>JAQGDG010000133.1:0-328153 GCA_029844215.1 Przewalskia tangutica
GTTAGTTTTAAAAAAAAAGAAAAAAAAAAAAAGGTGTTATTTGATTTGCATGATTTACTTGGTTGTTAAGGTAGAAGGGTGCCCGGGTAGGGCACGATCCGCTGGCTTGAAGTTCAGGGCGTTATAGAGTAGTGCTCAGGAAGCGATTCAGATCCTCGAAATGTCTGAGGCAGGTGTCTAGTAGAGTCTTGATTATGCTCCGGATTGTGTTCTGCGGCGCGGCTTGTCATGAGAAATTCTGGGGACGACATTTAGGAGTTCAGTTTTCTATTCTTCTCACTCTAAGATCGTGCCATAGAGGCGTATTTAGTAAGATAATTCCTGCTGCTTAAACAATGTGTATTGTTACGAGTTATGCTCTCGAGGAGAACAGCATGTCTGACCCGGTCGGGCAGTGGCCCGGTGCCTTACCGGGCACCTGGTGATACAACATCAGTGTCAGTGGAACATAAACCAATACAAGACATATTATGAAATATGAAACAATAATCTGAGAAAAACTTGCCTTTCGGCATATATATAAATAACAACTTTTCCAACATGAACAGTTTAATCCTTTTTACAAGCCACCCTTGCAGCGGATTACTGGACCTCACAGAAATGATACGACAACAATGGCGGGGACGGGAGCCCGCCATACCACGAATATGGCACCTACAACAACAGGGGACTATACGTGATAAACCTCGGAGAAAGCGGGCTTTCCCATGTATTGGCTGTGACCACTAGGCGAGGATCAATGGTGGTGTGCCTTTACTGCGGCGTGAGCGCGGCCAGAAGAGTCGTCTGGTACCAAGTATGTGGCCCGAAATCGCGTAAATGAAATCATAATAGTCTATAAAGCGGGAGACATGTATGATAACCAAACTCTGATTCACAATAAATGTGATCATATCAAATCGAGGACTGCGCCCAAAGTCATCACTCAAATGTAACTATGGGTCTCAGCCCACATCATCAATCGTGCGTGGAATACCTTCCTCGCTGCGGCGTTATACAAGCACCAAGGAATACATGAACACGGGTCCCACGTGTCCTAATAAAGCGATCTGGGGTAAGTGCGAAGGCATAGCCGACTACTAACACCAGCAGTACCAACAAGGTCATAAAGCGTGTCATGATATCTGTCTGAACCGTCGCATGATAAAAAGCGGTCACTTTCGCGCGATTATCAAATGTGCGCGTCTAGCCACAGAACTCTCGCTGACTCGCGTAGGCCAACCTCGTAGGCCGCGTGGTATAACCCGCATCGGTGCTTCTCCGGCGTAAATCCTGGACTCGCGATCCGCGTAGCGCCAGACCGCGTGACCATAAAGGCGCGCACTAACACGGAACTCCGTAGTTCGCATGGATCCCTGGACCGCGTGAGGTATCCTCGAATCATGGTCCCGGACCTTTGAGTCTACCCGCGTCGGAGGCGGCAACCTCGGACCTGAGTCAAGGTGGTGGTACAATACCAGCATGTGGTGATAGTCAAACAACTTTAAAGCGCGATCGAGAAAACCCTTTACACTAACATCACAAGATACTAACACCGTAGCATCCTAACATGTTTACTTCTCAAATCAACAGAAAGTATTACAAGGCTATCACAAACCAATACAATCAAGTTATTCACACAAGGTGCTTTCTACTAACAAGTTCGAATTATCCAACCCCAAAGTACTTCACCATTAAATCTTTAAAGATCTGTTTCTTTCCATAAGTCACCTGATACGTAGTATAAAATAGAGTATCGTCCTTTTAAGAAAACCAAAACTCTTACCTTTGTAAAATCAAGTAACAACATTATTTTCCAAGCGTCCAAGTTTGCCTAATTTCAAATGTTCACGTTTCTTATTTTAGAAAGGTTTAGTAGTTCATAGCCTTATTCGTTTAAGAATATAATTTCTTTTAAACAATCGAGAAACATAAGTCTTATATGTGAGTAGGATATTCTTGTTTATAACAATCTTATTCTGACAACCATGATCTAGGAAATATCATTTTGTCTCATCTTAGCTTCATGCGGATGGAAGTTGCTCTTGGTTTTATTAATACTTAATTAATCAAAACATTTCCCTTTAATGTATTTCTTGTGGTTTGTCGATACATTACGATTTCGAAATCGGTAAAACATTCTTAAGTAGTTATACCTAACTCCCATAAAGCTAGTATAACTCTTAAGTTTTCAAAAACCAAGTATTACTTCTTCTTTCAAAATGATTCAAAACTCTTTTGAAATACTTGAAGTTCTTTATTAACACATAACAAGCCCGTTATAGTTCAAATCGATTACCTTTTAAAACCACATGTATTTTCTTACCAACATAAAGCCGTTATAACCAACTTCCCATAAAGCGTTATAACACTTTATGTTTTACATAATCAAATACATTTAGTACATGTATCGTCTGGTACTACATAGTTCACACGTATCATGCTAGAAGAGATAGGAAGAGGTTCACATACCTCGCGGCAGTATCGACTAATAGCAAAGCGCTCAAGTACTTCCAGCGTCGGCTACTCCTTAAGCCAAGTAGAGCGCCCTGCGTAGTACTTCAACCTATAAGGCCACAGGCGCTTATTAACATCAAGATCTTATCGTAGAACATTCTGAGAAAATTCGGCACCTCCCCCGCCAGCGTAAATCTCCTCCTCTAGCGGGGCGGCTACGAAGCCAACCGGGGGTTATCATCTAACGAGCGGGTACAATTCTACTCACGGTACTACTACAAGTCTCTTTGTCTGATTCGATTCGATTCTTGAGGCTTAAGTCAAAAGACATTGCCAACTAACCACGTTGATTCTATATATAGTATACTTCAACTATATATTCTAACAACATGTAATTTCCAATTACAATAGAGGACAAGATATTTACCTCGATAAGCCCATAATTATCCGAGTTTAATGTCGATCCTTAGCAAAGTTTCGCTCTACTCGGGTGCTCAACGGCTCCAAACAACCCTTAGAAGTTCTAACCAACTTCTACATAGTACTCGACTAACTATGGAGGTTTTCCTTAGGGTTTCGTTTTTTGTGGCTAAAGGAAGTATAATCGTATTTTCTAGGCTTTTGTATAAGTGTAACCTTGGGAATACTACAAGGTATTTGGGCCAAGGTATTTGGACATTATAACAATACTAGGAGAGTATTTCTATACCACAACAAAGGGGTATTATCTGAAAACAACTAGGCTAGGGGTACCCACGGCGAGCACCACAAAGGGAGGAGGCTCTCGGCCACAAGGCCACTCAGAGGGGAGGGGGTGTTGGACGAACACAACACAAGAGGAGGGAGGATTTTAGGCTTGGAAGGTTTCATTTGTGGATGAAGAGTTCATCAACATAAGGGGTATTTATAGCAAAACCAAAGGCCAACCAATGGCGAGATCTGCCAAGTGCAAGGCAAGTGTAAGGCGAATCAAGCCAAGTGCACCCTAACCCTACTCCACAAAACATGGCACAAAACAAGCCACAAAACAAGGCCAAAACAAGGCACAAAACCATGAACCAATCGGCCAAGGCCAAGCCTCTCTTTACCGTCAATGAGGGTGACAAGTGTCACCCTCCCGTTAATCCAAAATGTTTAGTCTCTCGGAAAAATCCATAAAAATTAAAAATGACATAGCCGGAAATTCCCTACGAAAGGCGTGAAAGCGTTTAGCGAAAAACGACTCTGTCGGGTGTTGTGTACAAAAATAATTCGGCCAAGCCTATTCTCAAGTTGAAATTTCCTACGTGCGTCCTGCGTACATACTCTGGAAATACGGGTATAACATTCTCCTCCTCGTAGAAACGTGCGTCGAATGTTCCTTCTAATCTCAAAACAAGCGTGCGCGATATAGTCTTCGCTACTATACTTACGAGAATCAATCACGCGCTTTGGCCACGAAACAACTTGCGCAAAAATGCTTACATCGAGTCACGAGGAAACACCTCTAATCATCACCACAAAACACTTCTCGGGGTCTAAAATATACTTCCTTCGCACCTTCTCTTTACAAAAGAAATGATCGCGTCTATGCTCGCCATACATGCTCGCTTCTCTCTTTACTAAATCGTGAATGCCGCTTTGTCACTTTGCACGGGCGTTAACCTTCTCGAGCGACCCAACAAATGGTACCACTTTTGTCACTTTGTCGCGAGCCTTGCTCGGCGACCCAACAAATGATGCCGGGTACTGCGATCCACGAGGATGTCGTACCTCGAACTCTTACCACGTTAAATCTTGCTTGGTTTCCAAAACTTCGAGGTTACTATCTCTAGCGTGGTCATCATTAATTGGGAACACTCTGGATGGCTCTCAGATACTTTCCGAATATAACAATACGAAGACCGGACGTCTTTGCCTCCTAAGTCGGACGGCAAATGCTAACATATAGGCAACTTTGGCCTATCCTTCGCATGAACTCAAAAGCCCAAGTAACTCGGGCTAAGTTTCCTCTGTTTTCCAAAACTCGTCACACCACTAGCAGGGTGGTACTTTCAAGAAGGCCGGCCGTCGGCTGAACTCTGGCGTCGTTGCGATTATCATACGATTCCTCGGTGCGAACTTCTTCAGACAAGCTTCTCATTATCCATAGTCTGTGGAACAAGCTGAACCAGTATCTGAACCTTGCCAACATCGAACCAATCGGCCAACTTTACACTTCAGCCCTACAAGGCTTGAAAGGTGACATCAGAACACGAAATGGTAGCTTAAACACTACCTCCACGAGGAACAACAATCCCGCAACTATCCTGAAATCCAAACCTTGGCGAGGCGAATGCGGTCGAGACTCGCGAGTTCTTAACACATGCTTGGTAAAACTTCCGGGGAACAAAATAAGCGTAACACGGGCTCAACATGCGTCATAAGGTGAAGGTAGGCACCCGTGCAGCCTTACAACCTTTGGATAACTCAACCGGTAGTAAAGCGGTCGACGAAGAACACGATGGGCTGCCCCGTCGGCCCGACCAGTCGAGCGCGTCCACGAACTCGTCTGTTGGTTAACTAAACTTGGGCCTAACACCCTCGCGGCCTAACACAAGGCGGGACCACGACCTGACCCGCGCCATACATGCGCGGGTTGACCCAATCGTAGCCTCGGCCCGACCCGACAGCGCATGATACTAGCTCGATCGGAACAATCTACGCGATCACGTTTGAAAACCTAGCGGTCTTCTTAGCTCAACTACCCCCTTTCATTTCACACTGCTTGGGACCTATCCCAAACATAGCTCCGTGCACTATGCACTCAGATGAGATCAACATAACACTACACCTTTACTCGAGATGGCCTTACCTCTAAGGTCTCTGCGTATAAAACTCTAAGGCTCGCGCCTACATCCCCCAAATCTTACTTGGTTAACTAACCAAGATTTCTAATCACAATATTAACATCTGCTATCAAAACATAGCACTTATGATATACCGCTTCTTATCACGCATCTTGAACTCTAGAGGTTAGAGATATATCTATATCTCTTCTTGCCTCCTTAGTCGTTCTAATCAAACTGCCCGTAGAGGCGCATTGAGGAGATGACACTGCCACGCGATCACGAAGGCTAAGTCCTCCTGAGGACACTTTTCGACACGGACCACAGCGGTCGCCGAGTCTGACAAGTACCGACTAAAAAGCGACATTCCCGGAATGGCGTGCATCGCGCTGTGAGCGGAAGTCACGGAGTTCGACCAACTCCTGCGTACGAGCGTCACGAACTCCGTGGAAGACCGCTCTGCCTTTGGCGGAGGTGCATAATCTAATCTGCTTTGGTGAGGCGACTCGCCTCGAAAGTTACCAAAGGACCTGCTGCTCTGGCCTCTTATAACTGTCCTTTGTTAACGCGTCGATCTCTATGTTTCTCGGCTGATGTCGTAAGCCGTACACGAGCCATGCTCGAACCTAAGCGAAGAACTTACTCTTGCCTGACGCTTCCGTTGATATTCATCAAGACTCGCGATACATGGTATACTCTGCGGTAGCCAAATCCATAGCTAGTAATAGGGTCGCCTCTTTGCGATCCGTATTCTCTGTTCTGATGCGTGGGCGAAGGTTCAAATATCATGGCGCGATGGAGGCGCGCCGTGCTAAACTTTCGGGGCTAGTGGCGTCGCGAAATCCCGAATGAAGCATTACCTAGGTAATGATTGGGCTGTGCCGCGTAACCCTCGAACTCTGCTCGCGGCTCCGCCGGTGCCTTGCCCTCTGGGCGGGTTTGCCCTGCGGAGGCATAGCGATGAGGGAAAGAAATCGTCGGAGGGTCTAACTACAACACCTCTAAGGCACGATCTCGAGTGAGAAGAATAGAAACCAATCCTAAATATCCTATAGCCTCACGATTATTGGTGTGGTGCACAACAGCGATAATCGAACTTCTTGAATCTGATCTGTAGACCGCTTTCAGAGGATTAAGCGCTCGATACCACTTTTGTCACGACCGATTAGGGCGTGGTAGTGCCTACCGGGCACCCTAGTGATACAACATCAGTAATGTCGGGAACATAAAACAATACAAGACATATTATGAAATATGAAACAATAATCGAGAAAAACTTGCCTTTGGCATATATATAAATAACAACTTTTTCCAACATGAGCAGTTTAATCCTTTTTACAAACCACACTTACAGCGGTACTACAGACCTCCAGAAATGATACGACAACAATGGCGGGGACGGGGCCGCCGTACCACGAATGTAAACACCTACAACAACGGGGACTATACGTGATAAGCCTCGGGAAAGCGGAGCTTTCCCATGTGTTGTGACCCTAAGGCGAGGATCGATGGCGGTGTACCTTTACTGCGGCGTGAGCGGCCCCGAAGAGGTCGATACAACGGTACCAAGTATGTGGCCCGAAAATCGTAAATGAAATCATAATAGTCTATAAAGCGGGAGACATGTATGATAGCAAACTCTGATTCACAATAAATAGCGATCGTATCAAGTCGGGGACTCGCGCCAAAGTCATCACTCAAATGTAACTATGGGTCTCACGCCCGAGCGTCAATCGTGCGTGGAATACCTTCGCCATTGCGGCGATATACAAGCACCGAGGAATACCGCATGAACACGGGTCCGCGTGTCCTAATAAAGCGATGCAGGTGAAATGCGAAGGCATGGCGGAGCTACTAACACCAGATGCAACAAGGTCATAAAGCGTGTCATGATATCTGTCTGAAGTCACATGATAAAAGGCGGTCACTGCCAGCGATATCAAATGTGCGCGTCTAGCCACAGAACTCTCATGACTCGCGTAGGCCAACCTCGTAGGCCGCGTGAGGTATAACCCGCGTCGGTAGCTACTCCCGGCGTCGTCACGGACTCGCGATCCGCGTAGCCCTGAACCGCGTGACCATAAAGGCGCGCAACACGGAACTCAAGTAGTTCGCATGGATCCCTGGACCCGCATGAGGTATCCTCGAATCATGGTCCCGGACCGCTGAGTCTACCCGCGTGGAGGAAGCAACCTCGGACACAAGTCAAGGTGGTGGTACAATACCAACATAACGGTGATAGTCAAACAACTTTAAAGCGCGATCGAGGAAAACCCCTTTACACTAACATCACGAGATACTAACACCGTAGCGTCCTAACATGTTTACTTCTCAAATCAGCAAGAAAGTATTACAAGGCTATCACAAACCAATACAATCAAGTTATTCACACAAGGTGCTTTCTACTAACAAGTTCGGGTATCTAACCCCAAAGTACTTCACATTAAATCTTTAAAAGATCTGTTTCTTTCACATAAGTCACCTGATACGTAGTATAAAATAGAGTGGTGTCCTTTTAAAAAACCAAAACTCTTACCTTTGTAAAATCAAGTAACAACATTATTTTCCAAGCGTCCGAGTTTGCCTAATTTCAAATGTTCACGTTTCTTATTTTAGAAAGGTTTAAGTGATTCATAGCCTTATTCATTTAAGAATATAATTTCTTTTAAACAATCGAGAAACATAAGTCTTATATGTGAGTAGGATATTCTTGTTTATAACAATCTTATTCGACAACCATGATCTAGGAAATATCATTTTGTCTAAATCTTAGCTTTATGCGGATGGAAGTTGCTCTTTGGTTTTATTAATACTTAATTAATCAAAACATTTCCTTTAATGTATTTCTTTGTGGTTTGTCGATACACATTACGATTTCCGAAATCGATAAAACATTCTTAAGCCGTTATACCTAACTCCGTAAAGCTAGTATAACTCTTAAGTTTTCAAAAACCAAGTATAGTACTTCTTCTTTCAAAATGATTCAAAACTCTTTTGAAATACTTGCAGTTCTTTATTAACACATAACAAGCAAGTTATAGTTCAAATCAGTTACCTTTTAAAAACCACATGTATTTTCTTACCAACGTAAAGCCGTTATAACCAACTTCCCATAAAGCGTTATAACACTTTTATGTTTTACACAATCAAATACATTTAGTACGTATGCGTCTACCGTACTACATAGTTCACACATATCATGCTAGAAGAGATAGGAAGAGGTTCACATACCTCGCGGCAGTATCGACTAATAGCAAAAGCGCTCAAGTACTTCCATCGGCTACTCCTTAAGCCAAGTAGAGCGCGCCGCGTGGTACTTGACCTATAAGGCCACAAGTGACTTATTAACATCAAGATCTTATCGTAGAACGTTACTGAAAATTCGGCGCACCTCCCACATGGCAGCGTAAATCTCCTCCTCTAGCAGGCGGCTACCAAGCCAACCGGGGGTTATCATCTAACGAGCGGGTACAATTCTACTCCGCGATCTTACTACAAGTCTCATGTCTGATTGATTCGATTCTTGAGCTTAAGTCAAAAGACATTGCCAACTAACCACGTTGATCTATATATAGTATACTTCAACTATATATTCTAACAACATGTAATTTCCAATTACAATAGAGGACAAGATATTTACCTCGATAAGCCCATAATTATCCGAGTTTAATGTGGATCCTTAGCAAAGTTTCGCTCTACTCGGTGCTCCAACCGCTCCAAACAACCCTTAGAAGTTCTAACCAACTTCTACATAGTACTCCGACTAACTATGGAGGTTTTCCTTAGGGTTTCGGTTTTGTGGCTAAAGGAAGTATAATCGTATTTTACGGGCTTTTGTATAAGTGTAACCTTGGGAATACTACAAGGTATTTGGGCAAGGTATTTGGACATTATAACAATACTAGGAGAGTATTTCTATACCACAACAAGGGGTATTATCTGAAAACAACTAGGCTAGGGGGTACCCACGGCGAGGCACCACAAAGGAGGGAGGCTCTCGGCCACAAGGCCACTCAAAGGGGAGGGGAGGGTGTTGGGCCGAACACAACACAAGAGGAGGGAGGATTTTAGGCTTGGAAGGTTTCATTTGTGGATGAAGAGTTCATCAACATAAGGGGTATTTATAGCAAAACCAAAGGCCAACCAATGGCGAGATCTAGCCAAGTGCAAGGCAAGTGTAAGGCGAGATCAAGCCAAGTGCACCTAACCCCTACTCCACAAAACATGGCACAAAACAAGCCCAAAACAAGGCCAAAACAAGGCACAAAACCATGAACCAATCGGCGAGGCCAAGCCTCCTCTTTACCGTCGATGAGGGTGACAAGTGTCACCCTCCGTTAATCCAAAAATGTTTCGTCTCTCGGAAAAATCCGCAAAATTAAAAATGACATAGGCGGAAATTCCCCTACGAAAGGTGAAAGCGTTTGGCGAAAAGCGACTCTAATCGGGTGTTGTGTACAAAAATAATTCGGCCAAGCCTATTCTCAAGTTCGAAATTTCCTCGTCGTCCTGCGTGCATACTCTAGAAATACGGGTATATGAACGGCCGCGGAAGGGCGAGGAGTAGCGAGAACTACTAGTCGGACTCGGAGAGTTGATAGGGCTTATGCCGGGTATCACCGGATGTTGTTCGCGATCGGCGAGTTCTTCTGCGCCCGAGTTTTGAGGCCCGGCACGAGCCTCTAGTTTCTCGATTAGGAGAAGACTATAGGTCGTGAGGGAAGCGATTATGTTATTGACCAAGATAGCGGTGCTCTGATTTCATCGAGGAGGTTATTCGGCGATGAGACATGTGCAGAGGGTAGAGGGCAGCGTGGAGATCGGCGTAAGAGAGGCTAGACCGGTTGGTTATCCGGTGAGTTTTGGGCGAGTTTGCCTCAAGGCGAGTGAGATATTCGTCCCGGCCTACCCGAGTACATACCCGACTTACGGTGGGAGATTTGATCCACGAGGTATTTAGGAGCGGTCAAGCTCCGGTCGAGGTTCTCGAGAGGAGCGAGAGGATTTTCTCGATCGAGGCCACTTTTTCCTCGGTGTTTCGATGTAGTAAGCGTCATTTGGGAATGCCATTATGGTACGAGTGCTTGTTTTATTGTGGCCGTCCGCCATATGCGAGTATGTCCTTTTAGAAGGAGCAGGTGAGGTGGCTCGACTATGAGGCCGATGGTTGATTCCACTTTCCTCCACGGTGTCGTCCCCGAGCGTGGTGTTGGATGTCGACCGGCCGTGGTAGAGGTCGGTGGGTTTATAGTTCTGGCGGTCGCTTGAACCTCGGTGGCGTGACTGCGGAGCGGGATCAGGAGGCGACATCGCACGGGGTTACAGGTATATTTCGATTCTTTTGAATCATACGTGCATTAATAGGTTCAGATTTCGCCCTAGCATATATGTTTTCCCTTTGTTGCTAAGAGTTGTAAAGTGATAGTACCCCAGAGGTAGGGATACCTTGATTAGTAAAGTGAGAAGTTAAGAATGTTGACAAGAATGATTAAGTGAACTGAGACTATAGTTGTGTAGAGTGCACAAGTTGTAGTTACCACATAATAAGATTAAGACCGATAGTGAAGAGAATGTCTGATGGGAATACTTTGGCTTATGTGTGAACCTGCTTGAATAGGGGATAGGGTAAGAAGTACCTTGAGATAAGAGAGAGATTTATTTCAGACTAAGAATGAGAACTTAAGTGTGACGCTGGGTCGGATTGTGGACTCATTTCGGGTCAGCCGGTAGTATGGAATGGGGTGATGTCAGTTAGAAATGGTCCCGTTATGTGGTAGGGTGTCGGGGATGCCAGGCCCAAGTTTAGTTAATCGTTGTACGAGTTCGTGGATGCGTTCCACCGGAACTAGGTCGTAAGGACCGAGGAGAGCCTTAGCGGAAATTCAAGTAGCATAATGGACAAGTTTGGTTAGTAACTCCAACGATTGGAGAACAGAAACAATATTTGAGATTTTGTACGTGTACTAGATAAGTTTGAAAGTACGAGAAAGTATGACAAGTAAGGAAAGAAAGTAACCTCTAAAGATCTTGTTTGTGATAAGACTGTAACCTTCGAGTTTTGTGAGGTGGGGTCGCGGACGGAAGGTCCATTGATATGTTTACGTATGTTATGTGGTGGTCATGTGTGGCATCGTTGGTCTTGTGGAGTATTGATTGATAGGCATAGTATAGAGATTGTGCCGGAGTTTGTATAGCCTGACAACCGACTAAGAACATTCGGGGACGAATGTTTCTAAGGGGGGAAGAATGTTACACCAGTAAGTCGGGACTTGTATAAGAGAATGTCGTAAGAATCAAGACTTGGAAATTAGTGCGAAAGGAAGAATTGTTTTTCGTGGAAAAATCTTCCGAACGTCGGAAAGGAAAAATGTTCGTTGTTGAGAATTGAATTCTCAAAATGCATTATTTGAAGAGTATGGAACTTATTAACATTATGGAAATTTGTTTTTACGGATTTGGTCATGTGGGGCCCACCCGAGGAATTTTACGTTTTGCGGGGCCCACGGGGATTACAGAATTTTTATGGACGAATGAGAGGGCGACACGTGGCACCCCTCCCACATGGCTTGGTCGAATTATGCTAAGGGCAAAAGGGTCATTTGACCAATGTGTAGATGACAAAGTCTTGCTAATTAAGAGCTTGACATTGTTGACCAAGTCAAGAGCCACTTGGCTTGATCTCTTCCCTCCAATTTTAACAAGTGTTGTTATCTAAGCCATCCAATGTGTTATATATTCACTACACTAGTAGTGCAAGACTTGAGCCTTCTATACTTAGTAAAAAATTTCAAGAACTAGTCTTGTGGAGAGAAAGGGCTCTCGGGTTTGGCTAAGCTTGCACAAGAAAAATTTGTAGTTTTTCTCCATTGCTCACAAGACTTTAAACCAAGGTTCTAAGAGTGTTGTAAGGTTATCTCAATAGAAAGATTTGGAAAAAGCAGCGTTTTCGTATTAGTGCATGGCGGAAACTTAGGAGTTCTTCAACTTTGAAGTTGGAACTTGAAGATGGGTTCTTCATAGGCTTCAGGGGTTCTTGGAGTGGATTGAAACTTAAGGAAAGGAGCTAAGAATTGCTAGTAGCGACTTTGAATCTTGGAAATTTTAAGGGCTTGAAAAGGTATAAATCTTGTCGTTTTAGTAATTAAGATTACTTGTTGTTGTAGCTATGTATATTAGCAAGCATGAGTTTTATAGTATGAAGTTTGATAAGTGTATTGACTATTGGAACCCTAATCCAAAAACTAGCATGTTTAGCTTTAAGATTACAATTCAAGTCGATTATTAGTTTAAGTCGCGTATTTGTATAAAGAAGGAAATTGTAGTTGTTGAAGTTGTTTATGACTATATAACATGTTAGACCTTAGAACTTGGAATTGGAAAAGGATTGGAAAAGACTTTGCATTGTTGGTTATGTAAGTTGGCCGAGAATGGCTAGTGAGCATTAAACTACTTCGTATGAATTGTGGGGCGGAATTTTACACGTATTGTAAGGCGTGTAATCCCCTTTGTTTGGTTGTTGTTTTGAGACTTAAATGTGGCGTGTTGGTTATTGTATTCGGCTTGAAAAGGTGGCAAAGTGAGTAGAAACAAAGGAAGTCTTTGCCCGATTTTCCGTGGAATTAGAGGCGTATACTTAGTATTATTCTCGTTAGAGACTAGAAGTTGATAGTCTTGTTGTGACCATTATAGGTTGACACTTCACGTGCGTATTCGGCAGCTTGTGGATTTAGCGAAAGGTATGTGAACTATCTCCTCTTCTAGCATGATTCCTTAAGATAAAAAATCGTTCTACTCGTAAATGATCCATTCCTTGGTTGTATTTGGATTGCCTAAAGTAGAATTTGTTCTATGTACTTCCATTGATTGTACTTTGATGTTTAAATTGTAAGTTGTATAATCCATTGCCTTAGTGAAGTTGGATTCTTAAAAGTGAAAGTATTCTACTTAAAGTACATAGAGTCTTGAAAAGGAAGTGGCTTCCAAATCTTTTGGCTAGCGCTTAGTTCCAAAACCTAAAGGTCATTATAATGACTTTAGAAGTCAAAGGTGATTTACTAAATTGTTTTAAAAGAGGAGAAATGACCGGATTTAAGAGAAGTAACTCGTTTTAAAGGTGTGAGTTACTTGAGGTTTAAAAGTAGAAGAAACTTGTTTTCTATATATTAAGAGACTCGAAGTATTTTGAAAGTTAAGGGACTTGATTTGGAAGTTTGTGATACTTGGTTTTAATTATAAGTCTATTGGTTAAAAAACGGAATGAATATGTCTAAAACCATAAAGGGTTATAACGGCTTTATGGGAAGTTGGTTATAACGGCTTTATGGAAGGTTAAGAAAGTTGTCTATTTTGATTATTAGGCATAAGTTGCTTAGATTGTGAAAATTTGAAGTTACTTGGTTTCAAGCTTTGAAATGAGTTTCTAAAAGTGTAGTAACATACTTTGAAAAATAGACACACCTTGATACTACGGGTGTTAGTATCTTGGGGTTTTACATAAAATGAGTCTTTTGAAAAGAATATGCGTCATTAGTACTTTGGCTTGATTAATTGAGAATTAGTCTAAGTGTGCCTTGATAAGTACTTTGGCTTGATTAATTGAGAATTATTCTAAGTGTGCCTTGATAAGTACTTTGGCTTGATTAATTGAGAATTATCCTAAGTGTGCCTTGATAAGTACTTTGGCTTGATTAATTGAGAATTATTCTAAGTGTGCCTTGATAAGTACTTTGGCTTGATTAATTGAGAATTATTCTAAGTGTGCCTTGATAAGTACTTTGGCTTGATTAATTGAGAATTAGTCTAAGTGTGCCTTGATAAGTACTTTGGCTTGATTAATTGAGAATTAGTCTAAGTGTGCCTTGATAAGTACTTTGGCTTGATTAATTGAGAATTATTCTAAGTGTGCCTTGCTAAGTACTTTGGCTTGATTAATTGAGAATTAGTCTAAGTGTGCCTTGATAAGTACTTTGGCTTGTTTAATTGAGAATTGCCTATGTGTGCTGGTACTAGCCGGTTCTGTGCTAGTGGTATATCATTCATTTCGGGGTCATTCCCCGGGTTTGTGGCATTTGGATATTAGTGGATTTGCTACCCACGCGAGGAATACCTAAATGCGAGTCCGTGGGGGCTTATGCGGTGAAATAGTCCCGTGCGGGCGGGTCCGACCTATGCGAGGAATACCTCATGCGAGTCCGTAAGGGCTTATGCGGATGAAATAGTCCCATGCGAGGAATACCTCACGCGGGTCCACGCGACCTATGCGGGTGAAATAGTCCCAGGAGTAGGATTGCTTAATGATATTGCGGGCGGGTGGTCCTGCTTTGATCGTGAGCTTCCTAGTTTATATTGTAAGTATACTACTATTTACTCTCATGATTGCAAGGTTCGATGCTTACGATGTTGTATTATATCATGGGTATCGCGGTGAGAGAAGGATTCCACGGGCATTATTGATATTATGGGCGTGAGACCCGTGGATATATTTGAGTAATGACTTTGAGGCATCGTCGACTTGATATGTTGCTATGTATTGTGTCTGTGGGTTGGCTATCATATATGTCTCTGTTTTGTTAGGATGTTATGATTTCATTCTGATATTTTCTTATTCACATACTTGGTACATTCTTGTCTTGACCTCCTTGAAGTGCGTTCATCTGCGCAGTTTAGTCTTGATTTGGTGATCGGCAGTGTAGGACCTTTCGAGTTTTGGATAGCTCCTCTATTCGGAGTTTATCATTTATGGTATAGTTCCTTCCCGATGAGCTTTTTGCGATTATAGATGCAGCGGCCTTGTCCTTGTCGTCATATTCGATTTAACTCTTAGAGGTCTGTATTCATATGTGGGATTGGACTCATGTACGGTGTAGTATCTTTTGTTTATGTATATTATATGGCAGCCTTGTCGGCTTTGCCTTGCACGTACGTTGGTTTTTTTTAAAAAAAAGAGGTGTTATTTGATTTCCGCAGTTTACTTAGTTGTTAAGGTAGAAGGGTGCCCAGGTAGGGCACCAGTCACGGGCCCGGGGTTCGGGGCGTTACAAATTTCCTACACATAGGATTTGTTCAAGTCGCTGTCAAACCTCTATATCGATTAGGGTTAGACACTCCCATCTGTCTCTTACTAAGAGATGCCAGGCTATTAAACTTTGACGATTCCTTACTCGGGGTCTTGCAAAGCAATTTAGCCAGAGGTCCCGTTTACTTTAACTGTTATCCAAATTTCTCTATAGATATTAATGATCAAAACGTTATGAATACCCTAACGTTAAACATTAAGACAAAGAATATGAATAGCAAAGTAAACACGAGGGAAATAGCTGTGATATATAGGGTATATTACTTACTAATGAAAACTACTTTAGCCCCAAAAGCTAAGTTAATCAGTAGTAAGGGTGCTACCTTGCTTATGGAAGCAAATTAGGAACCTAGCAATATCTTTGTTCCCATGATGTTAAAATGGAATGAAATTTTAACAAAAGATGAATGACACTTTGATGCCATCACTGACCAAAGATAGAACAGAGAGTTCTAACATTGAACAAATAATCCAACACGTGGATGGATCTATTGACTTAAAAATTTAAAATCAAATTCTAAGTCCTCGTCAAGATACTCCTTGTGACATCTTCTTCCAAGCCGGGGAGGAGGAGGAGTGTTCTGACGATAATTCTACAGAATCTATACTTTAACAGAAAGTTTGAGGAGTAGATTATGCATCAGCCGTACCCAAAGTCCATTATCATCCAATTGATAAAATCAATAGACCCACCAGAAGAGAAATGCATGGTGGAGGCGATCTTAGCACTATTAAACAAGAAACAAATTTTAAAATTGATTTCAAAACTCTTGATAAATTATGGGTAAGCCACAGCATACTTAAAAGAAAATGGTACGTAAGTACTTTCCTATTAGAAAAGAGAAAGTTAGTCAGAAAAGAGTGTATTAAAGATATGAATAGAGTTTATTGTAATATCGAATTCTTCAAGTGGTTCCTAATCTCGGGACAATTAGATAATAAAGATTCTATTAATACCCTTGTAAAGAAATGGTATACAGAAAGTAGAACCATCGAATCTGAAACTCCACCTTTGGAACAAATTAGGATCCCAGTACACGGAGAAATCCTATTACCAGCCCCATTTAAAAGAGATCTAAAAGAAGATCCCCACTTTGTTGTACCGCCAGGAAAATATTAATAAAATTATTCAACAGAACAACTACACCAATCAGTTGTTACATATTGTTTCTAACCAAATCTTCCAGGCTAGTAACACTTCAGCCTTTAGGAGTAAACCTGTCACGACCGAACCGGGCCGTGGTGGTGCCTACGAGCACCCAAGTAGACATACATCAGAGTAATCAGCGGAATATAAAAACACAACATGAAACAATGTAAAAGAGGCACAGTTTATCTGAGGAAAAATTGCCTTTCGGCATATATATAAACCCAAAGTGAGCGATTCATCCCAACTTTACAAGCGGGACTACAGACCTCTGAAGTAAAACAACTATGGCGGGACGGGGCCGCCATACCTGAATGAACATTAATACCTCTGACATCGGGGACTATACCAAAGATAAGCCTCAGGAGAAGCGAAGCTTCCCAGCGGCTGAGCTGTGATCATGAGCGAGGATCGACGCGGTGTACCTCTACTGCGGCATGAGCGCGGCCCAGAAGAGTCGATTACAACGGTACCAAGTATGTGAAAATGAAAATCATGCGTGAAATCATAATAGTCTATATAAAACAAAAGACATATATGATAAACAATTTACGATACACAATATAGCGATGGGGACTCGCCCTTAAAGTCATCACTCGGAAATATAACCATGGGTCTCATGCCCACAATATCAATCATGCGTGGAATTCCTTATCACTGGCGATCCGTGATATAACAAGCACCAAAGAATACCGCATGAACACCGGGTCCCACGTGTCATAATAAAACCGTCTGGGGTAAATGCGAGCATGGCGAGCTACTAAGACACACGTACCAACAATGCCATAAAGCGTATCACGAGGTCTTTCTGGGCCGCACATGTCGAAGGCGGCCACTCGCCCTCGGTGTCAATGCGCGTCTAATCTGGAGCATACCGCTCGCGTAGGCCATAGCATAGGCCGCATGAGGTATTATCGCGTCGGGGTAGCTAGCGCGGTACCCTCACGGACTCCGCGATCGCATAGTCACATAGACGCGTAGTCACGACCGCGTAAGGCACTCCTCGCGTCGGGATAATACACCGGAATGATCAATCACGGAGCATACCGCGCTCGCGTAGTCACGGACGCGTAGTAGTAGACGCGTCGGTGTGAGCCACCGGTATAACAAGTCAAAGGGGTATGTGATATAATAACAGTACAACGGGCTTAACGTTTAACAACGTAAGCACAACAAGAATAACCACCTTACACAACATCACAAGATACTAACACACGTAGCATCCTAACATGTTTACTTATCAAATCAACAAGAAAGTATTACAAGACTATCACAAACCAACACAATCAAGTTATTCACACAAGGTACTTTCTACTTTATGTTAACAAGTTCGGGTTTTTATCCCCAAAGTACTTCATACATTAACTCTTTAAAAGATCTGTTTCTTTCACAAAAGTCACACAATACGTAGTATAAAAATAGAGTGACTATCTTTTAAGTAAACAAAACACTTCCTAAGTAACAACATTATTTTCCAAGCGTTGAGTTTGCCTAATTTCAAATGCTCAAGTTTCTCATTTTGAAAGGTTTAGTAGTTCATAGTTTTAATCACTTAATGATATAATTCTCCTTTAAAACAATTTGAGAAACATATGTCTTATATGTGAGTAGGTTATTCTTGTTTATAACAATCTTATTAAGCGACCATGATCTAGGAAATATAATATCATTTTGTCTCATCTTAGCTTCTATGCGGATGGAGGTTTCTCTTGGTTTTAATAATACTTAATTAGTCAATACATTTCCCTTTATTATTTGCGGTGGTTTGTTCGATACTTGATGCGATTTCCGAAATCGATAAAACATTATTCCTTTTACAAACCAAGTACTCATTACTCATGAATGAGGTTTCACACTTTTAACAAAATTCATATTAATATAATTAAGTCAAGTCTCTTATCTTTTAAGATCAAGTCTCTTAACTTCTAAAATAAGTAAACCATTCTTTTTACCTCTCTTAAGTCGTAATACCTAACTACCCATAAACCTAGTATAACTCTTAGCTTTTAAAACCAAGTATTACTCTTAAAAGCGATTCTTAGTGCTTTTGAAATACTTCAAGATTCTTATTATTAGACTCAAGTCAAAAGACATGTGATAAAACCACGTTCGTTAACACACGTCGTCTACGTACTATATATATTCTTTTAAAATATCATGCTCGAGAGGATAGGAAGAATCACGTACCTGCGACGATTTATCGACTATTAGCAAATAGCTCCAAAATCTTGTAATCCTGCTAGCCTTTTCCACCCTTGAGTAGAATACGCTACTCGCGATGCTTTAACCTATAACGGTTATACAAGTCTATCAATGTCTAGACTACTCGGTAGAATAAATCTAGATACAAGATTCTACGGAAAATTGGGCGACTTCCACTGCAGTCAAACTTCACAAGTCTCGTAAATACGATCCTATGTAAATGCAGTTCAATTCCCTTCTTATATACTTTCCTTGTATATACCTTATACTTAATTCTTATACTTCAACGGTATGTAACTCTAATTACAATAGGGGACAAGATATTTACCTCGATAAGCCCGTAATTATCAAGTTTAAATGTCGATCTGAGCAACGTTTAGCTCTACTCTGGGCGCTCGACCCGCTCAAACAACCCTTAGAAGTTTCCAAACAACTTATATTTAGCACTTCAACCAACTATGAAGATTTTTCCTTAGGGTTTCGTTTGAGACAAAAAGGACATAAGGTAGTATTTCCGGGCTCTACGTATAGAGGTATCTTTTGAATAATAACAATACTTGGAGAGTATTTTCTACCAAGAGGGTGTATTTTCACGAGAACAACACCACTAGGAGGGGGTAGGTTTGATTAGCACCACAGGAGAGGTACCTCTCGGCCAAAGGCCTCACAAAGGGAGGGGAAGACTTGGGCGAGAACTACACAAGAAGGGGAAGGATTTCAAGACTTAGAAAACATTTTGTGGATGAAGAAGTCTTGACCAAGGGGGTATTTATAGGACAACCAGGGCCAAGATCAAGACAAGTGGTGGGCAAGTGTAGGGTGAGGTTATCCATGTGTACCTTATCAATTACCACACAAAATATCACAAATATCCTACCTGCTCAAGACTTTGAAATCGTCCAAATGAAGCCCACAAATCCGCCAACTTGAGGGTGACAAGTGTCACCCTCTCGTTGATCCAAAATATTTCATCTCTCGGAAAAATCATAAAAATAATAAATGATATAGCCGTATTTTCCCTTAGCAGAAAGTTTGGAAAGCGTTTAGTCGGAAAACAATTCTTTTAGGGGTTGTGAACAAAATTTTCGTCCACTTGCCTAATTTAAGGCTCAAACTTTTCTAGATGCGCCTCACGTACATACTGCGGAAATCTGAGGTATAACATTCTCCTCCTTAGAAACATTCGTCGAATGTTCCTTCTCAGGCGGATAACGATAAAGTTCCTCTTAACTTAAACAAGTTGCGATGCCACGTAGCCACAAAAACACGCTCGATACTTTATCCAAGTCTCGAGGAATCACCTCTAGCATCACAAAGCTTACCCAAAGTCTAAGCGATACTCGTAGAAAGCGATCACTTCTATTCTCTTAACACATGTTCACTTCTTCACTTACTGTCGTACCCTTCTCGTACCTCGAACTCTTTCATACCTTACCACATTTCCGTTCGCTTGGTTCCAAATCTACGGGTTAGTACCTCGACTTTGGTCATCATTCTGGGAACAATGCGGATGGATCTCGATACTTTTAGAACATAACAACATGAAGGCGGACGTCTTGCCTCCTGCGTCGGAGAGGCAAAGCTAACATATAGGCAACGGCCTATTCTTCACCAGATCTAAAAAGGCCCAAAGTAACTGGGCTAAGTTTCCTCTGTTTTCCAAAACTCGTCACCCTATCAGGGGTGGTACCTTCGAAGACCACCTTCACGAACTCCAAGCGTCGTGCCGATCATCGCGTGACCACGGTGACTCAGCTGCGATAACCTCTCTGGATAGGCTTCACCTATCCACGTCTGCGAATCAAGTATGTACCTTATCTGAATCTTGCCAACATCGAACCAATCGATCGGAAACCTACACTTCCGCCTACAAGGCCGTAAGGCGACATCAGAATCTGAAATGGTAGTTATAAAACACTCGCCAGCGGGAGGCAACAATCCTCCACTACCCACGAAATCCAAACAACGGCGAGGTGAATGTAATCTGAGACTGCTTTGAGTTTCTAACCACTGGTAAAACCCCGAAAAAAGCAGTAGTAACACAGGCTCCTGCCGGTCATAAGTAAAAGTAGGGACCTTTGTAGCCTTCTGACCTTCCTGATATAACATCTCGCGCAACCTGCTGCCGAGTAAGCGGTCTTGACCAAAAGGCAGATGGGGTGACCTCGTCGGCCCGACCTGCGTCGACGCATCCACGAACTTCGTCTGTTGGTTAACTAAACTTGGGCCTAACACCCTCGTGACCTATCCTGGCGGGACCACCCCAAACCGACCCCGCCATACGGGCGGGTTGACCCTTCGGTCCATAACCCGACCCATTATCGCGCAAACACTTGCTCCGTCCGGAACAATCCCACAATCAAGTCACGAAAACCTAGTGGTCTTCTTAGCTCAACTACCCTCTTTCATTTCATACCACGGGACTTATCACACAGACATATCTCACGTGTAATATGCACTCAGATAAAGGTTAACATAACAAAAATCTTTTACTCGAGATGGCCTCGCCTCTAAGGTCTCCAGCGTAAAATTCTAAGGCTCACTTTCCTTATCCCCAATCTTACCGGTTAACTAACAATGATTTCTAATCACGATTAACACGATGCTATGTGAACATAACATTTAAGGTATACTAAATGCTTATCATACGTACTAATCTACAGAGGTTAAGGATCTACTGTATCTCTGACTTCACTCCCTTTGTCGTTTTAATCAATCACCTTACTATTGGGCGTAGCTAAGGAAGGTGGCGAACTAGCCACCGATCACGAAGGCTGAGTCCTCTGCCTTACATCCCTCTGCAAGGACATCCTTTCGACACATGCCACGGCGGCGCGAGTAAGACAAGTACCAACGAAGGCGACATTCCGGGATGGCGCTGTCCTGTGAGCCGGAAGCCACGGAGCTCGACCAACTCGGCGTACCTCGAGCGTCACGAAGTGCATGGAGGACCACTGCTGGCGGAGGTGCATAACGATCTGCTGGCGAGAAGGTCGCCTCGAAAGTTACCAAAGGACCTGCCGATCGGCCTCTTACCTGCGTCGCGATTAATCTGTCGATCTCTACGTTTCTCGGCCTGCTGCGCATAAGCCCGTACACAATCCATGCTCAAGCCTGACTGAAGAGCTACTCTTGCACAACCCTCTCTTAGATAGTCATCAAGACCCGTGATAAATCGGTACATCATATACTCTCTGGTAGCTACATCCTTAGCTAGTAATGCGGTCGTCTGCTTTGCAATCTATACTTTACGCTCTTGGTCGTGGGCGAAGGCTCATATATCATGGCGTGATGAGGCTGCTGCCGTGTGCTAATCTCTGTTTGGGTGGCGTGTCGAGAACTCCCGAATGAAGCACCACCCGGTGATGATTGGGCACATGCCTAGTAACCTCACGTGCTCTACTCGCGACTCCTGCCATTTGCCTTGCCATCTGGGCGGGTTGCCTTACGCGGAGGCATAGCGGTGAGGAAAGAAATGCGTTAGAGGGTCGACTTATAACACGACTACAGCGCGATCTCGGTGAGAAGAATGGAAACCGATCCTAAATATCCTATAGCCTCACGATTATTGGTGTAGTGCGCGACACAGCGATAATCACGACTACTAGATCTGATCTGTAGACACTTTCAGAGGATTAAGCGCTCGATACCACTTTTGTCACGACCGAACCGGGCGGTGGTAGTGCCTACAGGGCACCTAAGTAGACATCATCAGTGTCGGCGGAATATAAAACACAACATGAAACAATGTAAAAGAGGCGATTTATACGAGGAAAAGTTGCCTTTCGGCATATATATATAAACCCAGGTGAGCGATTACATCCCGACTTTACAGCGGGACTACGGACACCAGGAAGTGAAACAACTATGGCGGGACAGGGCCGCCATACTGAATGAACATTAATACCTCTGACATCGGGGACTATACGAAAGATAAGCCTCGGAAGCGGAGCTTCCCAACGTTGAGCTGTGATCCTATGGCGAGGATGGGCGGTGTACCTCTACTGCGGCGAAACGCCAGAAGGAGAGTCGATCACAAGTACAGTATGTGGCGAAAATCGTAAATGAAATCATAATAGTCTATATAAAACAAAAGACATAAATGATAAACAATTTACGATACCACGATATATGTGATCGTGTCAAGTCGGGGACTCATGCCCAAAGTCGTCACTCAAATATAACCATGGGTCTAAATGCGACAATATCAATCATGCCGTGGAATTCCTTCCTCATGCCGCGATCCGTGATATAACAAGCACCAGAATACATGAACACGGTACCGCTGTGTCATAATAAAACCGTCTGAGGTAAGTGCGAAGGCATAGCCGACTACTAAGACCAGCACCAATAATGCCATAAAGCGTATCACGAGGTCTTTCTAGACCGCACCACGTAATCGAAGGCGGCCACTCGCCCTCGGTATCAATGTGCGCGTCTAATCTGGAGCATACCGCTGCTCGCGTAGGCCACATAGGCCCGCGTGAGGTATTCCTCGCGTCGAGTGTAGCTAGCCCGCGGTACCTCGCGGACTCCATGATCCGCGTAGTCACATAGACCGCGCATAGTCACCTGGACCGCGTAAGGCACTCCTCGCGTCGGGATAATACACCGGAATGATCAATCTGGAGCATCTTGCTGCTCGAATAGTCACACGAACCGCGTAGGCCGTATAGACGCGTCAAGGGTGGCAAGCCCTCGGTATAACAAGTCAAGGGGGTATGTGATATAATAACAGTACAACGGGCTTAACGTTTAACAACGTAAGCACAACAAGAATAACCCCCTTACATAACAACACAAGATACTAACACACTTAGCATCCTAACATGTTTACTTATCAAATCAACAGAAAGTATTACAAGGCTATCACAAACCAACACGATCAAGTTATTCACACAAGGTACTTTCTACTTTATGTTAACAAGTTCGGGTTTTATCCCCAAAGTACTTCATACATTAACTCTTTAAAAGATCTGTTTCTTTCACAAAAGTCACACAATACCCGTAGTATAAAAATAGAGTGACTATCTTTTTAAGTAAACAAAAACACTTCCCTAAGTAACAACATTATTTTCCAAACGTTCAAATTTGCCTAATTTCAAATGCTCGAGTTTCTCATTTTGAAAGGTTTAGTAGTTCATAGTTTTAATCACTTAATGATATAGTTCTCCTTTAAAACAATTTGAGAAACATATGCCTTATATGTGAGTAGGTTATTCTTGTTTATAACAATCTTATTAAGCGACCATGATCTGGAAATGTAATATCATTTTGTCTCTTAGCTTACATGCGGATGGAGGTTTCTCTTGGTTTTAATAATACTTAATTAGTCAATACATTTCCCTTTATTAACATTGCGATGGTTTGTTCGATACTTATTACGATTTCGAAATCGATAAAACATTATTCCTTTTACAAACCAGTACTCATTACTCACGAATGAGGTTTCACACTTTTAACAAAATTCATATTAATATAATTAAGTCAAGTCTCTTATCTTTTAAGATCAAGTCTCTTAACTTTTAAAATCGATAAACCATTCTTTTACCTCTCTTAAGTCGTTATACCTAACTTCCCGTAAAGCTAGTATAACTCTTAGCTTTTAAAACCAAGTATTACCTTAACAAAGCGATTCTTAATTCTTTTGAAATACTTCAAGATTCTTATTATTAGACTCAAGTCAAAAGACATCGCGATAAAACCACGTTTAGTTAACACACATCGTCTCTGTACTATATATATTCTTTTAAAATATCATGCTCGAGGATAGGAAGAATCACATACCTCGCGACGATTTATATTATTAGCAAATAGCTCCAATCTTGTAATCCTGGCCTTTTCCACCCTTGAGTAGAATACACTACTCGATGCTTCAACCTATAACGGTTATACAAGTCTATCAATGTCTAGACTACTCGGTAGAATAAATCTAGATACAAGATTCTACGGAAAATTAGCGTGACTTCCTACGTCAAACTTCAAGTCTCACGTAAATACGGTCCTATGTAAGTCTGATTCAATTCCCTTCTTATATACTTTCCTTGTATATACCTTATACTTAATTCTTATACTTCAAGTATGTAACTCTAATTACAATAGGGGACAAGATATTTACCTCGATAAGCCCGTAATTATCAAGTTTAAATGTCGATCTGAGCAACGTTTAGCTCTACTGCGGGCGCTCAACCGCTCCAAACAACTGTTATACCCGTATTTCAGTATGTGCGTGAGGCGTACATATTAAATTTTTGCCTTAAATTGGCTTTGGTTGAAATTTGGGCGCAGTGCGAATAAGTCGTTTTACGTGAAAGCGTTTCCACGACTTACGTTGGGAAAATTCGGCTATGTCATTTAGTATTTTTGCGGATTTTTCGGCGGCGGAACATTTTGGACCAACGGGAGGGTGACACTTGTCACCCTCGTTGGACGGCAAAGAGGAGGCTTGGCCTTGGCGATTAGTTCGTGGTTTTGTGCCTTGTTTGTGGCTTGTTTTGTGCCATGTTTTGTGGAGTAGGGGTTAGGGTGCACTTGGCTTGATCTTGGCCTTACACTTGCTATACACTTGGAAGGATCTTGGCCATTGGTTGGCTTTTGGTTTTGCTATAAATACCCCATCTCTTTGAAGACTTCATTCGTCAAAATCTTCCAAGTCTTGAAACCCCTCCCCTCCTCTTGTTGACTCTCGTCCGAGCCCCTCTCCCCTTAAAGTTTGGCTTTGGCGAGAGGCCACCCTCCCCTTTGTGGTGCCTTGGCGTGGGGTACCCCACTGCTAGTTGTTTTTCGTATAATACCCTTGTTGTGGTATAGAAATACTCTCTAATATTGTTATAATGTCCGAATACCTTGGCCCAAATACCTTGTAGTATTCCCGAGGTTACACTTATACAAAGCCAGAAAATACGATTATACTTCCTTTAGCCACAAGCGAAACCACAGGAAATCTTCACCGTTGTTGAAGTTGTAAGTATAAGTTAGTTAGAACTTCTAAGGGTTGTTTGGGCGCTCGGAGTAGGAGCTAAGCGTTGCTCGGGATCGACTTTATACTTGGATAATTTTGGGCTTATCGAGTAAACACTAATGTCCTTCTATTGTAGTTGGAAATTACATGTTTGAATATATAGTTGAAGTATACTATATATAGAACTATACTTAATCTTGTGCGATGTCTTTTGACTTAAGCTGAAGAATTAGAAGCGACCCATTGTAATTACATGGGGCGTATTCTGATAGACTTGTGTAGTATTCTTGTGTAGTAGAATTGTACACGTCGGTTAGGCGTGTAAACCCCACGGTTGGCAGTAGCGGCCTCGATAGAGAAGGAGATTTGCTTGTGGCGGGAGAGTCTTTGATTTTACGTAGATTATGGAGCGTTGAGATCTAGATGTTAATAAGCGCGTGGCCTTATAGGTTGAAGTACTACGTGTGGAGTGATCGCAGCTTAGGAGTAGCCGGTTTGAGGTACTTGGGCGTTTTGCTATTAGTCGACAATCGTCGCGGTATGTGAACCTCTTCCTATCTCTTCTAGCATGATATGTGTGAACTATGTAGTGCGGTGAGCGTCGTGTGTTAAGCGTGTTTGATTGTTCTTAAAACATAAAGTGTTATAACGGCTTTATGGGAAGTTGGTTATAATGACTTTATGTAGGTAAGAAAAATTCTTTGTGGTTTTAAAAGGTAGCGATGTGAATTATAAGCGGCTAGTTATAATAAAGAACTTGATGTATTTCAAAAGATTTATAAATCGTTTTGGAAGGGAGAGTAACACTTAGTTTTAAAAGTTTTAAAAGAGTTATACTAGCTTTATGGGAGTTAGGTATAATGTCTTAAGTGAGGTAAAGAAAATGGTTTCTTGATGTTAGAAGTTAAGAGACTTGATCTTATAAGATAAGAGACTTAACATTTGTTTTAATGTGAATGTTTGTGTGAAACCTCATTCGTGAGTAATGAGTACTTGGTTTTATTTAAAGGGATAATGTTTCTTGATTTGGAAATCGAGTGTGTATCGACAGGACCAACTGCGGCGTTAATAAAGGAAAATGTATTGAAAAATGATGAATTGTATTAAAACGGTAGAAACCTCCATCTGCATAGAAACTAAGATGAGACAAAATGATATACATTTTCTAGATCATGCTTTGTAATAAGAATGTTGTAAACAAGAATAACTACTCTCATGAGACTTATATTACTCAATTGTTCTAAAAGAAATCAAGTGATTAAGTTTATGAACTATGAAACCATTTGAAATGAAGCTTGAGTAATTGAAACTAGGCAAGCTGGAACTTAGGAAAGAATGTTGTTACTTGATTTTGAAAAGGAATGTGGGTTGGTCATTCTTATACTACGGTATCGGGTGACTTTTATAAAAGTAATGGATCTCTTTTAAAAGAACTTAACGTATGTAGTACTTTGGGGTTAAAAACAGGACTTTGGCATAATATGAAAGTACTTGGAGTTGTGTGAAGCTTGCTATGCTTGTTGTTGTGAAACTTGCCTATGCTTGTTGTTGTGAAACTTGCCTATGCTTGTGATGATAGCCTTTGTTGTGCGATGTGGTATTTACGTATTCTGCGTGTCTCGATGAAGTAGGTTGACTTATTGAGAACTTACTTGGGCGTCTTTGGCGATGATGGAAATTCCACGGGTATGTTTCCATTTGATTCTTGTCTTGTTGTTGATGTCACATGGACGTGTCTACCCGTCTGATGTTCCGGGCATGTGGCCCATGCGGCGGGTTGACCAGATATATTGTTATTGAGGTTACATGGGCATGTCTGCCGTCACGATGTTAGGGGCATGTGGCGTGCGGCGCTATTGTGTGTTGCAACATGGGCGTGTCTACCGTCGATGTCCGAGGGGCATGTGGCCATGCGGCGTAGTTGACCATAGGTTGTTGAGGTTACATGGGCGTATACCTGCCGTCTGCGATTAAGGGGCATGTGGCCGTGCGGCCTTGTGTGTTGCATCATGGACGTATACAGAAGCGATATTAGGGGCATGCGGCCGTGATGCGAACATGATGGATGTTATGGGCGTGAGACCCGTAGTTATATTTAGTGGTGACTTTGAGGCGTGAGTCACGACTTGTTTTATGTTGCGTCTTGTATTTTGGTTATCATCATGTCTCGCCTTTTTAAGCTATTATGATTTCATTCTGATGTTGTGATTTCACATGCGGTACTGTTATGCGGCCTCGCCGGATTTGGCGTATAAAGAGGCGAGCCTCTACCACGAGCGAACCCGACCGGCCGTCTCAGTCTCTTGCGTCACGAGAAGGTCCAAACCTCGAGGATCGCAGCGGCCGTACCATTTGGAGTGCGTCGGGCAAGCTCGCGACAAAGTTACAAAGTGGTATCGAAGCGATTAGTCCTCGGAAAGTGTCTACGAGGCCGTGTCTAGTAAGTCTTGATTATCGGTGTGTTGTGCACCACATCTATAATCAGGAGGCTATAGGACATTTAGGATTGATTTCCATTCTTACCGTTACGAGATCGTGCCTTAGAAGGCATGTTGTAAGTTGGACCCTCTCGGCGTGTTTCGTTTTTACGATTATGCCTCTGCGAAAGGCAGCCGGGGCGAGAAGGGTAAAGCGTAGAGGAGGCTGCTAGTAGGATTGAGGAAGTGCGAGCGCGAGCCGATCGATGGTAGTGCTTGACGGCGAGTTTTGCGGCGCCGCCCGGCAGCCGAGTTTAGGCGCGGCGATGGCTGCTGAGACTCTGATACGAGCCTCGATCCCACGATGCAGGCGGGAGATGGAGTCCTGAGAGATGGCGATTATTGGCGAGTTGTGGCGAATATGAATAAGTGGGCCTTGATTCGATTCAGCGGCTTTGTAGTACGAGGCGACGATTTGAGGCTACGAGATTTCCTTAGTTGTAGCACTTTGAGTTTCTGAGTCGAGCGGAGGATGATCATGAGGAGTTCATCCGTCGATTCTGAAGGATCGTGCGGGTGATCGAGCTTGTAGTCTGTGACATTTGGTTACGCATCGGTGCGTGATCTATGATCGATTGGTTTGACTTCGTGGGAGCTTTCGGGAGAGCATGCACTTCCGGCCGTTTGGGGCGAGTTTTGAGGCCTTCGGCACATTTCTTGCCTCGCAAATGAGAGGCTCGGTAAACAGATTTTTGATGTTGGCGAGCGAGCGTATAGTTGGAGTACAATGTGGAGTTCGACTCGTTGGCGGTATGTTCGCATTAATAGCTAGTATGGAGGATCGAGTGCAAGTATGTTCTGAGGCTCGATGATTACCTAGCGAGAGAGTTGTTGGTGTTTCTCTTGTAGGGCATGGACGTGCCAGCGTTGACTCATGCAGGTGCGAGGCGCGGTCGGCAGGTGGACGCTTTGTGAGAAGAAGGCGAGCAGTAGGATATTTTGGCGACTTTGGCGGACCGCCTGTGGCCGGACTAGTTATGTACCTCGCCGTTGCGAGTGGTCCTCGCGCGCCGGGACCGCCAGGATATTGAGGCGGTCGGGGCTCGGGTTTGAATGTTGAGGAGTAGGGTGTTGGCGGATCACGATCACCCTACCTCGGTGTAGTCGATGTGGTAGACGCATTTCGGAGAATGTCGTAGTACGAGGGCTTGTTATTCTTGCGGCCAGCGGGGCCATATATGGCTGTCAGGCCGAGGTAGCTTGGTAGGATAGCCTGACTACTAGAAGCGATTGCGGACCCACGGTAAGTCGCGGTGGAAGTTCGATTTTAGCGGTCCTTGAACCGCCTAGTTTCAGTATATCCTTAACCACAGAGTTTTGTGTGTATTGATGTTGTTGATGTGTTTAATGATATGTTTGGATAGCTTTGTGCTAAAATGTGATTTAGAAACACAGTTAGTATAAAGGGTAAGTCACAGGTGGTGTGAAATGGAAGTGGTAGCTTTCGCGGACTGTAGAAGTAAGATTGTTCGGATCGAGAAATTAGAGAGTTGGCGCTACGATGGGTGGGTTGGGGCCATGTTGCGGGCGAACAGCGTCCGTTTTGAGGAAGGGTCGGCTGGGTGGTCGCCCGGTGGCGAGTCGCGGGTGCTAGGCAGTTTAGATGACCGTCGTATGAGTTAGTGAATACGTTCGATCGAGAATCGATTCGTGAAGGCGGGAATGGCCTTAGAAATCGAGTTAGTGAGATGACCAAGTTTGGAAGTAGTGACTCGAGGTTGGGAAACGGCGTTGGCGGAAGTGTGAATGCGGACACTAGAGCGAGTTCAGTGTTCGTGGCAATCTTGCGAGAAAGGAGAAGTGGCGTGTGTTTTTGTGACGGTGTGGCATGATTGTTTTAAATGCGTATAGCGGTGAAGACTATCTTGGCGCTGTTGTTTTGAGACATGAAGGAACATTGGGGCGAATGTTTCTAAGAGATGAATGTTATACCCGTATTTCAGTATATGCGTGAGGCGTGCGTATTAAATTTTTGCCTTAAATTGGCTTTGGTTCGAAATTTGGGCCTGAAGTGCGAATAGAGTCGTTTTTAACTGAAAGCGTTTCCCACGACTACGTTGGGAAAATTCCGGCTATGTCATTTAGTATTTTTGCGGATTTTTAGGCGGCGGAACATTTTTGGACCAGCGGAGGGTGACCTTGTCACCTCGTTGGGCAAAGAGGAGGCTTGGCACTTGGCGATTAGTTCGTAGTTTTGTGCCTTGTTTTGTGGCTTGTTTTGTGCCATGTTTTGTGGAGTAGGGGTTAGGGTGCACTTGGCTTGATCTTGGCCTTACACTTGCTATACACTTGGAAGGATCTTGGCCATTGGTTGGCTTTTGGTTTTGCTATAAATACCACTCTCTTTGAAGACTTCATTCGTCAAATCTTGAGTCTTGAAACCCCTCCTCCTCCTCTTGTTGACTCTCGTCAGAGCCCTCTCCCTTAAAGTTTGGCTTTGGCGAGAGGCCACCTCCCCCTTTGTGGTGCCTTGGCGTGGGGTACCCACTGCTAGTTGTTTTATTATAATACCACTTGTTGTGGTATAGAAATACTCTCTAATATTGTTATAATGTCCAAATACCTTGGAATACCTTGTAGTATTCCCAGGTTACACTTATACAAAGCCCGGAAAATACGATTATACTTCCTTTAGCCACAGCGAAACCACGAAATCTTCATAGTTGTTGAAGTTGTAAGTATAAGTTGGTTAGAACTTCTAAGGGTTGTTTGGGCGCTCGGAGTAGGGCTAAGCGTTGCTCGAGGATCGACTTTATACTAGGATAATTTTGGGCTTATCGAGGTAAACACTAATGTCCTTCTAATGTAATTGGAAATTACAAGTTTGAATATATAGAAGAAGTATACAATATATAGAAATATACTTATTACTGAGGCAATGTCTTTTGACTTAAGCTGAAAAATTAAGCCCAGGCTGACTGTAATTACATGGGGTGTATTCTGATGAACTTGTGTAGTAAATTGTACGTCCGGTTAGGCGTGTAAACCCCACGGTTGGCTTGGTAGCGGCCTCGATAGAGAAGGAGATTTGCTGTGTGGCGGGAGGTCTTTGCCGAATTTTACGTAGATTATGGAGCGTTGAGATCTAGATGTTAATAAAGCGCCTTGTGGCCTTATAGGTTGAAGTACTACGTGTGGAGTGATCCAGCAGCTTAGGAGTAGCCGGTTTGAGAGTACTTGGGCGTTTTGCTATTAGTCGACAATCGTCGCGGTATGTGAACCTCTTCTATCTCTTACAGCATGATATGTGTGAACTATGTAGTACGGTAGACGTACATGTGTTAACTGTGTTTGATTGTTCTTAAAACATAAAGTGTTATAACGGCTTTATGGGAAGTTGGTTATAACAGCTTTATGTAGGTAAGAAAATTCTTTGTGGTTTTAAAAAGGTAACTGATGTGAATTATAACTGGCTAGTTATAATAAAGAACTTGATGTATTTCAAAAGATTTATAAATCGTTTTGGAAGGGAGAGTAACACTTGGTTTTAAAAGTTTTAAAAAGAGTTATACTAGCTTTATGGGGAGTTAGGTATAATGTCTTAAGTGAGGTAAAGAAAATGGTTTACTGATGTTAGAAGTTAAGAGACTTGATCTTATAAGATAAGAGACTTAACTTATTTGTTTTAATGTGAATGTTTGTGTGAAACCTCATTCGTGAGTAATGAGTACTTGGTTTTATTTAAAGGGATAATGTTTCTTGATTTGGAAATCGGAATGTGTATCGACAGGACAGCTGCAGCGTTAATAAAGGAAAATGTATTGAAAAATGATGAATTGTATTAAAACCGGTAGAAACCTCAAATATAGAAACTAAGATGAGACAAAATGATATACATTTTCTAGATCATGATTCTTTGTAATAAGAATGTTGTAAACAAGAATAACTACTCTCGCATGAGACTTATATTACTCGATTGTTAAAGAAATCAAGTGATTAAGTTTATGAACTATGAAACCATTTGAAATGAGAAGCTTGAGTAATTGAAACTAGGCAAACTGGAACTTAGGAAAAGAATGTTGTTACTTGATTTTGAAAAGGAATGTGGGTTGGTCATTCTTATACTACGGGTATCGGGTGACTTTTATAAAAGTAATGGATCTCTTTTAAAAGAACTTACGTATGTAGTACTTTGGGGTTAAAAACCGGACTTTGGCATAATATGAAAGTACTTGGGTTGTGTGAAGCTTGCCTATGCTTGTTGTTGTGAAACTTGCCTATGCTTGTTGTTGTGAAACTTGCCTATGCTTGTGATGATAGCCTTTGTTGTGCGGTGTGGTATTTACGTATTCTGCGTGTCTCTCGATAGAGCGGTTGACTTATTGAGAACTTACTTGGGCGTCTTTGGCGGTGATGGAGAATTCCACGGGTATGTTTCCATTTTGATTCTTGTCTTGTTGTTGATGTCACATGGGCGTATACTGCCGTCTGATATTTGGAGCATGTGGCCATGCGGCGGGTTGACCGCGATATATTGTTATTGAGGTTACATGGCATGTCTGCCGTCTGTATTAGGGCATGTGGCGTGCGGCATTGTTATTATTGTTGCAACATGGGCGTGTCTACCGTCGATGTGGGGCATGTGGCCGTGCGGCGTGGTTGACCGCTGATGAGTTGTTATTGAGGTTACATGGGAATATACTGCCGTCACGATGTTAGGGGCATGTGGCCGTGCGGCCTTGTTATTATTGTTGCATCGTGGACATGTCTAGAAAGCGATATTAAGGCATGCGGCCGTGATGCGAACATGATGGATGTTATGGCGTGAGACCCGTAGTTATATTTGAGTGGTGACTTTGGCGTGAGTCACGACTTTATTTTATGTTGCGTCTTTGTATTTTGGTTATCATACATGTCTCACCTTTTTAAGCTATTATGATTTCATTCTGATGTTGTGATTTCACATACTTGGTACTGTTGTCTTGACCTCCTTGAGGCTGCGTTCATCTGCGCGAGTAGAGTGCATCGGTCGTGGATCCTCGCTCTCGGGATCTCGATTCGTTTTGGGAAGCTCCGTTTCTCGGAGGCTTATCTTTTGGTATGTGTTCCACGAGTTGTAGGTTCTTGTACATTGAGGGTATGGCGGAGCCACTGTCCGTCATAGTCGTTGTAAATCTTAAGTGCATGAAGCGTTGTGGCGAGGTTGTAAAAGGATTAAAGCTGTTCGGGTTTATGTATATCTTGAAGGCAAGCCCATTTTTGGTTGCTTTGTTTATTTATTATATCTCTTGTTTCATGATTAAGTGTTTTATTTTCATTGGTTTTCTCGATGTTGTATCACTAGGGTGCAGGGTAAGGCACGATGTGAACCGGGTTGGGCGTTACCTGACCATAGAAGTTTCAAACAACCTACTTAGCCTTCAAGCTATGAAGATTTTCCTTAGGGTTTCGTTTGAGACAAAAAGGACATAAGGTAGTATTTAAGACTCTACGTATAGAGGTATCTTTGGAATAATAACAATACTTAGAGTATTTTCTACCAAGAGGGTGTATTTTCACGAGAACAACACCACTAGGAGGGTAGGTTTCGGCTAGCACCCACAGGAGAGGTACCTCTCGGCCAAAAGGCCTCATGAGGGAGGAAGACTTGGGCGAGAACTACACGAAGGGAAGGATTTCAAGACTTAGAAAACATTTTGTGGATGAAGAAGTCTTGACCAAGGGGGTATTTATAGGACAACCAAGGGCGAGATCAAGACAAGTGGTGGGCAAGTGTAGGGTGAGGATTTATCCGTGTGTACCTTATCCAACTACCACGCAAAATATCACAAATATCCTACTACTCCGAGACTTTGAAATCGTCCAAATGAAGCCCACAAATCCGCCAACTTGAGGGTGACAAGTGTAAGCCCTCTCGTTGATCCAAAATATTTCATCTCTCGGAAAAATCCGTAAAAATAATAAATGATATAGCAGTATTTTTCCCTTCGCAAAGTTTGGAAAGCGTTTCGTGGAAAACAATTCTTTTAGGGGTTGTGAACAAAATTTTAGTCCACTTGCCTAATTTAAGGCTCAAACTTTTCTCGTGCGCCCTCACGTACATACTCTGGAAATACGGGTATAACAAAACCAGTCGGTCGGAGGAAGCCACGCTCTGAACCTCTCTTGAATTCCCCGATTTTGGCAAATAACCACCCAAAATTTGGAAAAGAAATCGATAATAAGTACTAGATAGGATAAGTGAGAAGTTTAAGGAATTAAAAATGGCGAGAATCCACCTCCAAAGACACCACGGATGAATCGATAAAGGTACTCACCGAAGGATCCAGTTCAAAAGATAAACAAGATATTAACAAAATATCAAAATTCGCGGGTCTTGGAGCAAAAAACTTCTACAAAAGACCTACGTTTCCTGATATTCAATATGAAGAACACTCCACCTATATGGCTTCATACTCAGGAGAAGAGATTAATGAATGGAACATAGACGGAATATCTGAAGGCCAGATAATCAAAATACTTCACGAAATGGGAGTATGCATTACTGGTTATAAAATAAAAGAGCATACCGACGATGTCCAACTAGCAACAATTCTAGTTTCAGGATTTACCAGAATGTTAAAACACTGGTGGGATAACTACCTAACGGAAAGTATTAGAAGTGGAATCATGAATGCCACTACCACAGTTCAAATTAGGAACATTGATAATACTTTTAGTAAAGAAGTTCGCAAAGACGCCACAGCGACCTTACTTTACTGTATAGGTAAACATTTCATAGGAGAGTCAAAACTCTTCCAGGATAAAAGCTTAGAAATCCTTAATAACTTAACTTGCCCAAAGTTACACGATTTTAAATGGTATAAAGATATATTCCTTAACAAAGTTATGCTCAGAAATGACTGTAACCATGATTATTGGAAGGAAAGGTTTATTAGTGGGTTACACAAACTTTTTGCCGAAAAGGTTAGAAGAGCCATAAGAAATAAATTCAATGGTGAAACTCCTTATAGTCTAATGAGATACGGAGACCTTGTTAGCTTTATTAATCTAACAGTATTAGAATTATGTAACACGATAAAACTTAATAATCAAATACAAAAATCTTCAAAAAGAGAATTAGGAAGTTTTTGTGAAGACTTTGGATATGTTAAAATATCTTCCCCTTCAAAAAGTATTAAGAAGATGAAAAGGAGACATAATATATATCGCCCTAAGCCTTATAAAAGAAATTACACTCCTAAAAAGAATTATTGTAAGAAAAATACCAATAAAACCCCCAAGAAAAAGAGAAAATGTTGGAACTTTGGAAAAGCGGGCCACATGGCCAACGCTTGTAAAGAACCCAACAAAAAGAAAGATAAAATTAATCTACTAGAAATTGAGTCAGATATTAAAGAAAAACTTTATACGATATTAGATGAGGAACAATCTAATGATAGTTCTGAAGAATCCTCAGATAACTATTACAGTGATGAAGGTTCCCTAGATCTAGATTACAGCTCGGATAGCTCCACCTCCAGCTTCGACTGCGAGAGCACTGAAAAAATCTGCATCTGCACCAAACAGACCATCAATGTTATCTCAGATGGCAGCCAAGAATTCTTCCTTGATATGATTGATCACATCGATGACAATGATATTAAAAGAAAATATTTAACAGAACTTAAAAAACTTGTCATTAGCCAGAAAAAGGAAAAGAAAATTATCGAACCTTTTGACATGAAAAGAGTTTTTAATAAATTTAAAGAATCTAAAACAGATACTACCTTGCAAGATTTACAAGGAGAAGTATCATTTTTAAAAGAAGAAATCATCAGTGTTAAAGAAAGGCTCAATTCTTTAGAAACAGAGACATTCTCCAATAGCTTACTAAAAGAATTAGACCCTATGAAGGATATCCTTGCTCATACGTCAAAGGAATAACCCTTTGTGTGCATAATGAGAATAATACATAGAATCAAAAAGATTCAATGATGAAAATATTATCATTATGAACTCAGTGAACTAGTGTTTTACAAATGAAGAAGAAGAGGATAATACCTCTGTCGATTAAAATTAATCTCGAAGTCGAGGCTACAAGTTATCATGTCACTATTAAATTAGTCATAATAAAATTTTGTTCTTGATAAAATAGCCTGCTAGACTCGGAGTGACCAAAGCTGCATTTGCGAAGGTTTAATCCTACTAAGTACTTAGACAAAAGTACACACAAGCTTTATTGACCACGGGCGATAGAATGAAAATTGACTATAAACTTTCCAAGCTCGTATGCGTAATAATGGAGTTTGTTTTGTTACGACTTTATTATTACAAGAAATATAAGCGAAGAAGTTATATTGGGAATCCCATTCTAACCCAAATAAAGTCATACAGCCAAACTAGGCGGTATTTACACTACGTCCGTAGGAAAAGATGCGGTGTTCCCGTATTTAAACCGCTTTGTCGATTTATCATAGTAACCGTATTAAGCAAGCGATGTTTAAAATACAACTGTTAACCAACCAAATTAATTTTTTAAAAGAAGATATTAAAATTAAAAGAATAGAATCTACTTTAAAAAACCCGGAGGTAATTAACAAGATAAAAAATTTGCAAGATTCTATAGAAAAATGCATTAGAATTGCAAATGTTTTTAGGAAAGAAAAAGCACATGATAAGCCTACCTACAGATGACTTTAGTGAAAAGGACATATCCACTAAAGCGGACCAATCGGATGAGCCACGAGCTCATGGAACATTGTAAGACAGAAGTTAATGACCTGTTTCAAAAATGCTGAAAAAGAAAGAGGAGTCCCGAGGCTTGTAATAAATTATAAATATCTCAACCAAGTATTAAGATGGATTAAGTACCCAATCCCTAATAAATGAGATTTATTAAAAAGAACTTATAACGCTAATATCTACAGCAAATTCGACATGAAACCAGATTTCTGGCAAATCCAAGTCGAAGAAAAAGATAAGTATAAAACAACTTTTAATGTTCTCTTTGGTCAGTACGAATGAAACGTTATGCCATTAGGGCTCAAGAATGCCCGTGAATTCCAAAACATCATGAATAATATTTTCAATCCTTATAGCCAATTCACGATTGTCTATATAGATGATGTTTTAGTATTTTTTGATAATATCGAACAACATTATAAACATTTAAATACTTTTGTTAAAACCATAAAATTTAACGGTTTAGCAGTAAGTGCTAAAAAGATAAAACTCTTCCAGACAACTATCAGGTTCTTGGGTCATGACCTCTATCAATGAAGTTATAAACCAATTTGCGAGCCGTAGAGTTCTCTGCTAAATTCCACTGATGAAATCACGGATAAAACACGATACTGAGATTCTTATGAAGTCTTAATTATGTAGCAGATTTTATCCCGAAGGTTGAACAAATATGTGAACCTCTGTATAAAGGCTTAAGAAAAGTCGGTCCACAGTGGAGAAGAACAAACTAGAGTTGTTAAGCGGTAAAGGAAATAGTCCGAAACTCCTGCAGAGTATCCCAAATCGGATGCCTTTATGGTAATGAAGCAGATGCCTCAGGCAGCTACGGTGGTATTCTTAAACATAAATTATCTTACGAATCTCTTGAACAATTAGTGAGATTCACCTCTGGAGTTGGAACCAAGCTCAAAAGAACTATAATGCGATCAAAAGAAATTATATCTATAGTGCTATGTATCGCTAATTCCGAGATGATTTAATTAATAAAGAATTTTTGTTAAGAGTCATTGCAAGCGACCAAAGACATTTACAAAATGATGTAAAAATCTAGTCTCAAGCAGATTTTTGCGGATGACAAGCCACATTATCAAGCTTTGATTTTAAAATTGATTTTATAAAAGCGAGAAAACTCTTTTACGATTTTACGACAGAGAATTTTACAAGGTAACAATGAGGCGAGTTTTTAGGCTTCGTCAGATGAGACCGTTCCTAAATAAGCGAGAAGAAAAATTAAAGCGACCTTTTAAACGGAAAGCTCGACAAAGTTTTACATAAACCTAGTGGACAAAACATGTTCCACATTCTTGAAACCTCTCGGTTATCAGGTTCTCCCAAAAGGACCAACCACGGAAAAGCAGTATGACCGCGAGGCCACGCCTTGAAACCCAGGCGAGGGTAATCACAAATGGTTCCTCGAATCATATTGAGCGGTTAAACCGGCCCACATGAAAAAGGAACCTCCTGCCCGTATTCCAAAATGGGAATTTATTGCATCACAGGTTTTGCCTATAATGGCATTAGATAAATAGTATGAAAACTTCAGGGTACAAGATCTCCTGAAACCTTGTTATATAGACCACCAGTACGTGGATAGCGAATCCGTGAAAGCAAGAAGGTATTATGAATTCATTTTAGTGGACACGGACTCGTTGAAATAGAACATAAGACTTGATAAAACATGTGGAATTGAATATTCCAAATTTACAATTAAAAGATTTTAAGCCCGTTTAATTGGTATGTGGATCATCTGCAGACACCAGTACAATTATCTAAAACCCATAGACCCTAGACATATAACTGGTATGACTATAAAGATGCTTGGTTTAATTTCTTATATGTTCGTCCAAATACTCACACATGGTTTGTGAAGTATCTGCGAGAGCATGAAGGAAAAAGTCATTCCAGATGGTTCTACGAATGATGGAACATGTTTGGAGGAAATTTACAAGTGGTAGCCAGAGCTTCCAAAATCGGTATACAAATTTTCTTGAAGAACAATGATTTCCACTTTACGAACACGTTAAATTGTGTAAATTCTTTTTAATAAGCGAATTTCATATATTATAAATCGGACGTTCGATATCGAAAGCGGACATGATCAAATACTTAAGCAAGACCGTGAGATTAAAGATGGAGTCCCGAGTAAGAGAAGAAAAGTTGAAAAAGAAAGGTTAATCTTCCTCGGAAGAAACCTCTGCTTAGCGAAACGGAAGAAAGCTCCTCGAATCTTTGACCATATTAGAAAACGAAGACGTGGCATCTAACCACAGTGAAACAGATAATGGTGACATGTTAATTGTCACGACCCGACCTCGGATCCGTGACTGGTGTCTTACCTCGGGCACCCTTGTGATACAACATCAGAGAAAACCAGCGGAAATAAACTCAAACAAACATAGAAGATAAAATAGGCTAACCCAAAATGGCTACCTTTCGTAGCGTAAATAAAAGCGAGCAGTTACATCCTTAATAACCCGATTTATAACAGGACTACGGGCCTGCAATAGTTTTAACAACCATGGCGGGACGGGGCCGTCGTACCCTGAATGTACACAAAACCTCAACGTCGGGAGAAGCCGTACAAAATCAAGTCAAGCCTCGGAGTAATGGAGCTTAACATGAGCAAAGATCCTAGAATGAGGATCCACCACCTTACCCTTACTGCGGCATGAGCGCCCCAGGAAGGGGTCGGTCTGTGATATGTACCAAGTATGTAAAACTGGAAAATACTTGTAATAATATCATAAGTCAAAATAAGTTGGAGTAATAGACGAAAATCAATTTACCTTGCATTGTGCCTTACTAATAATGAGAGTAACAAGTATAAATCTTACTGCATAAAAATAGGAGGCTCATGATCAAAGCAGGGTATCTCGCCCGTAATATCATTAAGCAATCCTACTCGCAGGACTATTTCACCGCGTGAGTCCTGTGGACTCGCATGAGGTCATCCGCCTCGTCATGGGACTATTTCACCTGTATACTCTACATGCGGCATGAACATAGCCCCCCGAAGGAGGTCGATGCAACCGTACCAAGTATCTGGCCGAAATCGCGTAATTAAATCATAAAGTCTAATATACAGCGGAGACATGTATGATAACTCAAATAACGATGCTGTGCCTTACTAACAATGAGAGTAAAAAGAGTATACTTTCTTGCGTAAAAATAGGAGGCTCATGATCAAGTAGGGCCACCCAGTAGTATCATTAAGCAATCCTACTCACAGGACTATTTCACACTTGGTCGTATGGACCGCGTGAGTAACCGCCGCATAGGCGTATCCGCGCGCATGGGTCGTATAGACCGCGTGAGGTATTCTCGCATGGGTGATCGCCCGCGTAGGACTATTTCACGCGCGTAAGCCCTTATGGACTCGCGTGAGGTATTCCTCGCGTCATGGGTAGCAAATCCACGGAATATGCAAATGCCACAAACAGGGAATGACCGTAACGAACGATATATCACTTACGACCAACTATCATACATAACATAAGCACTCACTGAACATCATACATGCATAAGCCTTATTCTTATTAGTCTTATACATATACACTCTCATTTAGTTTACTTAAAGCCTAACATGTCATTATAAAATCAGAATTTAACCCAAAGTACTACGTACTTCTACTATTTTAAAATGACTTTTTTTCATATAAACTTCCAAGATACTAATCATCGTAGTATCAAGTCAAATCTACTTTTCAAGACAAGTCACATTACCTTTTAGAAATACATTTAGGCTTCTAAATCAAGTGACTTCTTTCTTTTTAAAACCTTAAGCAAATGATGCCTTAAAATCAATTTGTCTTTCATTATTTCGAGTCATTTATCATACTTACATTACTTAGCGTAAACCACTCTTTTTTTACTTTCCATAAAGCTATTATAACCAACTTCCCATAAAGCGTTATACTAGCTTTATACTTTCAGACAATTACATTCTTCCTTATATCGAAGGACTTATACTTTTAAAGCGTAACAAGTATCATATACTTTTAAAATACTTGAGTCCATAACTTTTAGAAAAACCAAGATATCCTTAATATTTTTAAACAAGTGAGTTAGTGCATAACTCGACCAACTTGGACATCCTTAGAATAAGCCAAGGATATCAAATGTACTAGATTGTCCAAATCTAAATGCGTCTGCCGTACTATATATTTACAACTATTCATGCTCGAGAGATAGAAAAGTTCCACATACCTCTTGGTTCGATCCACTTGCCAAGCACAATCGCGTCGTAGTATGTCAACTATAATGACCATAATATGTCTATTAACTTCTAACTTCAAGCGTAGAATATTCTAAGTGCAAAGTCACTAAATTCTACGAAAAATCGGACAACACTTATTTGTTTCTACATACTTTTCCACCTTTTTCAAGGCGAATTCAATAACCAAACCGCCACATTTAAGGCTCAACAATGTAGTTAACAATAGGGTATTACACGACTACAAGGCGTGTAAATTTCTGCCACAATTGATATCAAACTAGTCGAAGACAATGCCATTCTCGGCAAAGGTGTCCGACATATCTTTCTTTCGATTCCTTTTCAATACAAGTTGTTTAGTATAACATGTTATAAAGCGCGTCGATTATAACAACTATAATCTTCAAGTAGATAACGTGCGGCGATTCTAGTTATCGACCAAATTGTATTTCAATTTCAAATGGCTCGGCGTGTCATTTAGATTTGAAACCTACTATCCATAACACTTATTAATCTTTAATACATATACTTCATGCTAGTCAAAAAGTAAGGCTACAACAATATGTAATCTTATAAAACTTAAGAGAACAAGATTGTTACCTTATGAGCCTTAATCCGTTTCAAGATCAGTCGCTCCTAGAAACTTAGAGCCTCTCATTGACACTCCGATCCGGCAGAAGCCCTTAGAAGATCCTGAGCAACTTTCCTTTAATCTTCCAGTCAAACCTAGGAAAGTGAATAGGTTTTCACCTTTGCGACTAATACAACGCCATTTTCGGGATCTTTCTATTGAGATACCCTTACAATACCCTTAGGAACCTTGGTTTAAAGTATGGAGATTATTGAGCAACAAGCGAAAAATTTCATGTTGGGAAGAGGGCAAACAAGAGCTCCCATATGAGTTCTTCAAATTCTTGAAAATTTAGCTAAGTGTAGAAGCTTGTCTTGCTACTAGTACATATATATAACACTATGGAGGGTTAAGATTAGAACAAATGGGTGGCCTAGATGAGTTTCACAAGGATTACAGCCAAGTGGCCTTGACTAAGTCAACAATATCAAGCTCTAGCTTTAGCAAGACTTGGTCATCTTGATTATGGTCAAATGACCATTTTATCCATGTCAATTTCGTCCAAGACCACTAAGGGGGTGACACGTGTCTCCCTCCCATTCGTCGCAATATTTCATTTTCTGACAAATTCCAAAATTTCGATAAATTTTTACTCGTCTCAAATCTTAACATTTTTGAGTTCTTACGTACGTTCTTATAAACATATCCTGAAATTTCGGGGTGTAACATTCTTCCCCCCTTAGAAACATTCGTCTCCGAATGTTCTTTTGGGAGTCAAACTTAAAGATAGCGACAAAGTCTCCTTACAACCCCTATATACCAATAATGCCACACGTGGCCGCATGTAATACTCGTCCCAAAATGTCAATTTGAACCCGTGTGTCAGCGTCGTTTATCTGCGCATAAAGCTTACGGTGACTCACGAGCTTACTAATAATCTTTCTGGATAAGCTTAGCTTATCCACGGCCGTGAAACAAGTGCGGACCAAATAAGCGAACCTGCATGCGATCCAACCGGCCGGCGATCTGCACTTTCTTACATCTGAGGCCTCATACGAGGTTATCAGAATCTTTGGAAGGGTATGCATTTATCGTGCGTGCTCAACAAGAGGCAAATAATTCTTCCGCTAACTCGAAATCAATAACATCGCCCGCGACCTATCCTCGAGTGCTGGATGATGCGCTCTGCTTGTCGGTCGATTGAGGTGTAATGCAACATGAGACTCGCGTGTGTCCCTAATCCATACGAAAAACCTCCGAAGTTATCCATAGTAGAGCTCCTCATGCGACATCATAAGCGTAGGAACCACATGCGATCTCACAATCTCCCTGCTATATAAGCTAGTATAAACCTTAGCCGAGTAAGTGGTCCCAATCCGGAAGAACATGGCTGGTCTCGCCATCATATTTATCATGACCCCCAGGGAGTCGCACTTCCTCTGAGTAAGATGTCACCCTGTAACTGTTACACCCCATAATTATAGGACATGTTTTAAGAACGTACGTAAGAATCCCAAATGTTAAGATTTGAGACTAGTAAAAATTTATCGGAATTATGAAATTGTCGGGAAACGAAATATTGTGACGAATGGGAGGGTGACACGTGTCACCCCCCCTTAAATGGTCTTGGATGAAAATACCATGGGTATAAGGGTCGTTTGACCATTAGTAGGATGACAAAGTCTTGCAAGTTGAAGAGCTTGATAAAATTGACTTAGTCAATGGGGCCACATGGCTTGATATTTAAAAGAACTTCATCCAAACCACACATATGTACAAATCTTGACCCTCCATGTTACTATATAAGTATACTAGTAGTGAGACAAGCATTCCATACTTAGAAAAATTTCAAGAAATTGGATGACCATAGAGTGAAGCTCTCGGGTTCATCAAGTCCAAAAGAGAAAAAAATGTGTTTGTTGTCCAATAAGCTCCACACTTTAAACCAAGGTTCATGAGGGTATTGTAAGGGTATCTCTATAGAAAGATCCCGGAAAAAGAGCGTTTTCGTATTAGTCGCAAGGTGAAAACCTAGTTTCTTTCCTAGGTTTTGATTGGAAGATTAAAGGAAAGTTGTTTGTGATATTCTAAGGGTCTCAAGTGGCGGATTGAAGTGTCAAGAAGAGGCTCTAAGTTGCTAGGGAGGGACTTTGGATTTGAAGTTGGATTAAGGCTCGTTGAGGTAACAATCTTGTTCTCTTAAAATGTTACAAGATTATATATATTGTTGTTAGCCTTAAATTTTACTAGCATGAAGTATATGTAGTGGAGATTGATAAGTGATATGGATTGTTGTAGCCTAAAATCCGAAATGACGTATAAGCCATTTGAAGTTGAATTACAATTTGGTCGTTAATTAGAATCGTCGCATGTTAATTACTTGAAGATTGTAGTAGTTATAATCGATTGCGACTTGATATCATGTTATACTAAACAACTTGGATTGAAAAGGAAATTGGATAAGAATTGGTGTTGTTGTATCTCAAGTTGCCGGATTTACACTTGTAGTTTGTACTAGTTTGATATAAATTGTGGGGCGGAATTTTACACGTCTTGTAGACGTGTAATCCCCTATGGATAACTACATTGTTGAGCCATAAATGTGGCGTGTTTGGTTATTGAATTCGGCCTTGAAAAAGGTGGCAAAGTATGTAGAAACAAAGGAAGTGTTGTCCGATTTTCCGTAGAATTTAGAGACTTTGCACTTATAATATTCTACGTTTAAAGTAAGAAGTTAATAGACGTATTATGGTCATTATAGGTTGACATACTATGTGCGGGATATTGTACTTAGCAAGTGGATTGACCCAAAGAGGTATGTGGAACTTTCCTATCTCTTGAGCATGAATAGTTGTACCTATATAGTACGGTAGACGTACAAGACTTTGATATCCTTTACTTTTTTAAGAATGTCCAAGTCGGTTGAGTTAGGGGATTAACTCACTTGTTTAAAAGTAGTAAGGATGTCTTAGTTTTCAAAGTTAAGGGACTTGAAGTGTTTTAAAGTATATGATACTTGTTTCGTTTTAAACGTATAAGTCCCTTGGATATAGGAAAATGTAATTGACTAAGGTATAGAGTTAATATAACGACTTAATGGGAAGTTGGTTATATTAGCTTTATGGAAAGTTAAAAAGAGAGATTTACTCTAAGTAAAATAAGTAAGGATAAATGACTTGAATTAATGAAAGGCAAATTGATTTTAAGGCATCAATTGCCTAAGGTTTTAAAAGAAAAGAAGTCACTTGATTTAGAAGCCTAATTAAATTTCTAAAGGTATTGTGACTTGTCTTGAAAAGAAATTGTGACTTGATACTACGGTTATTAGTATCTTGGAAGTTTTATCTGAAAAAGAGTCATTTGTAAAAGAGTAGGAGTATGTAGTACTTTGGGTTAAATTCCCGGATTTTTATAAAGACATGTTAGTGCCTTAAGTAAACTAAAATGAGAGTGTATTTGAACAAGACTAATAAGAAGTTAGGGGATTTCTTAACTTACTTATATATTGTATGATAAGCCGGTAGTGCTTATGTTATGTATGATAAGTCGGTAGTGCTTATGTTATGTATGATAGCCGGTTTGTGCTAGTGGTATATTATTCATTATGGGGTCATTCCCCGGGTTTGTGGCATTTGCATATTCCGTGGATTTGCTACCCATGATGCGAGGAATACCTCATGCGGGTCCGTAAGGACTTATGCGGGTGAAATAGTCCCATGCGGGGCGGACCAGTCCTATGCGAGGAATACCTCATGCGGTTACCACGACTATGCGGCGGATACGATCTATGCGAGAATACCTCATGCGAGTCCTGCGACCTGCGGGTGAAATAGTCCCGAGTAGGATTGCTTAATGATCTGCGGCGGGTGGTCTGCTTTGATCGTCGCCTCTATTTTTATGTTGTAAGTATACCCTTATTTACTCTCATTGTTAGTAAGGCGATGTCTTGTAATTTGATTATCATCGTGTCTCCGACTTTGTTTTAGACTTATGATGTAATTCTGATATTTTCGATTTACATACTTAGTACATATTGTGTCTTGACCCCCTTCCTCGAAGTGCGTTACATGCCGGTAGGGAGTAAGCAGTGGTGGATCCTCATTCTTAGGATCGCGATCAGTGTCGAAGCTCCATTTCTCGGAGGCTTGTCTTTTAGTGCGGTTTTCCACGATGTTGTAGATATTATGTACATTCGGGGTATGGCGGGACCACTGTCCCGCCACAATTGTTATTCTAAGTGCAGTAGTCACATTTGTGGTTTGATTTGTAAGAACAAAGTTGTCTTATTTTACTTTTGGTTATGTATATTTTATGGAGCGACCTTATCGGCTATTTGTGATGTTTATTGTCTAAACATGTTTATGTGTTGTGTATGTTCATTGCTATTCTCGATGTATACGAAAAGGGTGCCGGGTAGGGCACGATCGCTCCCGAGGTCGGTCGTGACAAAAGTGGTATCGAGCGATTAGTCATCGGAAAGTGTCTGAATCGTGTCTAGTAGAGTCTTGATTATCGGTGTGTTGTGCACCACATCTATGTCGGAGAGGCTGCGGGACATTTAGGATTAGTTTCCATTCTTCTCTCTCGAGATCGTGCGGTAGAGAGTGTCTTATTAGGTTGAATCCTCTCGACCTACTCTTATGTATCGATTATGCCTCGCGGAAGGCGGCCGGGGCCCGAAGGGCAAGGCAACAGCGTGCGAGAGGGTTACTAGGACTCGAGCACAAACTATGCACGAGGTTGCGGTAGTCGGCGAGTTCAGCCACCTGGCGATATTAGAGGCGAGGCGGCGGTAGCTCGAGGTTTCATGTTACACCCGTATTTACGGGGCGTGTTTTAGAGCGTGCGTAGAATCCCAAATGATAAGATTTGTGACTTGTAAAAAATTTATCGAATTATGGAATTGTCGGAAGCGTAATATTGTGACGAATGGAAGGGCGACACGTGTCACCCCCATTATGGTGCCTTGGGCCGAATTAGGCAAGGTCAAAAGGTCATTTGACCTTTGCTAGGATGACTAAGTCTTGCAACTTGAAGAGCTTGAGATAATTGACTTGGTCAATGGGACCCGAACTTGATATTTAATAAGACCTCATCCAAACCACCCGTTTGTTTACATCTTGACCTCCGTTTGTGCTATATAGTAGTACTAGTAGCAAGACATAGTCCAACACTTAGAAAAATTTCAAGAATTTGAAGAACACATGGTTGATGCTCTCGGGTTCATTCCTTGGAGAAAAGAATTTTTTTTTGTTTCTTGTCCATTAAGCTCCACACTTTAAACCAAGGTTCTTGAGTGTATTGTGAGTGTATCTCAATAGAAAAATCTCGGAAAAATATAGTTTTCGTATTAGTCGCAAGGTGAAAACCTAGTTGCTTTCTAGGTTTTGTTTGGAAGATTTAAGGGAAATTTGTTGGTGTTGTTCTAAGGGTCTCAAGTAGCGGATTGAAGTGTCTTGAAGAGGCTCTAAGTTGCTAAGGAGCGATTTCGGATTTGGAGTTGGATTAAGATTCGTTGAGGTATAATCTTGTCTCTTAAAAGTGTTACAAGATTATATATATATTGTTGTTGTTAGCTTTACATGTTGCTAGCATGAAGTATATTTGTTGAAGTTTATAAGTATTATGGATTGATTGTAGCCTTAAAAATTCGAAATGTAATGTAAGCCATGTGAAGTTGGATTACAATTTGGTCGTTTACTAGAATCGTCGCATGTTACTTACTTGAAGATTATAGTAGTATGATCGTTTGCGACTTGATATCATGTTATGCTAACAATTTGGATTGAAATGGAAATTGGATAAGAAGTGAGGTTGTAGTACCTCAAGTTTGCCGAATTGGCCTAGTAATTGTATTAGTTTGATATCTTTTGTGGGGCGGAATTTTACACGTCTAGTAGGCGTGTAATCCCTGTGTTCATTGCATTGTTTGGGCCTTAAATGTAGGCGTGTTTGGTTATTGAATTCGGCCTTGAAAAGGTGGCAAAGTAAGTAGAAACAAAGGAGGTCTTTGTCAGATTTTCAGTAGAATTTAGTGACTTAGCACTTAGAATATTCTACGTTTGAAGTAAGAGATTAATGGGCGTATTGTGGCCATTATGGGGCCAAGTACTAAGTATAGCGTATCCTACTTGAAGGATGGAATAGCTATCAAGGTTGAAATACTTTGGAGCATTTTGCTACTTATCGATAATCGTCGCGAGGTATGTGAACCTCTTATTTGGCATGATTACATGTATGGAATATACCTGTGGTATCATTTCATATTTCCTTCTACTCTTAGAAGTTAAGAGGTAGTTGTGTGATTTACTCTATGTAAAGTTTATGTCAAAGTTATCCTAAGTCCTTACCGAGTCTTATGGGGGATATTGGTAAGAGTCGTTAGGAGGTACTTTGGAGCCAAGTGGACTTGGCTAATTTATGGCACGAATGAGAATAACTATCGAGCAAGCCATTGCATCGTTAATAAAGGAAAATGTAATGACAATTGATTATATTAAAATGAGTAGAATTGTTACACCCCGTAAGTCCAGGACATGTATAAGAGAATGTACGTAAGGAATCAAGACTTGGAATTGGTACGAAAGGAAGAATTGTTTTTCCGACGGAAAATCTTCCGGGCGTCGGAAAGGAAAAATGTTCGTTGTTGAGAATTGGATTCTCAAAATGCATTATTTGAAGAGTATGGAACTTATTAACATTATGGAAATTTATTTTACGGATTTGGTCATGTGGGGCCCTTTGAGAATTTTACATTTTGTGGGGCCATGAGGGTTCTGAATTTTATGGGCGAATAAGAGAGCGGTATGTGGCACCTCCACCACTTAGTCTTGGTCGAATTAGTGAGGGGTAAAATGGTCATTGACCATCTTGGAAGATAAGTCTTGAAAGCTTGATATAATTGACCAAAGTCGACTTGCCACTTGGGCGATCCTAGTGAAACTCATCCTAGCCACACATTTGTGATAATCTAAGCCTTTCATTGTGTTATATAAGCATACTACTAGTGCAAGACTAGCTCTTCAACACTTAGAAAAATCACAACATTTCTTGTGCTTCATTGTAGCTCTCGGGTTTGCACATATCTCCCACACAAAAATTTTAGTTTGTGATCCTTTATTCACAAGACTTTAACCCAATGTCCCTAAGGGTTTTGTAAGGATATCTCAATAGAAAGATTTCGGAAAAACGGCGTTTTCGTATTAGTCGCAAGGCGGAAACTTAAGGAGTTTTTCAACTTTGAAGTTGGAACTTGAAGATGGGTTCTTCATAGGCTTCTAAGGAGTGCTTGGAGCGGATTGGAACATAAGGAAAGGAGCTAAGAATTTGCTAAGGAGCGACTTTGAATCTTGGAAATTTTAAGGGCTTGTAAAGGTATAATTCTTGTCGTTTTAGCAATTAAGGTTTACTTATTGTTGTAGCTATGGATATTAGCAAGCATGAGATGTATAGAATGAAGTTTGATAATTATATTGGCTATTGGAACCCTAATCCGAAAACTAGCATGTTTAGCCTTAAGATTACATTTCAAGTTGATTATTGGTTTAAGCCGTCGCATGTTGTATAAGAAGGAAATTGTAGTTGTTGAAGTTGGTTATGACTATATAACATGTTAGACCTTAGAACTTGGAATTGGAAAAGGATTGGAAAAGACTTTGAATTGTTGGTTATGTTGTTGGTAGAGAATGGCTTGATTATGGAACTCTTACGTATTAATTGTGGGCGGAATTTTACCGTATTGTAAGGCGTGTAATCCCGCTGTTTGGTTGTTGTTTTGAGCCTTAAATGTGGCGTGTTGGTTATTGTATTCGGCCTTGAAAAAGGTGGCAAAGTGAGTAGAAACAAAGGAAATCTTGCCCGATTTTCCGTACAATTAGAGGCCGTATACTTAGTATTATTCTCGTTAGAGACTAGAAGTTGATAGTCTTGTTGTGACCATTATAGGTTGACAACTTCTACATGCAGCGTATTTGTCTTAGCTTGTGGATTTAGCGAAAGGTATGTGAACTATCTCCTCTTCTAGCATGATTCCTTAAGATAAAGAAAGTATGTTCTACTCCTTAAATGATACATTCCTTGGTTGTATTTGGATTGCCTAAAATAGAATTCGTTTTATGTACTCCCTTTATTGTACTTTGATCTTTAAATTGTAAGTTGTGTAATCCATTTCCTTAGTGAAGTTTGGATTTTTAAAAGTGAAAGTATTTTACTTAAAGTACATGGAGTCTTGAAAAGGAAGTGGTTTACAAACCTTTTGGCTAGTGCCTTAGTTCCAAAACCTAAGGGTTGTTGTAATGACTTTAGGGGAGTTAAAGGAGTGATTTACTTAATTGTTTTAAGAGAGGAGAAATGACATGATTTAAGAGAAGTAACTTGTTTTAAAGGTGTGAGTTACTTGAGGTTTAAAAGTAGAAGAAACTTGTTTTCTAAATATTAAGAGACTTGTAGTATTTTGAAAGTTAAGAAACTTGATTTGTAAGTATGTGATACTTGGTTTTAAGTATAAGTCTCTTGGTTATAAAAAGGAATGAATATGTCTAAAACCATAAATGGTTATAACGGCTTTATGGAAAGTTGGTTATAACGGCTTTATGGAAGGTTAAGAAAGTTGTCTATTTTGATTATTAGGCATAAGTTGCCTAGATTGTGAAAATTTGAAGTTACTTGATTTCAAGCTTTGAAAAGAGTTTTCTAAAAGTGTAGTAACTTACTTTGAAAAAATAGACACACCTTGATACTACGGGTGTTAGTATCTTGGGGTTTTACATAAAAATGAGTCTTTTGAAAAGAATGTACGTACGTAGTACTTGGGCTTGTTTAATTGAGAATTATTCTATGTCTGCCTTGATAAGTATTTTGGCTTGTTTAATTGAGAATTATTCTATGTGTGCCTTGATAAGTATTTTGGCTTGTTTAATTGAGAATTATTCTATGTGTGCCTTGATAAGTACTTTGGCTTGTTTATATGGGAATTATTCTCTAAGTGCCTTGAGTTTATAAAATGAAAGTCTATAGATTTTATGAACTTGCCTGTGTGTGCTGGCGATAGCCTTTGAGTGCAAGTATTATGTTTTATTACGTTGTCGCGACTCTCGGTTGGAGAATTGTGTCTTGTGTGAGTTTACTTGGGCGTGCAAGCGGTGATGTAGGATTACGGGTATGCTTCCATTATTTGTGTTACTCCTTGGACATGCTTATACGATGTGGGATTCCGGGGCATGTGACAAGGAGGCGGGTTAGATTCCCGGATTTATAATGTCATGTTAGTGCCTTAAGTAAACTAAAATGAGAGTGTATATGAATAAGACTAATAAGAAGTTAGGGGGATTTTTTAACTTGCTTATTTATTGTGTGACGGCCGGTTGAGATGGGGTAAGAGTATAAATGAGGGTAAACCCCAGGCGTTATACCACCTTTACCACCTTCTCCGAGGATAAGAGTATAAATGAGGTAAACCCCAGGCGTTATACCACCTTTACCACGCTTCTCCGGGATAAGAGTATAAATGAGGGTAAACCCCAGACGTTATACCACTTGCCTCAGGGTAAGAGTATAAATGAGGGGTAAACCCCCAAGACGTTATACCACCTGTTTTCATGGATTTGCTACCCATGATTTGATCGTGAGTCTCCTATTTTTATGTTGTAGGTATACTCTTATTTACTCGTTGTTAGTAAGGCCTTTGTGTCTTGTTATTTGAGTAGTGACTTTGAGGCATGCGTCCACTGATTTGATATATTGCTTATGTATTGTGTCTTGTAGATTGGCTATCATCGTGTCTCGTGTTTTGTTTAGTATTATAATTTCATTCTGATGCTAACATTTCACATACTTGGTACATTCTTGTCTTGACCTCCCTTGAAGTGCGTTCATCTACTTGAGTTTAGATCTGTTGTTTGGTGATCGGCGGTGTAGGACCACCTTTCGAGTTTTGGATAGCTCATACATTGGAGTTTATCTTTATGGTATAAGTTCTTTCGATCTGAGATTTTATGCGATTATGGAGATGCAATGGGGGCCTTGTCCGTCATAGTTGATAAAACTCTTAGAGTGCATATTCATATGTGGGATTGGACTCATGTACGGTGTAGTGTCTTTTGTTATGTATAGTATATGGCAGCCTTGTCGGCTTTGCCCTTGCACGTATGTTGGTTTTAAAAAAAAAAAGGTGTTATTTAAATTCCGCAGTTTACTTGTGTCTGTAGGTAGAAGGGTGCCCAAGTAGGGCACGATCCAAGCCCGAGGTTGGGCGTGGCAGTGGTATCGAGCGATCGATCCTCGGAATGTCTGAGCCGTGTCTAGTAGAGTCTTGATTATCGGTGTGTTGCGCGCCACACCCATAAACAGAGGCTACGGGGACATTTGGAGTTAGTTTCTATTCTTCTCACTCTATGATTGTGCCGTAGAAATGTGTTAGTAAGATAATTCCTCTCGGCGTGATTTTGTATTCTGATTATGCCTCCGAGGAGCAGCCGCCCGAAGGGCAAGGGAGTAGCAGAGCTACTATTGACTCGAGAGAGTTGATAGGGCTTATGCCGGGGCATAGGATGTTGTCTGCGATCGGCGAGTTAACCTGCGCGAGTTTTAAGGCCCAAGCACGAGCCTCCGGTTTCGGTTAGGAGAAGACTATAGGTCATGAGGAAACAATTATGTTATTGACCAAGATAAGCGGTGCTACGATGTTATACCGTATTTTGAGTATATGCGTGGGGCGTGCGTCACGAAGTTTGAGCCTTAAGTTAGGCATAGGGCCGAAAATTTTGTGCACAACCCCGAAAGAATCGTTTCGGCGAAGCGTTTTCCAAAGCTTGCGTAGGGAAAATTACGGCTATGTCATTTATTATTTTTGCGGATTTTTCCGAGAGATGAAATATTTTGGACCAACGAGAGGGCGACACTTGTCACCCTCAAGTGGGCGTTCTAGTGGACGATTTGGGTCACGTTTTTTGGCCATGTTTTGAGGCCTAAAACATGGGTCAATGTTTGTGAGGGATTTGTGGAGTAGGGATAGGGGGCACTTGGGAAAATCTTGGCCCTCCACTTGCCCCCCACTTGGCTTGATCTTGACCCTTGGTTGTCCTATAAATACCCCCCTTTGTGAAGACTTCTTCATCCACAAATATTTCTAAGTCTTGAAAGCCCTCTCCCCCTTAGTGTAGAGTTCTCGTCCAAGCCTCCCCCCCCCCTCCCCCCTTTCGTGAGGCCCCCTTGGTGGAGAGATCTCTCTCCCCCTCCTAGTGGTGTGGCCGAGACACACCCCTTACTAGTGGTTCTCGTAAAATACCCCCTCTTGGTAGAAAGTATTCTCAGTATTGTTACTATTCCAAAATACCTTAGCCTTATACCTTGTAGTATTCCAAAAGTTACCTATATCGTAGAGCAGGAAATACTACCTTTTGTCCTTTTTGTCTCAAAGCGAAACCACAAGGAAAATCTTCATAGTCGGTTGAAGTGTTAAGTAGAAGTTGCGTAGAACTTCTAAGGGTTGTTTTGAGCGGGTTGGGCGCCAGTAGGAGCTAAGCGTTGCTCGGGATCGGCGTTTAAACTTGGATAATTTTGGGCTTATCGAGGTAAATATCTTGTCTCCTATTGTAATTGAGTTTACATACTATTGAAGTATAAGAATTAAGTATAAGTTATATACCGGGAAGGTATATAAGAGGAATTGCTGTACTTACATAGGATTTGTATTCTGATGAAGACTTGTGAAGTTTGTGGGTAGGGAAGTCTTGCAATTTTAGTAGAATCTTGTATCTAGATTTATTCTCTGAGTAGTCTAGATGTTGATAGACTTGTATAACCTTTATAGGTTGAAAGTTCTGCGAGTAGCATGTTCTACTTGAAAGGTGGACAAGGCTAGCCGGGTTATAACCATGGAGCGTTTTGCTAATAGTCGATAATCGTCGCGAGGTATGTGATTCTTCCTATCCTTTTGAGCATGATATTTTAAAAGAATATATATATAGTACGGTAGACGTACGTGTGTTAACCGAACGTAGTTTTACGGCAATGTCTTTTGACTTAAGCCTGAATAATAAGAATCTGAAGTATTTTAAAAGAATTAAGAAACCTTTTTGAAAGAAGAGAAATACTTGGTTTTAAAGCTTTAGAGTTATACTAGCTTTATGGGAAGTTAGGTATAAAGACTTAAGAGAGATAAAAAGAATGGTTTATTGATTTTAGAAGTTAAGAGACTTGATCTTAAAAGATAAGAGACTTGACTTAATTGAATTAATCTGAATTTTGTTAAAAAGTGTGAAACCTCATTCGTGAGTAATGAGTACTTGGTTTTTAAAAGGAATAATGTTTCTTGATTTGGAAATCGAATAAGTATCGAACAAACCACGGCGCTATTAAGAAATGTATTGACTAATAAAGTACTATTAAAACCAGTAGAAACCTCAAAATGCATAGAAGCTAAGTTGAGACAAAATGATATTACATTTCCTAGATCATGGTTTGCTTTAATAAGATTGTTGTGAACAAGAATAACCTACTCACAAATAAGGCATATGTTTCTCAAATTATTTTAAAGGAGAATTATATCATTTAGTGATTAACTATGAACTCTGAAACCTTTGAAAATGAGAAACTTGAGCATTTGAAATTAGGCAAACTTGAGCGTTTGGAAAATAATGTTGTTAAGCGATTTTACAAAGGGAAGGGTTTTGTTTACTTAAAAGATAGTCACTCTATTTTTATACTACGGTATTGTGTGACTTTTGTGAAAGAAGCAGATCTTTTAAAGAGTTAATGTATGAAGTACTTTGGGGATAAAAAGCCGAACTTGTTGACATATAGTAGAAAGAACCTAGTGTGAATAACTAGATTGTGTTGCTTAGTGATAGCCTTGTAATACATCATTTTTGATTGATAATTAAACATTTTATGATGCAACGAGAGTTAGAGTCTTGTGATGTTTGTGTAAAGGGGTTTCCGCATTGTGCTTATGTTGTTTAACAGTGGCCCGTTATGCTAGTATTACATCACTCGCTCTTGACATGATTAGGGGTTAAGGCGCCTCCGTCTGGGGTAGACTCGGTGATGCAGGACCGTGATTGAGAATACCTGCATGCGGGTCTGAGGGCCTATGAGGCTCACGAGAGTTCGAGTTATTGTGCGGCCTTTGTGGTCATGCGGTCTATGTGGCCATGCGGATGCGAGTCGGGGCGTTGCCGGGAGTAGCTACCCTCGATGCGAGAATACCTCATGCGGGCCATTGGGTGGCCTATGCGGGGTGCGGGAAGTTCGGGACTAGGCGCGCGCATTAGATCTGCGGCGAGTGGCGGCGATCATGTGGCGGTCTGCGAGATCTCGTAATCTGATTTATGACCACTGGTCTGCGTAGGTGTTAGTAGTCGGCTATGCCTTACTTACCGTCGGTTTTATTATGACACAGGTGGGACACGGTGTTCATGTGTATTCCTTGGTGCTTTTATATCATAATGGCGGTGAGGAAGGTATTCCACGGGCATGATTCATGTTGTGGCGTGAGACCCATAGTTGTATTTGAGTAATGACTTTGAGCGTGAGTCACGACTTGACATGTTGCTTATTTATTGTGGCGTAGTTTGGTTATCATACAGTCTCTGCTTTATATAGACTACTATGATTTCATTTACAGTATTTTTGATTTCACATACTTGGTACTGTTGTATGCGACCTCCGAGGCTGCGTTCATCTGCGGTAGAGCTACGCGATGTTGATCCTCGCTCGTAGGGTCGCGATTCGGCGTTTGGGAAGCTCCGTTTCTCGGAGGCTTATCTTTGGTATAGTACCCTGTTGTTATAGGTGCTTACATTGAGGGGTATGGCGGGGCCCTGTACCGTAGTTGTTGTCTTATCATTCGTAAGTCTGCAAATCTTGTTGTGGGCGAGTTGTAATGGGATGTAGCTGTTGGATTTAAGCTTTTATATATATATGCAGAAAGGCAACTTTTCTTGAATAAACATGTGTCTCCTTTACATTATTTCATGTTATGTTTTATATTAGCGATTACTCGATGTTATATCACTAGGGTGCGGGTAAGGAACGATCACGGGCAGGTTGGTCGTGACAAAGTGGTATCGAGCGATTAATCCTCGGAAAGTGTCTGAGCCGTATCGATGAGTCTTGATTATTGATGTGTTGTGTACCACGCGATAATCGAGAGGCTATAGGATATTTAGGATTAGTTTCCATTCTTCTCACTCACGAGATCGTGCCTTAGAGTATGTTATATGTTGGACCCTCTAACGTAATTCCTTCCCTTACGATTATGCCTCCGCGTAAAGCAACCGGGCCCGAGAAGGGCAAGGAAGCGAGAGCTGCGAGTAAACACGAGAGGGTTACTAGGGCAGCCCAATCATCACTGAGGTGGTGCTTCGTTCGGGGAGTTACTGCGGCGTCGCCACCCAGCGAGTTTGCCAGTGGCAGATTCCTACTTCGCCATGATAGTTGAACCTTGGTTCGCGACGATGCGAAAGTATAGATTGCAAAGAGCGACCACATTACTAGCTAAGGATGTAGCTACGAGTATATGATGTGCAGATATTGTTATACCCGTATTTGAGTATATGCGTGAGGCGTGCGTATTATAATTTGAGCCTTAAAGTTAGGCAAGTTTGAATTTGTGCATAACTACCTAAAGAGTCGTTTTTCGACGAAGCGTTTCCTGACTTTCGTAGGGAAAATTCCGGCTATGTCATTAATATTTTTGGATTTTTAGAGGCGAAACATTTTGGACCAGCGGGAGGGTGACATGTGTCACCTCGCATTGGAAAGAAGGTGGGCGACCAAAGGGAAGGGTGAGCACGTTTTTGTGCAAAAAAATGTGGTCAAGGGTTAAATGGGATATTTTGTGTAGTTGATGAGCAAGTGGGACCTGAACACGTGGCCATCTTGACCTTACACTTGCCTTACACTTGGATAGATCTTGGCCATTGGTTGGCCATTTCTTGACCTATAAATACCCTCTAAGTTGATGAACTTATTCATCCAAAATTATCTAAGTCTTGAAAAATCCCTCCTCTCATTCTTGTTGCTTTCGTCCACCACACCCCTCACTTGAGTAAGCTTGGCGAGAGCTTCCCTTCCCACTGTAGTGGTTAAGCGGTGGGTACCCCTGCCTAGTTGTTTTAGTATAATACCCCTTTTGTGGTATAGAAATACTCTCTAGTATTGTTGTAATGCCCAAATACCTTGGCCCGAATACCTTGTAGTATTCCCAGTTACACTTTTACAAAAGCCGAAAATACTATTATACTTCCTCGATCCACAAAAACGAAACCTAAGTAAATCTTCACCCGTAGTTGAAGTTATAAGTAGAAGTTGGTTAGAACTTCTAAGGGTTGGTTGGAGCAGTTGGGCGCCGGAGTAGGAGCTAAGCGTTGTTGGGATCGACGTATAACTTGGATAATTTTGGGCTTAACGAGGTAAACACTCTTGACCTTACATTTGTAATTGGAAATTACATGTTGTAGGAGTATATAGTTAAGTATACTATATATAGAACGAACATAGTTGAGAGTCAATTTCTTTTGACTTAATACTTAATAATAATTACAGCAATGACTTGCGACTTAAGCTGAATTTAAAGAAGAGAACTGAGCGTAATTACATAGGGGTGTATTATGAGACTTGTGTAACATTCTTGTGTAGTAGAATTGTACGTCAGGTTAGGCGTGTTAACCCCACGGTTGGCTTGGTGGCAGCCTCGATAGAAGGAGATTTCTGTTGTTGCGCGGGAAGAAAATCTTCTTAGAATTTTATGTAGGATATTCTCCATTGAGATCGAAATGTTAATAGGCGCCTTGTGGCCTCTATGGGTTGAAGTACTACGTTTGGCTTGGTCTACTTGGCTTGAGGAGTGGCCAAGCGGTTTGAGGTACTTGGAGCTTTTGCTATTAGTCGATAATCTTCGCGAGGTATGTGAACCTCTTCCTATCTCTTCTAGCGTGATATGTGTGAACTATCTAATCTGGTGAGCGTCACGTGTGCTAAATGTACTTGATTGGTTTAAAACATAAAGTGTTATAACGGCTTTATGGGAAGTTGGTTATAACTGACTTGATGTAGGTAAGAAAATACTTGTGGTTTTAAGAGGTGATTTGAACTATAATTGGCTGGCTATGTGATAATAAAGAACTTGAAGTATTTCAAAATATTTTGGAATCATTTTGAGAGAAGAAGTAATACTTGGTTTTTGGAAACTTAAGAGTTATACTAGCTTTATGGGAAGTTAGGAATAACGGCTTAAAATGTTTCTTGATTTGGAAATCGAGAATGTGTCGACAAACCAACTGCGGCGTTAATAAAAGGAAATGTTTTGGACAGATTTAGTATTATTAAAACCGGTAGAAACTTCCATCTGCATAGAAGCTAAGATGAGACAAAATGACATTTCTAGATCATGGTGCTTAATAAGATTGATTATAAACAAGAATAACTGCTACTCACATAAGACATAGGTTTCTCAAAGCGTTTAAAGGAGAATTATGTTTTAAAGGATTTAAAACTATGAACTCTGAAACCTTTTCTAAAATGAGAAACTTGAGCATTTGAAATTAGGCAAACTAGAGCGTTTGGAAAATAAGGTTGTTACTTGATTTTACAAAGGAAAGCATTTTGGTTTACTTAACAATGTTAGCCACTCTAATTTTATACTACGGTATCGGGTGACCTTTGTAAAGAAATGGATCTTAAAAGGAATTTAACGGACGTAGTACTTTAGGGTTAAAATCAGGACTTTGACATAAAATGAAAGTTCCTTGAGTTGTGTGTAGCTTGCTTATGCTTGTTGTTATGAAACTTGACCATGTTACGTGTGATAGCCTTGTTGTGCAAATCTTGTGTTCTACTCGACTCTGGTTCATCCAGGAATGTATTTCACTTGATTACTGGGTTCATCCAGGAATGTATTTCACTTGATTAGGTTCGTCAGGAATGTATTTCACTTGATTACTGGGTTCATCAGGAATGTATTTCACTTGATTAGGTTCATCCAGGAATGTATTTCACTTGATTCTGGGTTCATCAGAATGTATTCACTCGACTACAGGTTCATCAGGAATGTATTCCACACGTTTCTATATTGGGTCCATAAGATGGGCGAGACACGATATCGTATCACATGATTTGTACCTAGGCTAGCGGTGATGAAGAAGTTCACGGGCGCGAGGATGACTTTGAGGCGTGAGTCACGACTTGACATGGCTAACTTCTATGTTGTGAAGCGTAGTTTGGTTATCATACATGTCTCTGCTTTATATAGACTATTATGATTTCCTTTCTGATATTTCTGATTTCACATACTTGGTACTGTTATCTTGACCTCGCCCGAGCTGCGTTCATCTGCGAGTAAAAAGTCATCGTGTCGATCCGCTTATAGGATCACATTTAGCGTGTTGGGAAGCTCCGTTCCTTGAGGCTTATCTTTTGGTATGTTACCACAGTGCATATATTCTTATACATTCGGGGTATGGCGAACCTGTCCGTCATATTGTAAAAATCTTAGAAGTGCATGTGTTGTTGTGGCGGGGTTTGTAAAAAGGATAAGCTGTTGGGTATTTATGTATATATGATGAAGGCAACTATTTTGGTTGCTTTGTTTATTTATCTTTTCTCTTAATTCATGTTCATGTTTTTTTATTTCGTGATTTTCTCGATGTTGTATCACTAGGGTGCGGGTAAGGCACGATCACGGGCGAGTTGGTCGTGACAAAAGTGGTATCGAAGCGATTAGTCCTCGGAAAGTGTCTCTGACCGTGTCTAGTAGAGTCTTGATTATCGGTGTGTTGTGCACCACATCTATGTCGGGAGGCTGCGAGACATTTAGGATTGATTTCCATTCTTCTCGTTACGAGATCGTGCCTTAGAGTGTGTGATAAATTGGACCCTGCAGCGTATTCCTTTCCTTTACAGTTATGCCTCGCGTAAAACCTTGAGCCCGAATAGGAAAAGCGATCGAGAGCGGTAGTGAGATCTGAGAGAAATGCGGCGCGAGCCCGATCGATACACAGAGCAGTGCCTTGCGGCGGGTTTCGCGCCGCCAGCCGGCGAAGAAGCGCGGCGATGGCTGCGAGACTCTGATACACGAGCCTCGGTCCACGGCTGGGCGATGAGATGAAGTACAAGAGATGGCGATTCTTGGCGAAGTCGTGGCGAATATGAGGATAAATTTGGAATCACGGCAATTCCGGCCCGATGCACGTAGTTCACCGGCGAGCGATTTGAGGCTCGTGACTTTACGAGTTGTAGCCGCGATGTTCTATAGATCGAGGCGAGGCGACCCTCGGGAGTTTATCCGGCGACTACAGGATCGTAGTGATCGAGCCTCGAGCGAAGTCGGTGGTATTGGGTTTGCATCAATTTGCGTGATCTGCGATTGGTAGTTTGATTCGTAGAGGCTGTCGGGAAGAGCATGCACTTCAGCGATTTGGGATGAGTTCTCGAGGCATTTCTTGCACATTTCTTGCCCCGCGGATGAGAGGGCTCGGGCGGCAATTTTTGGCGTTGAGCGGGGCGGGCGGGCGGTTAGAAGTACAATGTGGAGTTCGACTCATTAGCTCGGTATGTTCCGTGGTAGGCGATATGGAGGGCCAGTACACGCTACGTCAGGGCTAGATGATTACTTGGCGAGGCTTATGCGGGTGTAGCTCTTGGCCGGGCATGGACATTGCCCGCATCTGGCTCATGCACTAGGATGTGAACGCGGAGAGGTCGGCGGAATGGCCGAGATCGCGAGAAGAGGCGAGCAGCGGGGTCCTGGTAACTTTCGAGGCGGACGCCTCGGCGGCGATCTAGTTATGTACCTCCACGATGCAGTGGTCCCCTCGATCTTGGGGCGTTGGTATTGGGGCTGGTGAGCTCGGGGCTTAGTTCCACGGTATACGTGAGTGCTTGCGGAAGGATTCATGTCCCCTCGGTGTGCGATGTGGCAAACATCATCCGGGGAATGTCGTCTTTTCGGTGCTTGTTTCACTGCGGCCGTCGAGGCCGTGTGGCGATAGGCGTGCTTATAGGAGAATGCCGGCGGCTTAGCGCGACTGCGGATCGATGGCGAGTTAATCGCGCCCCTGCGATTATGCGCCTGCGAGTGGACTTATGATTAGAGTGGGCGGTAGCCAGTATATCATAACCTACAGAGGCTTGTATGCTTTGATGTTATGTTAATGTGTTAAGTGTTATGTTCGGATAGCTTTGTGCTAAAATGTGATTTAGGAACACAGTTGGGGAAAAAGGGTAAGCACAGGGTGAGGAAATGATGAACCTTAGAATATTCAGTTGAGACCTTAGATGTAAGGCCGTCTTGAGTACAAGATTTTTGCAGTGATCCTTGTCAGTGCATTTTATGCCTAGAATATATTGTGTGATAAGTCCCTGGGTTGGGCAAATGAAAGTGGTATCTTTCATGTTGTGATTTAGCAAGATTGTTCCGTGTCGAGGAGCAAGAGTTGGCGCGACAGTGGGTCGGGTTGGGGCCATGTTGCGGGCCAACCCGACTGTTTAGGTGGGAGTCGGCTGCAGGTGGTCCGCGGTGGTAGGGTCACAAGGTGCTAGGCCCAGTTTAAATTGACCGTCGTATAAGTTCGTAGGAGTGTTCGACCGAGATCATGAAGGGGAATGGCCTTAAGGAGATTGAGGCTAGTCGGATAACCAAGTTGGAGGTGGTGACTCAAGTCTTTGGAAAACAAAAGCGTTGGCCGGAAGTGTGGTACAGATACTAGAAAGAGTTCGAGTGTTCGAGAAGGGTACAACAAGATAGGGGAGAAGTGAACGTGTGTGATCATTTCTTGTGAAGGGAGAAGGTGCGAAGGATGTATATTTTAGACCTCAGGGATCGCATGCAGTCCGGTACCATTTGTTGGGTCGCCGGAGTGACACTAGAACCTCGCGGCAAAGTGACAAAAGTTTGTGATGTTAGAGGTGTTTAAACGTGGACTTGGATATAAGTATTTGCGTGCATGTGTTTTTCGTGGCCAGTTGTGGCGTTGGCAACTTGTTAGAAGAACTTTATCGTTATCCGTCTTGAGAAGGAACATTCGGAACGAATGTTTCTAAGGAGGGGAGAATGTTATACCCCGTATTTCAGAGTATGTACGTGAGGGCGTACGTATTATAATTTGAGCCTTAAAGTTAGGCAAGTTTCGAATTTGTGCATAACTACCTAAAGGAGTCGTTTTTAATGAAGCGTTTCCACGACTTTCGTAGGGAAAATTCGGCTATGTCATTAATATTTTTGCGGATTTTTCAGAGATGAAACATTTTGGACCAGCGGGAGGGTGACATGTGTCACCTCGCATTGGAAAGAAGGTGGGCGACAAAGGAAGGGTGAGCACGTTTTTGTGCAAAAAAATGTGGTCAAGGGTTAAATAGGATATTTTGTGTAGTTGATGAGCAAGTGGGACCCACAAACACATGGCTTCATCTTGACCTTACACTTGCCTTACACTTGGATAGATCTTGGCCATTGGTTGGCCATTTCTTGACCTATAAATACCCCTCTAAGTTGATGAACTTATTCATCCAAAAATTGTCTAAGTCTTGAAAAATCCCTCCCTCTCCTTCTTGTTTCTTTCGTCCACCACACCCCCTCCCCCTTGAGTAAGCTTGGCCGAGAGCTTCCCCCTTCCCCTTTGTAGTGGTTGGTAGGGTACCCACTAGCCTAGTTGTTTTCGTATAATACCTCTTTTGTGGTATAGAAATACTCTCCTTGTATTGTTGTAATGGCCATATAGCTTGGCCCAATTACCTTGTAGTTTTCCCAAGGTTACACTTTTACAAAAGCCCAGAAAATACTATTATACTTCCCTCGATCCACAAAAGCGAAACCCTAAGTAAATCTTCACCGTAGTTGAAGTTATAAGTAGAAGTTGGTTAGAACTTCTAAGGGTTGGTTGGAGCAGTTGGGCGCGGAGTAGGAGCTAAGCGTTGTTCGGGATCGACGTATAACTTGGATAATTTTGGGCTTAACGAGGTAAACACTCTTGACCTTCTGTTGTAATTGGAAATTACATGTTGTAGGAGTATATAGTTAAGTATACTATATATAGAACTGAACATAGTTGTGCGGCAATGTCTGTTGACTTAAGCCTGAATAATAATTACTGTGATGTCTTGCGACTTAAGCTGAATTTAAAGAAGAAGCGAGCTGTAATTACATAGGGGTGTATTCTGATGAACTTGTGTAACATTCTTGTGTAGTAGAATTGTACGTCCGGTTAGGCGTGTTAACCCCACGGTTGGCTTGGTAGCCGACCTCGATAGAGGAGGAGATTTCTGTTGTTGCGGGAAATCTTTGCCGAATTTTATGTAGGATATTCTCCAGTGATATCTAAATTTTAATAGGCGCCGTGTGGCCGCGATAGGTTGAAGTACTACGTTTGGCTTGGTCTACTTAGCTTGAGAGTAAGAAGCGGTTTGAGGTACTTGGAGCTTTTGCTATTAGTCGATAATCTTGCGAGGTATGTGAACCTCTTCCTATCTCTTCTAGCATGATATGTGTGAACTATCTAATGCGGTAGGCGTCATTGTGCTAAATGTACTTGATTGGTTTAAAACATAAAGTGTTATAACGGCTTTATGGGAAGTTGGTTATAACAGCTTGATGTAGGTAAGAAAATACTTGTGGTTTTTAAGAGGTAACTGATTTGAACTATAACTAGCTGGCTATGTGATAATAAAGAACTTGAAGTATTTCAAAATATTTTGGAATCATTTTGAGAGAAGAAGTAATACTTGGTTTTTGGAAACTTAAGAGTTATACTAGCTTTATGGGAAGTTAGGAATAACGGCTTAAAAATGTTTTACTGATTTCGGAAATCAGAATGTGTATCGACAAACCAACTGCGGCGTTAATAAAGGAAATGTTTTGGACAGATTTAGTATTATTAAAACCGGTAGAAACTTCCATCTGCATAGAAGCTAAGATGAGACAAAATGACATTTCTAGATCATGGCTTAATAAGATTGATTATAAACAAGAATAACCTACTCACTTATAAGACATAGGTTTCTCAAAACGTTTAAAGGAGAATTATGTTTTAAAGGATTTAAAACTATGAACTACGAAACCTTTTCTAAAATGAGAAACTTGAGCATTTGAAATTAGGCAAACTAGAACGTTTGGAAAATAAGGTTGTTACTTGATTTTACAAAGGAAAGCATTTTGGTTTACTTAACAATGTTAGCCACTCTAATTTTATACTACGGGTATCGGGTGACCTTTGTAAAAGAAATGGATCTTAAAAGGAATTTAACGGACGTAGTACTTTAGGGTTAAAATCCGGACTTTGACATAAAATGAAAGTTCCTTGAGTTGTGTGTAGCTTGCTTATGCTTGTTGTTATGAAACTTGACCATGTTACGTGTGATAGCCTTGTTGTGCAAATCGTGTTCTACTCGACTACGGTTCATCAGGAATGTATTTCACTTGATTACGGTTCATCAGGGAATGTATTTCACTTGATTGCGGTTCATCCGGAATGTATTTCACTTGATTACCGGTTCATCAGGAATGTATTTCACTTGATTAGGTTCATCCAGGAATGTATTTCACTTGATTAGGTTCATCCGGAATGTATTTCACTCGACTCTTGGTTCATCCAGGAATGTATTCAGCGACTCTCTCATCCGGAATGTATTCCACACGTTTCTATATTGGGTCCATAAGATGGGCCGAGACATTATACGTATCACATGATTTGTACCTAGACCGGCGGTGAGGAAGAAGTTCCACGGGCATGAGGATGACTTTGAGGCGTGAGTCACGACTTGACATGGCTTCTATGTTGTGAATCGTAGTTTGGTTATCATACATATCTCTGCTTTATATAGACTATTATGATTTCCTTTCTGATATTTTCTGATTTCACATACTTGGTACTGTTGTGCGACCTCGCCCGAGTGCGTTCATCTGCGAGTAAAAGGTACATCGGCCGATCCGCTTATAGGATCACATTTGCGTGTTGGGAAGCTCCGTTCCTTGGAGGCTTATCTTTTGGTATGTTACCACAGTGCAGTAGATTCTTATACATTCGAGGTATGGCGGGCCACTGTCCGTCATAATTTGTGTAAAAATCTTAGAGTGCATGTATTTGTTGTGGCGGGGTTTGTAAAAAGGATAATTGTTCGGTATTTATGTATATATGATGAAGGCAAGCTGTTTTGGTTGGCTTTGTTTATTTATCTTTTCTCTTAATTCATGTTCATGTTTTTATTTCCGCTGATTTTCTCGATGTTGTATCACTAGGGTGCCGGGTAAGGCACGATCCGAACCGGATCGTCGTGTGAGATATATCACGGTATTGATGACTATCTAAAGAAAGGTTGTGCAAGAGTAGCTCTTGATCGGCGTGGATATTGCCGCGTGAGCTTATCAAGCGAGAGCGTAGAGATCGGCGGATTAACCAAGATCGCGAAGAGGGCGACAACGAGGTCCTTTGGTAACTTTCGAGGCGAACGCCTCGTGCCGAATTAGATATGCGCCCGCCGATGCGAATGGTCCTCCAGGTTCGGGCGTTCGGGGTATGCAGAGGTTGGTGAGCTCGGGCTTGATTCACGAATACGTCGGTTCGGCCAGCCGGATTGATGGTTTGAGAGGAAGGGTGTTAGCTTGAGGCCACCACCGGTGTGGCCGTTGTGGTAGATGTCATGGTGGGAGTGTCGTGCTTCGGCGACTTGTTATGCGTGCGGCCATTTCATTGCGAAATTGTCCGAGAGGTGGCGCGGATGTAGACCTAGCCCGGGATCGGTGGCTAATTCATCATCTTCCCTAGCTATGCGCCCAACGAGGCGATTGATTAAACGACAAAGGAAGTGGCGATGATCTGGTATATCCTTAACCTCAGAGATTTATGCGTGTGATAAGATGAGTATATCTTAAGTGTTATGTTCAGATAGCATTGTGTTAGTTGTGTTTAGAAATCATGGTTAGTTAACCAGGTAAGATTGGGGATAAGGAAAGTGTGAGCCTTAGAGTTTTATACGTGGAGACCTTAGAGGTAAGGCCATCTCGAGTAAAAGATTAATATTTTTATGATTGACCACTTGCTCGGAGCATAGTGCGCATGAAGATATATGTGTGATAAGCCCGAGTAGTGTGGGATGAAAGAGGGTAGGCGAGCTAAAAGACCCTAGGTTTTTCGTGACTTGATTAGTGAGATTGTTAGGATCGGGAACAAGAGTTGTGCGATAGCGGGTCGGGTTGAGGACGATCGCGGTCGACCGCGGCTGTAAATTGGTGGGGTCGATTCGAGGTGGTCCCGCGGTGGGTGAAGTCACGAGGTGTTAGGCCCAAGTTTAGTTAACCAACAGTCTGAGTTCGTGTGGGCGTTCGACGATGGTCGGGCCGATGAGGTCGGCTATCTTGTCTCGATCGGGGCGTTTACTCGGTGAGGTTATGCGAGATGTTATATCGGAAAGGTGGTAAGGCTGCACGAGGTGCCTACTTTCACCTTATGACGATGGAGCCAGTTACGGCTATTTCTTTTGGAAGTTTTACGGCAGGTTAGGAACTCGGTGAATCTCATATCGCATTCATCCTGGGCGGTGTTTGGTTTTTGGTAATGCGAGGATTATTCTTTGTTATACCGTATTTCCAGTATGTCTGCGAGGGCGTGCGTAGAAAATTTGAACTTGTTATTTAGGCTTAGAATTCTTTTGTTCACAACCCCAGTTAAGTCGTTTTTTAAACGTTTCCAGCTTTCGTAGGGAATTTCCGCTATGTCATTTTTAATTTTCATGGATTTTTCCGAGAGGCGAAACATTTTGGACAACAAGAGGGCTTACACTTGTCACCCTCTCATTGGTTAGGCTTGGGCCGAAAGTGTGGTTGAAATAGTCAGGTTGGTAGGATATTTTGTGTTAGTTGGTTAGGGTGCACTTGGCAAGATCTTGCCCTACACTTGCCTTGGCATGATCTTGGCCATTGGTTGGCCATTGGTTGGCTATAAATACCACTCTATGTTGCAGACTTTCTTCATCCTAAAATCTTCTAAGTGTTAAAATCCTCCTCTCCTCTTGTGATTCTCGTCAAAAGCCTTCCCTCCCCTGGCGAGAGTTCCCACTGTGGGGTAGGTAGGGTATACACCCTCCTGGGTGCTAGCCGGTACCAGCCTAGTTGTTTTAGTATAATACCCCCTCTTGGTGAAATACTCTCAAGTATTGTTATAATGCCCAAATTACCTTAGCCATATACCTTGTTGTATTCAGGTTATACCTATCTGAAAAGCCAGAAATACTATTATACTTACTAGTCACTACCAATCACCAACCCTAAGGAAAATCTCCATGGTTAGTTGGAGTAGTATGTAGAAGTTGGTTAGAACTTCTGAGGTAGTTTGGAGGCGGGTTGGGCGCTTCTGAGTTGGAGCTAAACGATTGCCCAGGATCGACTTTATTCTCGGATAATTCTGGGCTTATCGAGGTAAATATCTTGTCCCTCTCTTGTAATGGGAAATTACATGATTGTGAGACTATATAGTTGAAGTATCTATATATAGAACTGAACGTTGTTGTCAATGTCTTTGGACTTAAGCTGAATAATAAGAAACCTTTTCGAAGAAGAGTACTAAACTGCTTACATGTATTACATGAGACTTGTGTAGTAGTAGTGGAGTAGAATTGTACCAGTTAGGGTTAGATGTATAACCCCAGGTTGGCTTGGTGGCGGCCTCGATAGAGGAGGAGATTTCTGTTGTTGCGGAGAGTCTTGCCGAATTTTCTGTAGAATGTTCTACGGTTAGACCTAAATGTTAATAAGCGCCTTGTGGCCTTATAGGTTGAAGTACTACGTATGGCGCGATCTAATTGGCTTAAGGAGTAGCCTACGGTTGGAGGTACTTAGAGCGTTTTGCTATTAGTCGATACTCGTCGCGGTATGTGAACCTCTTCCTATCTCTTCTAGCATGATATGTGTGAACTATGTAATGCAGTGACGTACGTGTGTTTAATGTATTTGATTGGTTTGAAACATAAAGTGTTATAACGGCTTTATGGGAAGTTGGTTATAACGACTTTATGTTGGTAGAAAATACATGGTTTTAAAAGGTAATCGGTTTGAACTATAAGCGGCTTGTTATGTGTTAATAAAGAACTTGAAGTATTGCAAAAGATTTTTGAATCATTTTGAAAGAAGAAGTAATACTTGGTTTTTGAAAACTAAGAGTAATACTAGCTTTATGGGAAGTTAGGTATAACGGCTTAAGAATGTTTCTTGATTTGAAATCGAATGTGTATCGACAAACCAACTGCGGCGTTAATAAAAGGAAATGTTTTGACTAATTAAGTATTAAGAAAACCAGAGAAACCTCCATCCGCATAGAAGCTAAGATGAGACAAAATGATATTTCCTAGATCATGTTCTTTGTAATAAGATTGTTATAAACAAGAATATCCTACTTAGTATAAGGCTTATGTCTCCCAGTTATTGAAAAGAGAATTATATTCTTAAATGAATAAGACTATGAACTACGAAACCTTTTTAAAATAAGAACGTGAACATTTGAAATTAGGCAAACTTGAGCGTTTGGAAAATAATGTTGTTACTTGATTTTACAAAGGTAAGTGTTTTGGGTTTACTTAAAAAGATCACTCTATTTTATACTACGGTATTGTGTGACTTATGTAAAGCAATGGATCTTTTAAAAAGCTTTAATGTATGAAGTACTTTAGGGATAGATAACCGAACTTGTTAGCATAAAGTACCTTGTGTGAATAACTTGATTGTGTTGGTTTGAGATAGCCTTGTAAATACTTTCTTGTTGATGTGATAAGTAAACATGTTAGGATGCTACGTGTGTTAGTATCTTGTGTGATCGTGATGTAAAGGGGTCATTCTTGTTGTGCTTACGTTGTTAAGCGTTAAGCCGTTATCTTTGCTATTGTATCACATACCCCTTTGACTTATTATACCGAGGGCTTGCCACCCGCGATGCGGTCTTTACGGCTATGCGGTCCTCGTGACTATGCGGAGCGCAGTAGCTCGATTAGTCATTCCGGTGTTTAGCCCGACGGGGATTCCCTATGCGGTCTGTTGAGACTATGCGGTCTTTTGAGACTACGCGGGTTGCGGGAGCCTGGCGGATACCGAGGTTAGCGCCGATGCGGGGTATACCTCGGGCGATGCGAGACCATGATTCGAGGAATACCTCATGCGGTCCGTGTGTGACCTATGCGGGCTGCGAGTTCTAGGGATAGACGCGACATTGATATTGCGGGCGAGGGCGGCCGATCATGTGGTGCGGTCAGAAAGACCTCGGATTACGATTTGTGGTATTTTTGGTGCGTGGGTCTTAGTAGTCGGCTATGCCTTCGTACTTACCGTATGGTTTTATTGTGATAACTTTGAGGCGTGAGTCCACGACTTGACATATTGCTTATTTATTGTGATCGTAGTTTGGTTATCATACATGTCTCGCTTTATATAGACTGCTATGATTTCATTTACTGATTTATTTTGATTTCACATACTGCACTGTTGTCGACCTCGGGGGCTGCGTTCATGCCGCAGTAAAGGTACACCGATCGTTGATCCTCGCTCTTAGGATCAGTTCACTTTAGGAAGCTCCGTTTCTCGGAGGCTTATCGGTGGTATAGTCCTGTCGTAGTAAGTGTTTACATTCAGGGGTTTGGCGGGGCCTCTGTCCGCCATTATTGTCGATCATTTCTTAGAGGTGTAGTAATCTTGTTGTGGGCAGAATTTGTAAGAGGTTATGTATTCGAATTGCTATTTATATATATCATGAAGGTAACGCTTTTAGTTGCTTTGTCTTCTTATTTCACTGTCATTTTAGTTTGGGTTCTTTTATTGTGTTTTTGTTCCGGTTATTACTCTGATGTTGTGTCACTAGGGTGCCGGGGGTAAGGCACGAACGGGCCGAACGGGTCGTTCTGATTGCCTCTGTTGAGGAGTGTTTTTAGCTACCATTTCGGTGTTCGGATATTGCCTTACGACGCCTTGTAGGAAGTGTAAGTTCTTGGCCGATTGGTTCGATGTTGGCAAGGTTCGAGATAGTTGGTTCATACTTGTTCACAGGATGTGGATAGGTGAAGCTTATCCGTAAGAGGTTATTGGCGGCTCGAGTCAACGAAGTCGAGCGGATAATCGACGTCGACACTTGAAGTCGGGTTGGCGGTCGGTATTCTTGAAGGTACCACCGGAAAAGGGTGGCGAGTTTGGGAAAGCGAGGAAACTTAGCGAGTTACTTTGGGCCTTTCAGATCATGTGAAGAGTAGGCCAGGTTGCCTATAGCTGGCATTGCCGTCCGACGTAGAAGGCAGTATGTCCGGTCTTTCGTGTTGCTATGTTCGGAAAGTATCGGAGATCCATCCAGAGTGTTTCCAGTAATGATGACCAAGTTGGAGGTAGTAACCCAGAGATTTTGGTAAATGAAGCAGTAACAGAAATGTGGTAAGTTATGAGAAAGAGTTCGAGTGCGAGAAATGCGGCAGTAAGAGAATAAAAGTGATCATTGCGTTTGTAAAGAAAAGGTGCGAAGGGAGTATCTTTTAGACCTTGGGTGGGAGCTTTTGTAGTGATGAAGGTGATTCCTCGTAGACTTGAAGTTGAGAAATTGCGCGTGTGTTATGTTATGGCCAGGTACGGCATGATTGTTTTCGTAAGTATAGTAGTGAAGACTATACAGGCCCTTGTGTGTTTTGATGGCTTAGAAGGAACATTCGGGACGAATGTTTCTAAGGAGGGGAGAATGTTATACCCCGTATTTCCAGTGCGTCGTGGGGCGTGCGTCGTCAAAGTTTGAGCCTTAAGTTAGGCATAGGACCGAAAATTTTGTGCACAACCCGAAAGAATCGTTTCCGACTAAACGTTTTCCAAAGCTTCGTAGGGAATATTACGGCTATGTCATTTATTATTTTTTCGATTTTTCAGAGATGAAATATTTTGGACCAACGAGAGGCGACACTTGTCACCCTCAGTGGGCGTTCTAGTGGACGATTTGGGTCACGTTTTTGGCCATGTTTTGAGGCCTAAAACACGGGTCAATGTTTGTGAGGATTTGTGGAGTAGGGATGGGGCAATTGGGCAAATCTTGGCCTCCACTTGCCACTTGGCTTGATCTTGGCCCTTGGTTGTCCTATAAATACCCCATTTGTGAAGACTTCTTCATCCACAAATATTTCTAAGTCTTGAAAGCCTCTCCCAGTGTAGAGTTCTCGTCAAGCCTCCCCTCCCCTTTCGTGAGGCCTTGGCGAGAGATCTCTCTCCTCTCACAGTGGTGTGGCGAGACACACCTTGCCTAGTGGTTCTCATAAAATACCCCCCCCTCTTGGTAGAAAGTATTCTCCAAGGATTGTTACTATTCCAAAATACCTGAGCCTTATACCTTGTAGTATTCCAAAAGTTACCTATATACGTAGAGCCCGGAAATACTACCTTTTGTCCTTTTGTCTCAAACGAAACCCTAAGGAAAATCTTCATAGTCGGTTGAAGTGTTAAGTAGAAGTTGTAGAACTTCTAAGGGTTGTTTTGAGCGGGTTGGAGCGCCCAGAGTAGGAGCTAAACGTTGCTCAGGATCGACATTTAAACTTGGATAATTTTGGGCTTATCGAGGTAAATATCTTGTCTCCCTATTGTAATTGAGTTTACATACTATTGAAGTATAAGAATTAAGTATAAGTTATATACCAGGAAGGTATATAAGAAGGCAATTGAACTGTACTTACATAGATCGTATTCTGATGAGACTTGTGAAGTTTGTGGTAGGAAGTCTTTCAATTTTCCGTAGAATCTTGTATCTAGATTTATTCTACCGAGTAGTCTAGATGTTGATAGACTTGTATAACCTTTATAGGTTGAAAGTTCTGCGAGTAGCATGTTCTACTTGAAAGGTGGACAAGGCTATAACCATCATGGAGCGTTTGCTAATAGTCGATAATCGTCGCGAGGTATGTGATTCTTCCTATCCTTTTGAGCATGATATTTTAAAAGAATATATATATAGTACGGTAGACGTACGTGTGTTAACCGAACGTAGTTTTACGGCAATGTCTTTTGACTTAAGCCTGAATAATAAGAATCTGAAGTATTTTAAAAGAATTAAGAAACCTTTTTGAAAGAAGAGAAATACTTGGTTTTAAAGCTTTAGAGTTATACTAGCTTTATGGGAAGTTAGGTATAACGACTTAAGAGAGATAAAAAAAATGGTTTATTGATTTTAGAAGTTAAGAGACTTGATCTTAAAAGATAAGAGACTTGACTTAATTGAATTAATCTGAATTTTGTTAAAAGTGTGAAACCTCATTCGTGAGTAATGAGTACTTGGTTTTAAAAGGAATAATGTTTCTTGATTTGAAATCGAATAAGTATCGAACAAACCACAAGCTATTAAAGGAAATGTATTGACTAATAAAGTACTATTAAAACCAGTAGAAACCTCCATCTGCATAGAAGCTAAGTTGAGACAAAATGATATTACATTTCCTAGATCATGGCTGCTTTAATAAGATTGTTGTGAACAAGAATAACCTACTCACAAATAAGGCATATGTTTCTCAAATTATTTTAAAGGAGAATTATATCATTTAGTGATTAACTATGAACTACGAAACCTTTCGAAAATGAGAAACTTGAGCATTTGAAATTAGGCAAACTTGAACGTTTGGAAAATAATGTTGTTAACTGATTTTACAAAGGGAAGGGTTTTTTGTTTACTTAAAAAGATAGTCACTCTATTTTTATACTACTGTATTGTGTGACTTTTGTGAAAAAGCAGATCTTTTAAAGAGTTAATGTATGAAGTACTTTGGGGATAAAACCCGAACTTGTTGACATATAGTAGAAAGTACCTTGTGTGAATAACTTGATTGTGTTGGTTTGTGATAGCCTTGTAATACTTCCTTGTTGATCTGATAATTAAACATGTTAGGATGCTACGTGTGTTAGTGTCTTGTGATGTTTGTGTAAAGGGGTTTCCCTTGTTGTGCTTATGTTGTTTAACAGTGGCCGTTATGCTAGTATTACATCACTCGCTCTTGACATGATTAGGGGTTAGGCGCCTCCGTCGGGGTAGACTCAGCGGTGCAGGACCGTGATTCGAGAATACCTCATGCGGGTCACGGGGCCTATGCGGAGCTACGAGAGTTCGTGTTAGTGTCGCGGCCTTTGTGGTCATACGGCCCATGTGGCCGTGCGGATCGCGAGTCGGGGCGTTGCGGGAGTAGCTACCTCGATGCGGGAATACCTCATGCGGGCCATTGGGTGGCCTATGCGGAGTCGCGAAGTTCGAGGACTAGACGCGCATTAGATCTTCGGGCGAGTGGCGGCTTCGATCACGTGGCGGTCTAGACAGATCTCATGATCTGATTTATGACCGTTGGTGCTGTGGGTGTTAGTAGTCGGCTATGCCTTCGTATTTACCGTCACGGTTTTATTATGATACAGTGGGCGTGGTGTTCATGTATTCCTTCGTGCTTTTATATCATAGGCAATGGCGGTGAGGAAAGGTATTCCACGCATGATTGATGTTGTGGCGTGAGACCCATAGTTGTATTTGAGTAATGACTTTGAGGCGTGAGTCCACGACTTGACATGATCGCTTATTTATTGTGAGCGTAGTTTGGTTATCATACATGTCTCCGCTTTATATAGACTACTATGATTTCATTTCTGATATTTTGATTTCACATACTTGGTACTGTTATCGACCTCGCCCGGCTGCGTTCATGCCGCAGTAGAGGTACACCAGTGTTGATCCTCGCTCATAGGTCACGATTCAACGTTTGGGAAGCTCCGTTTCTCCGGAGGCTTATCTTTGGTATAGTCCCCTGTTGTTATAGGTGCTTACATTCAGGGGTATGGCGGGGCCCTGTCCCGTTGTTGTTGTCATATCATTCGTAGAGGTCTGCATGAAATCTTGTTGTGGGCGAGTTGTAATGGGATATCTTGGATTTAAGCTTTTATATATATATGCCGAAAGGCAACTTTTCTTCAGATAAACATGTGTCTCCTTTACATTATTTCATGTTATGTTTTATATTCCGCTGATTACTCTGATGTTATATCACTAGGGTGCCCGGGGTAAGGCACCAGTCACGGGCCCGGGTTCGGGTCGTGACAAAAGTGGTATCAGAGCAGTTAATCCTCGGAAAATGTCTGACCGTATCGGTGAGTCTTGATTATTGATGTGTTGTGCACCACACCAATAATCAGGAGGCTATAGGATATTTAGGATTGGTTTCCATTCTTCTCACTCTGAGATCGTGCCTTAGAGTTGTGTTATAAGTTGGACCCCTCTAACGTAATTCCTTCCCTTACCAGTTATGCCTCCGCGTAAAACGGCAGCCGAAGGGAAAAGCGGCAGAGGCTGCGAGTAGAAACCGAAGGGTTACTAGGGCACCTGCCCAATCATCACCTCGGGTGGTGCTTCATTCGGGAGTTCTGCGTCGCCACGGCCCAGAGTTTAGCACATGGCGGCGATTCCTACTTCGCCATGATAGTTGAACCTTGATTCGCGACGATGGAAAGTATAGATTGCAAAGAGACGACCCTGTTACTAGCTAAGGATGTAGCTACCAGAGAGTATATGATGTACCGATATATCACGGGTCTTGATGACTATCTAAAGAAAGGTTGTGCAAGAGTAGCTCTTCAGTCTGGCATGGATATTGCCCGCGTACAGGCTTATGCGCAGCACGCAGAGGAACGTAGAGATCGACGGATTAACCAAGATCAGCAGAAGAGGCGAACAACAAGGTCCTTTGGTAACTTTCGAGGCGAACCGCCTCGCCAGATTAATATACGCCCCGCCAGATGCAGAATGGTCCTCCGGGTTCGGGGCGTTCGGTATGTAGGAGTTGGTCGAGCTCGGGCTTCCGATTCACGATACGTCGGTTCCGGCCGGATTGATGGTTTGGAGAGGAAGGAGTGTTAGACAGAGGAGGCCACCCCCATCTCGGTGTGGCCGTTGTGGTAGATGTCATGGTGGGGAGTGTCGTGCTTTTCGACTTGTTATGCTTGCGGCGGCGGGGCCATTTGCGAGAAATTGTCCGGCAGGTGGCGCGGATGTAGAGACTCGACGCCCGGGATCGGTGGCTAATTCATCATCTTCCTATGCGCCCAACAAGCGAGATTGATTAGAACGACAAAGGAAGTGAAGATGAATCGGTATATCCTTAACCCTCTAGTGATTTGTACGTGTGATAAGATGAGTATATCCTAAGTGTTATGTTCAGATAGCATTGTGTTAGTTGTGTTTAAAAATCATGGTTAGTTAACCAGATAATATTGGGGATAAGGAAAGTGTGAGCCTTAGAGTTTTATACGTGGAGACCTTAGAGGTAAGGCCATCTCGAGTAAAAGATTAATATTTTTTTTATGATTGACCCTTATCGGAGTGCATAGTGCACGCAAGATATATTTGTGTGATAAGCCCCTGAGTAGTGTGGGATGAAAGAGGGTAGCTGAGCTAAAAAGACCCCTAGGTTTTTTCGTGACTTGATTAGTGAGATTGTTCCGGATCGGGGAACAAGAGTTTTGTCGCGATAAGCGGTCGGGTTGAGGACAATCGCGGTCAACCGTGGCACGTAAATTGGTGGGTCGATTCGAGGTGGTCCCGCGGTGGTGGGTCACGAGGTGTTAGGCCCAAGTTTAGTTAACCAAACAGACTGAGTTCGTGGAGGCGTTCGACCCGATGGTCGGGCGATGAGGTCACCTATCTTGTCTCGATCGGGACCGTTTACTCGGTAGAGGGTTATGCGAGATGTTATATCGGGACGGTGGTAAGGCTGCACGAGGTGCCTACTTTCACCTTATGACGATGGAGCCAGTTACGGCTATTTCTTTTTCTAGAAGTTTTACTAGGCAGGGTTAGGAACTCAGGTGAATCTCCGTATCGCATTCATCCTCGGGCCAGTGTTTGGTTTTTTCAGGGGTAGCTGTGAGGATTGTTGCCTCCTGTTGAGGGAGTGTTTTTAGCTACCATTTCAATGTTCGGATATTGCCTTATGACGCCTTTTAGGGGCGGAAGTGTAAGTTGCCGGTAGATTGGTTCGATGTTGGCAAGGTTCAGATAGTTGGTTCATACTTGTTCAGCAGGATGTGGATAGGGTGAAGCTTATCCAGAAGAGGTTATTGGCAGCTCAGAGTCAACAGAAGTCGAGCGGATAATCGACGTCGACACTTGAAGTCGGGTTGACGGTCGGTATTCTTGAAGGTACCACCCCGAAAAGGGTGTGACGAGTTTGGGAAACAGAGGAAACTTAGCCCGAGTTACTTTGGGCCTTTCAGATCATGTGAAGAGTAGGCCAGGTTGCCTATAGCTGGCATTGTCGTTCGACGTAGAAGGCAGTATGTCCGGTCTTTCGTGTTGCTATGTTCGGAAAGTATCGGAGATCCATCCAGAGTGTTTCCAGTAATGATGACCAAGTTGGAGGTAGTAACCCAGAGATTTTGGTAAATGAAGCGAATGAAATGTGGTAAGTTATGAGAAAGAGTTCGAGTGTGCGAGAAAGTGCGACAGTAAGAGAATAAAAGTGATCATTGCGTTCGTAAAGAAAAGGTGCGAAGGGAGTATCTTTTAGACCTTGGGTGTGAGCTTTTGTAGTGATGGAGGTGATTCCTCGTAGACTTGAAGTTGAGAAATTGCGCGTGTGTTATGTTATGGCAGTGCGGCATGATTGCTTTCGTAAGTATAGTAGTGAAGACTATCTGAGCACTTGTGTGTTTTGATGGCTTAGAAGGAACATTCGGGACGAATATTTCTAAGGAGGAGAATGTTATACCGTATTTCGCAGTATGTACGTGGGGCGTGCGTGCAGTTTGAGCCTTAAGTTAGCATAGGACCGAAAATTTTGTGCACAACCCCGAAAGAATCGTTTTCCGTGAAACATTTTCCAAAGCTTGCGTAGGAAAATTACGGCTATGTCATTTATTATTTTTGCGGATTTTTCGAGAGATGAAATATTTTGGACCAACGAGAGGCGACACTTGTCACCTCAGTGGGCGTTCTAGTGGACGATTTGGGTCACGTTTTTGGCCATGTTTTGAGGCCTAAAACATGGGTCGATGTTTGTGAGGATTTGTGGAGTAGGGATAGGGGCACTTGGGCAAATCTTGGCCTCCACTTTCCCCAGCAGCTTGATCTTGGCCCTTGGTTGTCCTATAAATACCCCCCTTTGTGAAGACTTCTTCATCCACAAATATTTCTAAGTCTTGAAAGCCCTCTCCCCCTTAGTGTAGAGTTCTCGTCCAAGCCTCCCCCCCTCCCCCCTTTCGTGAGGCCCCCTTGGCCGAGAGATCTCTCTCCTCCTAGTGGTGTGGCGAGACACACCCCTTGCCTAGTGGTTCTCGTAAAATACCCACTCTTGGTAGAAAGTATTCTCCAAGTATTGTTACTATTCCAAAATACCTTAGCCTTATACCTTGTAGTATTCCAAAGTTACCTCTATACGTAGAGCAGGAAATACTACCTTTTGTCCTTTTGTCTCAAAACGAAACCCTAAGGAAAATCTTCATAGTCGGTTGAAGTGTTAAGTAGAAGTTGCGTAGAACTTCTAAGGGTTGTTTTGAGCGGGTTGGGCGCCCAGTAGGAGCTAACGTTGCTCGGGATCGACATTTAAACTTGGATAATTTTGGGCTTATCGAGGTAAATATCTTGTCTCCTATTGTAATTGAGTTTACATACTATCAAGTATAAGAATTAAGTATAAGTTATATACCGGAAGGTATATAAGAAGGAATTGAATCGTACTTACATAGAATTTGTATTTGATGAACTTGTGAAGTTTGTGGTAGGGAAGTCTTTGCCCAATTTTCCGTAGAATCTTGTATCTAGATTTATTCTACCGAGTAGTCTAGATGTTGATAGACTTGTATAACCTTTATAGGTTGAAAGTTCTGCGAGTAGCATGTTCTACTTGAAAGGTGGACAAGGCTAGCCGGGTTATAACCATGGAGCGTTTTGCTAATAGTAGATAATCGTCGCGAGGTATGTGATTCTTCCTATCATTTTGAGCATGATATTTTAAAAGAATATATATATAGTACGGTGAGCGTGCGTGTGTTAACGAACGTAGTTTTACGCAATGTCTTTTGACTTAAGCTGAATAATAAGAATCTGAAGTATTTTAAAAGAATTAAGAAACCTTTTTGAAAGAAGAGAAATACTTGGTTTTAAAGCTTTAGAGTTATACTAGCTTTATGGGAAGTTAGGTATAACGACTTAAGAGAGATAAAAAGAATGGTTTATTGATTTTAGAAGTTAAGAGACTTGATCTTAAAAGATAAGAGACTTGACTTAATTGAATTAATCGAATTTTGTTAAAAGTGTGAAACCTCATTCGTGAGTAATGAGTACTTGGTTTTTTTAAAAGGGAATAATGTTTTACTGATTTCGGAAATCAGAATAAGTATCGAACAAACCACAGCAGCGCTATTAAAGGGAAATGTATTGACTAATAAAGTACTATTAAAACCGGTAGAAACCTCATCTGCATGAAGCTAAGTTGAGACAAAATGATATTACATTTCCTAGATCATTCGCTTTAATAAGATTGTTGTGAACAAGAATAACCTACTCACAAATAAGGCATATGTTTCTCAAATTATTTTAAAGGAGAATTATATCATTTAGTGATTAACTATGAACTACTAAAACCTTTCGAAAATGAGAAACTTGAGCATTTGAAATTAGGCAAACTTGAACGTTTGGAAAATAATGTTGTTAACTGATTTTACAAAGGGAAGGGTTTTTTGTTTACTTAAAAAGATAGTCACTCTATTTTTATACTACGGGTATTGTGTGACTGTTGTGAAAAAGCGGATCTTTTAAAGAGTTAATGTATGAAGTACTTTGGGGATAAAAACCCAACTTGTTGACATATAGTAGAAAGTACCTTGTGTGAATAACTTGATTGTGTTGGTTTGTGATAGCCTTGTAATACTTCCTTGTTGATCTGATAATTAAACATGTTAGGATGCTACGTGTGTTAGTGTCTTGTGATGTTTGTGTAAAGGGGTTTCCCTTGTTGTGCTTATGTTGTTTAACGGTGGCCGTTATGCTAGTATTACATCACTCACCTCTTGACATGATTAGGGGTTAAGGCCCTCCGTCTGCGGGGTAGACTCGGTGATGCAGGACCATGATTCGAGAATACCTCATGCGGGTCTGAGGGCCTATGCGGAGCTACGAGTTCGAGTTAGTGTGCGGCCTTTGTGGTCATGCGGTCTATGTGGCCATGCGGTGCGAGTCGGGGCGTTGCCGGGGAGTAGCTACCCTCGATGCGGGGAATACCTCATGCGGGCCATTGGAGTGTCCTATGCGGAGCTGCGGGAAGTTCCAGGACTAGACGCGCACATTAGATACTGCGGGCGAGTGGCCAGCTTCGATCATGTGGCGGTCTAGACATATCTCATGATCTGATTTATGACCTGTTGGTGCGTGGGTGTTAGTAGTCGGCTATGCCTTCGTACTTACCGTGCGGTTTTATTATGACACAGTGGGACACGGTGTTCATGTATTCCTTGGTGCTTTTATATCATGAAGGCTGGCGATGAGGAAGGTATTCCACGGTCATGATTGATGTTGTGGGTGTGAGACCCATAGTTGTATTTGAGTAATGACTTTGAGGGCGTGAGTCCATGACTTGACATGACTGCTTATTTATTGTGAACTGTAGTTTGGTTATCATACATGTCTCTGCTTTATATAGACTACTATGATTTCATTTACTGATATTTTCAGTTTACATACTTGGTACTGTTGTATCGACCTCCTTGGAGGTTGCGTTCATGCCGCGGTAGGTACACCGATGTTGATCCTCGCTCATAGGGTCACGATTCGGCGTTTGGGAAGCTCGTTTCTCGGAGGCTTATCTTTAGTATAGTCCTGTTGTTATAGGTGCTTACATTGAGGTATGGCGGGCCCTGTCCGTTGTTGTTGTCATATCATTCGTAAGTGCAGTAATCGCTTGTTGTGGCAGAGTTGTAATGGGATATCTGTTGGATTTAAGCTTTTATATATATATGCCGAAAGGCAACTTTTCTTCAGATAAACATGTGTCTCCTTTACATTATTTCATGTTATGTTTTATATTCCGCTGATTACTCTGATGTTATATCACTAGGGTGCCCGGGGTAAGGCACGATCCGCGAACCGGTTGGTCGTGATATCTGATTTCACCAAGGAAGTTATTCAGCGATCTGGCGGTATCACGGAGGTAGAGGGCCAAAGAGGAGAAGCGGCGTAAGAGGCTAGGACGGTTGGTTATCCGGTGTGTTTTGGACGAGCGGCCTCGGCGAGTGAGATATTCGTCAGCCTACCCGGTACATACCCCGCAGTTCACGGTGGGATATTGGACCCCAGGTATTTAGGAGCGGTCAGCTCCGGGTCGAGGTTCTCGGAGGAAGCGAAGGACTTTCGGTCGAGGCCACCTATTCCTCGATGTATCGATGTGGTAAGCGTCGTTCGGGAAATGCCGTTATAGCGCAGTGTTTGTTTTTATTGTGGCGTCGGGCCATATCTTGAAGTCATCCTTTTAGAAAGAGCAGGTGAGGTGGCTCGACCTATGGCCGATGGTTGATTCTCTTCATCCGCACTGTCGTCCCCGAGCGGTGTTGGATGTCGGCCCGGTCGTGGTAGAGGTTAGGGTGGAGTTTATAGGTCTGGCGGTCCTTCGAACCGCAGAGATGACGTGACTACTGGACAGGATCAGGAGGTGACATCGCATGGGGTTACAGGTATATTTCGATTAGTTTGAATCATACGTGCATTGATAGATTCAGATTTCGCCCTAGCATATATGTTTTCCCTTTGTTGCAAGCAGTTGTAAGTGATAGTACCCCCAGAGTTAGGAATACTTGGATTAGTAAAGTGAAAAATTAAGAATGTTGACAAGAATGGTAAGTGAACTGAGGCTATAGTTGTGTAGAGTTCACAAGTTGTAGTTGCCCATGTGTGATGTAAGACCGATAGGGAAGAATGTGCGGTAGAAATACTTCGACCTATGTGACAAACCTCTAGTGAATAGGGGGATAGGGTGAGAAGTACCTTGAGATAAGAGAAAGATTTATTTCAGACTAAGAATGAGAAGTTAAGTGTGACGATAGGTCGGGTTATGGACTCATTTCGGGTCAACCGGTAGTATGGATTGGGGTGATGTCAGTTAGAAATGGTCCCGTTATGTGATAGGGTCCCGAGGATGCAAGGCCCAAGTTTAGTTAATCGTTGTACGAGTTCGTGGATGCGTTCCACCGGAACTAGGTCATAAGGACCGAGAAAAGCCTTAGCGGAAATTCAAGTAACATAATGGCCAAGTTTGGAAGTACGAGAAAGTATGACAAGTAAGGAAAGAAAGGAACCTCTAAGGATCCCGTGTTTTAGAAGATTGTAACCTTCGAGTTTTGTGAGAAGGGGTCGCGGACGGAAGGTCCATTGATATGTTTACGTATGTTGTGGTGGCCATGTGTGGCATCGTTGGTCTTGTGCAGTTTTGATTGATAGGCATAGTATAGAGTTTATGTCGGAGTTTGTATAGCTTGGCAACCGACTAAGAACATTCGGGGACGAATGTTTCTAAGGGGGGAAGAATGTTACACCCCGTAAGTCTAGGACATGTATAAGAGAATATGCGTGAGAATCAAGACTTGGAATTGGTACGAAAGGAAGAATTGTTTTTCCGACGGAAAATCTTCCGGGCGTCGGAAAGGAAAAATGTTCGTTGTTGAGAATTGGATTCTCAAAATGCATTATTTGAAGAGTATGGAACTTATTAACATTATGGAAATTTATTTTACGGATTTGGTCATGTGGGGCCCACCCGAGGAATTTTACATTTTGTGGGGCCCGAGGGTTACAAAATTTTATGGATGAATAAGAGAGCGGCATGTGGCACCTCCACCACTTAGTCTTGGTCGAATTAGTGAGGGGTAAAATGGTCATTGACCATCTTGGAAGATAAGTCTTCAAAGCTTGATATAATTGACCAAAGTCAACTTGCCACTTGGGCTTGATCCTAGTGAAACTCATCCTAGCCACACATTTGTGATAATCTAAGCCTTTCATTGTGTTATATAAGCATACTACTAGTGCAAGACTAGCTCTTCAACACTTAGAAAAATCACAACATTTCTTGTGCTTCATTGTAGCTCTCGGGTTTGCACATATCTCCCACACAAAAATTTTAGTTTGTGATCCTTTATTCACAAGACTTTAACCCAATGTCCCTAAGGGTTTTGTAAGGATATCTCAATAGAAAGATTTGGAAAAAGCAGCGTTTTTCGTATTTGTCTGATGGCGTAAACTTTAGGAGTTTTTCAACTTTGAAGTTGGAAGTTGAAGATGGGTTCTTCATAGGCTTCTAAGGAGTGCTTGGAGCGGATTGGAACATAAGGAAAGGAGCTAAGAATTTGCTAAGGAGCGACTTTGAATCTTGGAAATTTTAAGGGCTTGTAAAGGTATAATTCTTGTCGTTTTAGCAATTAAGGTTTACTTATTGTTGTAGCTATGGATATTAGCAAGCATGAGATGTATAGAATGAAGTTTGAGAATTATATTGGCTATTGGAACCCTAATTCGAAAACTAGCATGTTTAGCCTTAAGATTACATTTCAAGTTGATTATTGGTTTAAGAAGGAAATTGTAGTTGTTGAAGTTGGTTATGACTATATAACATGTTAGACCTTAGAACTTGGAATTGGAAAAGGATTGGAAAAGACTTTGAATTGTTGGTTATGTTGTTGGCGAGAATGGCTTGATTATGGAACTACTTTATTAATTGTGGGCGGAATTTTACGTATTGTAAGGCGTGTAATCCCCTGTTTGGTTGTTATTTTGAGCCTTAAATGTGGCGTGTTGGTTATTGTATTCGGCCTTGAAAAGGTGGCAAAGTGAGTAGAAACAAAGGAAGTCTTTGCCCGATTTTCCGCTGATTAGAGGCCGTATACTTAGTATTATTCTACGTTAGAGACTAGAAGTTGATAGTCTTGTTGTGACCATTATCGTTGACACTTCTACATACGGCGTATTCGTCTTAGCTTGTGGATTTAGCGAAAAGGTATGTGAACTATCTCCTCTTAGCATGATTCCTTAAGATAAAGAAAGTATGTTCTACTCGCTTAAATGATACATTCCTTGGTTGTATTTGGATTGCCTAAAATAGAATTCGTTACATGTACTCCTTGATTGTACTTTGATGTTTAAATTGTAAGTAGTATAATCCATTTACTTAGGGAAGTTTGGATTTTTAAAAGTGAAAGTATTTTACTTAAAGTACATAGAGTCTTGAAAAGGAAGTGGTTTCCAAACCTTTTGGCTAGAGCCTTAGTTCCAAAACCTAAGGGTTGTTGTAATGACTTTAGGGAGTTAAAGGAGTGATTTACTTAATTGTTTTAAGAGGAGAAATGACATGATTTAAGAGAAGTAACTTGTTTTAAAGGTGTGAGTTACTTGAGGTTTAAAAGTAGAAGAAACTTGTTTTCTAAATATTAAGAGACTTGTAGTATTTTGAAAGTTAAGAAACTTGATTTGTAAGTATGTGATACTTGGTTTTATGTATAAGTCTCTTGGTTATAAAAAGGAATGAATATGTCTAAAACCATAAATGGTTATAACGGCTTTATGGGAAGTTGGTTATAACGGCTTTATGGAACGTTAAGAAAGTTGTCTATTTTGATTATTAGGCATAAGTTGCCTAGATTGTGAAAATTTGAAGTTACTTGATTTCAAGCTTTGAAAAGAGTTTTCTAAAAGTGTAGTAACTTACTTTGAAAAAATAGACACACCTTGATACTACGGGTGTTAGTATCTTGGGGTTTTACATAAAAATGAGTCTTTTGAAAAGAATGTACGTACGTAGTACTTGGGATTGTTTAATTGAGAATTATTCTATGTCTGCCTTGATAAGTACTTTGGCTTGTTTAATTGAGAATTATTCTATGTGTGCCTTGATAAGTACTTTGGCTTGTTTAATTGAGAATTATTCTATGTGTGCCTTGATAAGTACTTTGGCTTGTTTAATTGAGAATTATTCTATGTGTGCCTTGATAAGTATTTTGGCTTGTTTATATGGGAATTATTCTCTAAGTGCCTTGAGTTTATAAAATGAAAGTCTATAGATTTTATGAACTTGCCTGTGTGTGCTGGCGATAGCCTTTGAGTGCAAGTATTATGTTTTATTACGTTGTCGCGACTCTCGGTTGGAGGGTCGACTGTCTTGTTGTGAGTTTACTTGGACGTACCGACAGTGATGTGGGATTCCACGGGTATGCTTCCATTATTTGTGTTACTCCTTGGACATGCTTATACGATGTGGGATTCCGGGGCATGTGACAAGGAGACGGGTTATATTCCCGGATTTATAATGTCATGTTAGTGCCTTAAGTAAACTAAAATGAGAGTGTATATGAATAAGACTAATAAGAAGTTAGGGGGATTTCTTAACTTGCTTATTTATTGTGTGACGGCCGGTTGAGATGGGGTAAGAGTATAAATGAGGGGTAAACCCCCAAGACGTTATACCACCTGCTTTACCACCTTCTCCAGGATAAGAGTATAAATGAGGGGTAAACCCCCAAGACGTTATACCACCTGCTTTACCACCTTCTCCAGGATAAGAGTATAAATGAGGGGTAAACCCCCAAGACGTTATACCACTTGCCTCAGGGTAAGAGTATAAATGAGGGGTAAACCCCCAAGACGTTATACCACCTGTTTTCATGGATTTGCTACCCATGATTTGATCGTGAGTCTCCTATTTTTATGTTGTAGGTATACTCTTATTTACTCTCATTGTTAGTAAGGCACTGTGTACTGTTATTTGAGTAGTGACTTTGAGGGCATGCGTCCCTGACTTGATATGACTGCTTATGTATTGTGTACTGTAGATTGGATATCATACATGTCTCCTGTTTTATTTAGACTGTTATGATTTCATTACTGATTTCATCGCTTCACATACTTGGTACATTCTTGTCGACCTCCTTGGGGCTGCGTTCACGCCGCAGTTTAGTCGTTGTTTGGTGATCGGCAGTGTAGGACCGCCGAGTTTTGGATAGCTCCTTACGTTGGGAGTTTATCTTTGTGGTATAAGTTCTTTCGATGAGCTTTTATGCTTAGATGGTACGGGGCCTTGTCCGTCATAGTTGATAAAACTCTTAGAGGTCTGTATTCATATGTGGATTGGACTCGTATGCGGTGTAGTGTCGTTTGTTATGTATATTATATGGCAGCCTTGTCGGCTTTGCCCTTGCACGTATGTTGGTTTAAAAAAAAAAGGGGTGTTATTTAAATTCCGCAGTTTACTTGTGTCTGTAGGTAGAAGGGTGCCCAGGTAGGGCACCAGTCACGGGCCCGGGGTTCAGGGCGTGACAAGAATTCTCCATCTGCATAGAAGCTAAGATAAGACAAAATTGTATTACATTTTCTAGATCATGGCTGCTTTAATAAGATCGTTATAATCAAGTATAATCTACTCACACTCATAAGGCATATGTGCTTAACTTAAAGAATTTACGTTATGAAGTTTTAAGACTGTGAACCTTAGACTCATAAAAGGTTAAGAGACTAATTGTATTTTGAAAGTTAAGAGAATTGATTTGAAAGTATATAATACTTGGTTTTAAAAAGTAGAAGTCTCTTGGTTATAAAAGGAATGATTTTGTCTAAAACCATAAAGGGTTATAACGGCTTTATGGGAAGTTGGTTATAACGGCTTTATGGAAGGTTAAGAGAATGGTTTTCTAATAAGGTAAACAAAGAAATAACTTGAATTAAGGAAGGGCAATTTGATTTAAGGGTCACTTGATTTAGAAGCGAGAAATGTATTTCTAAAAGTATCGTGACTTATGTGAAATGTACACAAGCCTTGATACTACGGGTGTTAGTATCTTGGGGTTTTATATGAAAAAGAATCTTTTAAAAAGAATGGAAGTACGTAGTACTTGGGGTTAAATTCGGATTTTTATGTGAAACGAAAGTGCCATGAGTTTATAAAAATGAAAGTCTAAAGGTTTAATGAACTTGCCTATGTTTGCTTGTGATAGCTTTGAGTGCAAGTATTATATGTTTACGTTGTCGTGACTCTCAGTTGGAGGGCCGACTGTCTTGTTGTAAGTTTACTTGGGCGCAGCGGTGATGGGATTCCACGTATGCTTCCATTATGATTGATCCTTGGACATGCTTATACGATGTGGGATTTTGGGGCATGTGACCAGGAGGCGGGTTAGATTCCCGGATTTGTTTTATTACCCATGGCCATGCTTATACGATGAGGGATTCCGGGGCATGCGACCATGCTATGTACGATTATTACTCCATGGGCTAGCTCCCCATGAAGACATGTACCCACGATGAGGGATTCCGGGGGCATGTTATATTATTACTCCATGGGCTAGCTCCCCATGAAGACCTGCACCTACGATGAGGGATGCCGAGGGCACGTTATGGCCATGCTTATACGATGAGGGATTCCGGGGCATGCGGCCACGTTATATATATATATGTTGTATATGTGTACGCCGACAGTGAGGTGGGATGCCACGGGCGCGTCACATGGTTATATGTTACACTTATGACTGTCGGCAGTGATGGGGGATTCCACGGGCACGCTTTGATATTTGTGTGATTTGATCGCGTCCCAGATTGGGCCGGGTAGTATATGCGTCCCTCCATAAAGGGCCGGATTATGTTAGGAAAGATAAGTAAGTTATATGGTAATGAACTTGACGATTTTTCCCAAGTATGTAAGTAAGAAAGTGACTATAACTTTTATTAAAAATGGGAAAAAATAATAAGGTACGGTTAAGTTCTTAAGTGGTAATGACACGGCAGGATCTGGTATGTGCTTCTTTTATACTTGCCCTTGTCATTCTTTTGTACAGTTATGATCTGTTTCTCATGCGTTATTTACTATTCCATATTCGCACTGTTATCGACCCTTCTGGGCCGCGTTCATGCCCGCAGTTTTAGGTACAGGTTGGTGATCCACTCTTAGGATCTCGATTCGATTTTGGGAAAAAGCTCCATTTGCTCCGGAGGCTTATCTCTTGATGCAGTTTCCCGAGGTTGTAGATTCATGTATATTGGGGTATGACGGCCCTGTCCCGCCACTTGTTATGTTAAAACTCTTAGAGGTCTGTAGTCACATGTGTGGGTCGGTTTGTAAAGGAAATGAGGCAAGCTGCCGGATGTATATATGTATGTCGGAAGGTAGCCCTATCGGCTAACTTTGTTGTTTTACATTGTTTTATTTTGTAAGTTTCATGTATGTTCGCTGATTTTCTCGATGTATACTGTAAGTGGTGCCCGTAGGGCACCGATCAGCCCGAGTCGGGTCGTGACAAAAGTGGTATCAGAGCAGTTAGTCCTCGGAAATATCTACAGACCGTGTCTAGTAGAGTCTTGATTATCGGTGTGTTGTGCACCACATCTATAATCAGGAGGCTGCAGGACATTTAGGATTGGTTTCCATTCTTCTCTCTTTGAGATCGTGCGCATGAGAGTTGTACTAGTAGGTTGAATCCTCTCGACCCTTCTTATGCAGCTTATGCCTCACGGGCGACAGTACTCGGGCACAGACTATGCCTGAGGTAGTAGGCGGATCGGCGAGTTCAGCTACGCCGGCAGTATTAGAGGAGCCGAGAGCGGCAGTAGCTCCAGAGGTTCCGGTACCCGAGCCTCCAGTTCCGCAGCCAGGGGCAGAGTTTAGAGATTATGGAGAACAAATCAGACTATTGACTAGCATAGTGGTAGAAGGCGCCGGCAGAGGAAGGGTAGCTAACCCTAGAGCCGGCGTTTGAGGATTCGGATTTTCCGGTTGTAGTCCACCCGAGTTTTATGGTTCGAGATCCGGGAAGATCCTCGAGAGTTCATTCGGCGGCTACAATGACTATGCAGGTGCTTAGGGCCTCGGATACAGAGTCAGTTGTGTTAGCTTCTTACCGGTTACGCGATATTGCGTTGAACTGGTTTGAGTCTTGGGAGCTGTCGAGAGGTGTGGGTGCTCGTCCGGCAGTTTGGGATGAGTTCACGGAGGCCTTTCTTGATCACTTTTTGCCTCCTGAAATGAGGAGAGCCCGTGTTGATAGATTCTTGTCATTGAGGCAGAATGGGAGGACCATCAGGGAATACAACCTGGAGTTTGACTCGTTGTCCAGGTATGCGCACACTATTGTGGCTGATATGGCGGACAGAGTTCACCGCTATGTGATGGGGCTAGACCGTCATATGATTACTGCATGCCTGGGAGTGGCCCTTCACGGTATGGATATTACCGAGATGCGAGCTTATGCATAGGGATCGAGGACGAGAGAGAGAGACTACCGACGCAGCCCCAAGAGGGCGGGACGACGAGTTCCGAGGTAACTTTCGAGGCGGCCTCAACAGCGAACTAGGTCTACATTTCAGCCGCACGAAGTGCTCCTTCTCGTCTCGCCGGAGGTTTGTCGGGGATATTCGGGAGCGTGTCGAGCTCCGTGGCTACAGGTTCACAGATGTCCGAGAATAGTAGCCAGGGGAAGCCACCTTTGCCCCGGTATAGTCACTGTAGTAGATTCCATTTTGGGGAGTGTCGTACTACTTCGACAGCTTGTTATCCTTGCGGCCAGCAGGGCCATTTCGTGAGAGACTGTCCGACCAGAGGTGGCACCGTGGGATAAGCGCGATCTCTTGGATCGATTGCGGGTTCTTCGCCTTTCATAGCTAGGCAGGATGTTTATGCACCGGCAGGCCGTGACAGAGGTCGTGGTGGAAGTTCCCAGTATTAGCGGTCCTTTGAACCGCCTATATGATTTCAGGTATGTCTTTGGCCCTTTAGAAACTTGTATGCATGATAAAGTTGTGGTATGTTTTAAGTGTCATAAACAGATTATATTGAGACTATGTATATGCTAGAAGGAGTTGGAAGTACGAAAATATAATCTCTTTTGGACTTATGATGGACGGATATGCGTGTGCGAGGTATTAGGGCCATGTGTGGCATTATTGGTATGTCAGGGTGGTAAAAATAGAAACTATGTCGCTAATTATAAGTTTGACTCCGAAAGAACATTCGGGGATGAATGTTTCTAAGGGGGGAAGAATGTTACACCCCGTATTTACAGGACATGTTTTAAGAACGTACGTAAGAATCCCAAATGATAAGATTTGAGACTTGTAAAAAAATTTATCGGAATTATGGAATTGTCGGAAAACGTAATATTGTGACGAATGGAAGGGCGACACGTGTCACCCCCCCCCATTATGGTGCCTTGGACGAATTAGGCAAGGTCAAAAGGGTCATTTGACCTTTGCTAGGATGACTAAGTCTTGCAACTTGAAGAGCTTGAGATAATTGACTTGGTCAATGGGACCACAAGACTTGATATTTAATAAGACCTCATCCAAACCACCCATTTGTTTACATCTTGACCCTCCATTGTGCTATATAGTAGTACTAGTAGCAAGACATAGTCCAACACTTAGAAAAATTTCAAGAATTTGAAGAACACATGGTTGATGCTCTCGGGTTCATTCCTTGGAGAAAAGAATTTTTTTTGTTTCTTGTCCATTAAGCTCCACACTTTAAACCAAGGTTCTTGAGTGTATTGTGAGTTTATCTCAATAGAAAAATCTCGGAAAAATATAGTTTTCGTATTAGTCGCAAGGTGAAAACCTAGTTGCTTTCTAGGTTTTGTTTGGAAGATTTAAGGGAAATTTGTTGGTGTTGTTCTAAGGGTCTCAAGTAGCGGATTGAAGTGTCTTGAAGAGGCTCTAAGTTGCTAAGGAGCGATTTGGTTGGAGTTGGATTAAGATTCGTTGAGGTATAATCTTGTCTCTTAAAAGTGTTACAAGATTATATATATATTGTTGTTGTTAGCTTTACATGTTGCTAGCATGAAGTATATGTGTTGAAGTTTATAAGTATTATGGATTGATTGTAGCCTTAAAAATTCGAAATGTAATGTAAGCCATGTGAAGTTGGATTACAATTTGGTCGTTTACTAGAATCGTCGCATGTTACTTACTTGAAGATTATAGTAGTATAATCGTTTGCGACTTGATATCATGTTATGCTAACAATTTGGATTGAAATGGAAATTGTATAAGAAGTGAGGTTGTAGTACCTCAAGTTTGCCGAATTGGCCTAGTAATTGTATTAGTTTGATATCTTTTGTGGGGCGGAATTTTACACGTCTAGTAGGCGTGTAATCCCCTATTGTTCATTGAATTGTTTGGGCCTTAAATGTGGCGTGTTTGGTTATTGAATTCGGCCTTGAAAAAGGTGGCAAAGTAAGTAGAAACAAATGAGGTGCTGTCCGATTTTCCGTAGAATTTAGTGACTTAGCACTTATAATATTCTACGTTTGAAGTAAGAGATTAATGGACGTATTGTGGCCATTATAGGTTGAAGTACTAAGTATAGCGTATCCTACTTGAAGGATGGAATAGCTATCAAGGTTGAAGTACTTTGGAGCATTTTGCTACTTGTCGATAATCGTCGCGAGGTATGTGAACCTCTTCCTTCCTTTGGCATGATTCTATGTATGGAATATACCTGTGGTATCATTTCATGTTTCCTTCTACTCTTAGAAGTTAAGAGGTAGTTGTGTGATTTACTCTATGTAAAGTTTATGTCAAAGTTATCCTAAGACCTTACCGAGTCTTATGGGGGATGTTGGTAAGAGTCGTTAGGAGGTACTTTGGAGCCAAGTGGACTTGGCTAATTTATGGCACGAATGAGAATAAGTATCGAGCAAGCCATTGCAGCGTTAATAAAGGAAAATGTAATGACAATTGATTATATTAAAATGAGTAGAATTCTCCATCTGCATAGAAGCTAAGATAAGACAAAATTGTATTACATTTTCTAGATAATGGCTGCTTTAATAAGATCGTTATAATCAAGTATAATCTACTCACACTCATAAGGCATATGTGCTTAACTTAAAGAATTTACGTTATGAAGTTTTAGGCTGTGAACCTTAGACTCATAAAAGGTTAAGAGACTAATTGTATTTTGAAAGTTAAGAGAATTGATTTGAAAGTATATAATACTTGGTTTTAAAAAGTAGAAGTCTCTTGGTTATAAAAGGAATGAGTTTGTCTAAAACCATAAAGGGTTATAACGGCTTTATGGGAAGTTGGTTATAACGGCTTTATGGAAGGTTAAGAGAATGGTTTTCTCTAATAAGGTAAACAAAGAAATAACTTGAATTAAGGAAGGACAATTTGATTTAAGGGTCACTTGATTTAGAAGCGAAGAAATGTATTTCTAAAAGTATCGTGACTTATGTGAAATGTACACTGACCTTGATACTACGGGTGTTAGTATCTTGGGGTTTTATATGAAAAGGAATCTTTTAAAAAGAATGGAAGTACGTAGTACTTGGGGTTAAATTCCCGGATTTTTATGTGTGAAACGAAAGTGCCATGAGTTTATAAAATGGAAGTCTAAAGGTTTAATGAACTTGCCTATGTTTGCTTGTGATAGCTTTGAGTGCAAGTATTATATGTTTACGTTGTCGTGACTCTCGGTTGGAGAAGGCTGTCTTGTTGTAAGTTTACTTGGGTGTCAGAAGCGGTGATGTAGGAATCCACGGGTATGCTTCCATTATGATTGATCCTTGGACATCTTATACGATGTGGGATTAGGGGCATGTGACCGGGGCGGGTTAGATTCCCAGGTTGTTTTATTACCCATGGCCGTACTTGCTCGATGAGGATTAGGGCATGCGACCATACTATGTCGATTATTACTCCATGGGCTGGCTCCCGAAGACATGTACCACGATGAGGATTTGGGCATGTTATATTATTACTCCATGGGCTAGCTCCCGCGAAGACTGTACTTACGATGAGGGATGCCGAGGGCACGTTATGGCTATGCTTATACGATGAGGGATTACGGGGCATGTGGCCACGTTATATATATATATATATATATATATATATATATATATATATGTATTGTATATATGTATGTATGCAAACGGTGAGGTGGGATGCGAGCGCGTCACGTGGTTATATGTTACACTTATGGTATCGGCGGTGATGGGGATTCCACGCACGCTTTGATATTTGTGTGATTTGATCGCGTCCCAGTTGGGCGGGTAGTATATCGTCCTCGTAAAGGGCGGATTATGTTAGGAAAGATAAGTATGTTATATGGTAATGAACTTGACTATTTTCCCAAGTATGTAAGTAAGAAAGTGACTATAACTTTTATTAAAAATGGGAAAAGATAATAAGTGCAGTTAAGTTCTTAAGTGGTAATGACACGGCAGATCGGGGTATGGCGGGGCCTATCCACTTATCGTTGTTATGTTAAAACTCTTAGAGTGCAGTAGTCACATGTGTGGGTCAATTTGTAAAGGAAAGGAGGCAAGCCGCTTGGTTGTATATATGTATGTCGGGAAAGGTAGCCTGTCGGCTAACACATTTGTTTTATTTTGTAAGTTTCATGTATGTTCCGCTGATTTTCTCGATGTATACTGTAAGGGTGCCCTGTAGGGCACGATCGCGAGCTTGGTCGGGTCGTGACATTTGCACTGAGCCTCGGTTCCACGGCGGTGATATAAGATGCGAGGAAGCGATCAGGTTATTGACGGATAGTAGCGAGCGGCAACAGGAGCGGTAGCTAACCTAAGCCGCGATTAGCGGATTGAGATTTTCAGGTTGTGATCCACGAGTTCTATGGTTCGAGTGCGAGAGGATCCTCGAGTTTGTCGGCGATTCTGACGGACTATGCGGGTTCTTAGGGCCACGAAGGCAGTCGATTATGCTAGCCTCTTACCGGTTACGCGATATTGCGTTGAACTGGTTTGAGTCATGGGAGTTGTCGAGAGGTGGGGTGCTCTTCCAGCTGTTTGGGAGGAGTTCACAGAGGCCTTCCTGGATCACTTTTGCCTCACGAGATGAGGAGGGCCGCGTGGATAGATTCTTGACCTTGAGGCGGAATGGAGTACTATCGAGAGAACTGACTGAGTTTTTCTCATTGGCCAGGTATGCGCACACCATTGTAGCTGACATGGCGGACAAAGTTCATCGTTATGTGATGGGGATAGACCGTCATATGATTACTGCATGCTTGGGGGTGGCCCTTTAGCTAGGTATGGATATTTCCAGGATGCAGGCGTATGCGCAGGGGATAGAGGATAGAGAGAGGGAGGATCATCTTGACTAAGGCCAGCCCAAGAGGGCCGGGGCAGCGAGTCTTAGAGGCGATTTTGGCGGATAGCCTCGGCGAACTAGGTCCACATTGGCCCGGCCATAGTGCTCCTTCTCGCTTTTTACGGCGGAGGTCGATCGGCCGGTCATTGAGGCAGTCGAGCTCGAGGCCGGGGTTTCGAGGCGGGACCATCACCGATCGAGACCACCCACATCTCGGTGTGCTCGATGCGGTAGATCTCACATAGGCGAGTGTCGTGTTCCTCCAAGAGCTTGTTACTCTTGTGGCCAGCAGGGCCATTTGAAGAGAGACTGTCCGACTAGAGACAGCATGGGTGGTATGGTTCGTGCGGCAGTCGATTCTTTGGATCTTCTTACGTGGTTATGCGCCGGGCGAGGTGGTCTCGGGCCGGCGAGCGCGAAGGTCGTGGTGGAGGACCCGATTCTGGCGGTCCACGTAACGCATTTATTCCCAGCCATCCGCCGTGATTAGGAAACTTCCGGCGTCGTCACAGTACCTTATTGATTTCATGTTGTGGCGTATATGCTTTGATAGATCCGAGTTCTACCTTGTCCTATGTGTCCCCTCTTATTCTTTGGTAGAATCGGGATAGCCGTGTCGATAGAGACTTTTGAGGTAGCTACGCGATGGTGATTCGGTGTTAGGCGGCGGGTGTACAAAGGTTGTCAGGTGTTTATTTACTGATCGTCGGACCTAGCGAACTTGATAGAGTTGGAGATGACATATTTTGGCGTCATTATGGGTATGGGTGGTTGGCTTCTTGTTATGCCAACGTTGACCGTAGAGACGAGTTGGTCGGTTCGATTTCTGGCGAGCGATTATCGAGTGGAAAGGCAACAGCGTCGTAGGGGTAGGTTTATTTCTTACCTCAGGCTAGGAAGATGGTGCGAAAGGTACATCTATCATCCGTTCGGATTGATATGAGGCGGAGTGCGATTCTTGATCGATGCGATGGTTAGGAGTTTCGGATGTGTTCCCAGACGATCTTCCGGATTTCCCTCCTGAGAGGGAGAATGAGTTTTGTATTGATATGTTGCCAGACACTCGACCTATATCTATTCCGCCATACAGGATGACACCTGCTGAGTTGAGGGAGCTGAAGGACCAGCTGAAAGATTTGCTGGAAAAGGTTTTATCAGGCCTAGTGTTTCTCACTGGGGAGCGCCAATTTTGTTTGTGAAGAAGAAGGATGGGACGCTGCGTATGTGTGTTGATTACAGACAACTGAATAAGGTAACCATCAAGAATAGATACCCTCCCGTGATTGATGATTTGTTTGACCGATTTGCGAGTGCGAGGTGTTTCTCCAAGATAGACCTGCGGTCTGGTTATCATCAGGTGCGAGTTCGAGAGGCATATATCCCAAAGACTGCATTCAGGACCCGGTATGGGCACTATGAGTTCAGGTCAGGCGACTGCGGACCAAAGATGTGGCTTCCGTCAAAGTCTTGTGGCGGAATTATAACAGGGAGGAGATGACTTGGGAAGCGGAGGAGGACATGTTTAGGAAGTATCCTCACTTATTCCCTACACCTTCAGGTAACTCATTTTCCCTTACTTGTCAAGTTTTAATTGAAGTATTTTTTTTTGCTTAAGTGCTATTATGTGGCCATGTGTGACATTATTGGTAGGTCGGGGTTGTGAAAGGAAACTATGTCGCTAATTATAAGTTTGGCTCCGAAAGAACATTCGGGGATGAATGTTTCTAAAGGGGGAAGAATGTTACACCCCGTAATTACAGGACATGTTTTAAGAACGTACGTAAGAATCCCAAATGTTAAGATTTGAGACTAGTAAAAATTTATCGGAATTATGTAATTGTCGGAAAACGAAATATTGTGACGAATGGGAGGGCGACACGTGTCACCCCCTTTAAATGGTCTTGGACGAAAATACCATGGGTATAAGGGTCATTTGACCATTAGTAGGATGACAAAGTCTTGCAAGTTGAAGAGCTTGATAAAATTGACTTAGTCAATGGGGCCACATGGCTTGATATTTAAAAGAACTTCATCCAAACCACACATATGTACAAATCTTGACCCTCCATGTTACTATATAAGTATACTAGTAGTGAGACAAGCATTCCATACTTAGAAAAATTTCAAGAAATTGGATGACCATAGAGTGAAGCTCTCGGGTTCATCAAGTCCAAAAGAGAAAAAAATGTGTTTGTTGTCCAATAAGCTCCACACTTTAAACCAAGGTTCATGAGGGTATTGTAAGGGTATCTTTATAGAAAGATCCCGGAAAAAGAGCGTTTTCGTATTAGTCGCAAGGTGAAAACCTAGTTTCTTTCCTAGGTTTTGATTGGAAGATTAAAGGAAAGTTGTTTGTGATATTCTAAGGGTCTCAAGTGGAGGATTGAAGTGTCAAGAAGAGGCTCTAAGTTGCTAGGGAGGGACTTTGGATTTGAAGTTGGATTAAGGCTCGTTGAGGTAATAATCTTGTCTCTTAAAGTGTTACAAGATTATATATTGTTGTTAGCCTTACATGTTTTCTAGCATGAAGTATATGTGTTGAAGTTTCATAAGTGTTATGGATTGATTGTAACCTAAAAATTGAAATGTCATTTAATCCATGTGAAGTTGGATTACAATTTGGTCGTTTATTAGAATCGTCGCATGTTACTTACTTGAAGATTATAGTAGTTATAATCGATTGCGACTTGATATCATGTTATGCTAACAACTTGGATTGAAAAGGAAATTGGATAAGAATTGGTATTGTTGTATCTCAATGTGGCCGAATTCGCCTAGTAGTTTGTATTAGTTTGATATCTTTTGTGGGGCGAAATTTTCACGTCTAGTAGGCGTGTAATCCCCTATTGCTAATTGCATTGATTGGGCGTTAAATGTGGCGTGTTTGGTTATTGAATTTGGCCTTGAAAAAGGTGGCAAAGTAAGTAGAAACAAAGGAGGTGTTGTCCGATTTTCCGTAGAATTTAGTGACTTTACACTTATAATATTCTACGTTTGAAGTAAGACGTTAATAGACGTATTGTGGACATTATAGGTTGACATACTACGGGCGGGATATTGTACTTAGCAAGTGGATTGTCCCGAAGAGGTATGTAAAATTTTCCTATCTTTTGAGCATGAATAGTTGCACGTATATAGTACGGTAGACGTACAAGACTTTGACATCCTTTACTTGTTTTTTAAGAATGGTCAAGTTGGATGAGTTAGGAGATTAACTCACTTCTTTAAAAGTAATAAGGACGTCCTTAGTTTTTAAAGTTAAGGGACTTGAAGGGTTTTAAAGTATTTGATACTTGTTTCGTCTTAAACGTATAAGTCCCTTGGATAGGAATTTGTAATTGGCTAAGGTATAAAGTTAATATAACGACTTTATGGAAGTTGGTTATATTAGCTTTATGGAAAAATAAATGACTTGTTTTAATGAAAGGTAATTTGGTTTTAAGGCATTAATTGCCTAAGGTTTTATGAGAAAAGAAGTCACTTGATTTAGAAGCCTAATTTTATTTCTAAAAGTATTGTGACTTGTCTTGAAAAGTAATTGTGACTTGATACTACGGTTATTAGTATCTTGAAAGTTTTATACGAAAAAGGAGTCATTTTTAAAAGAGTGGAAGTATGTAGTACTTGGGTTAAATTTCCGTATTTTTATAAAAGACATGTTAGTGCCTTAAGTAAACTAAAATGAGAGTGTATATGAACAAGAATAATAAGAAGTTAGGGGATTTCTTAACTTGCTTATATATTGTATGATAAGCCGGTAGTGCTTATGTTATGTATGATAGCCGGTTTGTGGCATTTGCATATTCCGTGGATTTGCTACCCACGATGCGAGGAATACCTCATGCGAGTCCGTAAGGGCTTATGCGGGTGAAATAGTCCCATGCGGGCGGATCTGACTATCACGAGGAATACCTCATGCGAGTGCTGTAAGGGCTTATCGGGTGAAATAGTCCCGTGCGAGAATACCTCATGCGGGTCCACACGACCTATGCGGGTGAAATAGTCCCAGGAGTAGGATTGCTTAATGATACTGCGGGCGGGTGGTCCTGCTTTGATCGTGAGCTTCCTATTTTTATGTTGTAAGTATACTCCTATTTACTCTCATTGTTAGTAAGGCACAATGTACTGTAATTTGATTATCATACATGTCTCCGGCTTTGTTTTAAACTTATGGTGTAATTACAGTATTTTCCGTTTACATACTTAGTACATATTGTGTCGACCCCTTCCTCGGGGCTGCGTTCATCTGCGAGTAAGGGTAGCGGTGGTGGATCCTCATCCTTAGGATCACTTATCGGGCGTCGAAGCTCCATTTCTCCGAGGCTTGTCTTTTAGTCTGATCTTTCCACGATATTGTAGATTTATGTACATTCGGGGTATGGCGAACCCACCGCCATACGATTGTTATTCCTAAGTGCGTAGTCACACTTTGTAGTTTGGTACATGAAGCGAGGTTGTACAATTTGCTTTTGATTATGCATATTTTATGGAAAGACGGCACTTATCGGCTAGCCTGTGATGTTATTGTCTAAACACGTTGTATGTTTTGTATGTTTTGTATGTTCATTGCTATTCTCGATGTATACAGATAGGTGCCCAGGTAGGGCACGATCGCGAACCAGGGTCGAGTCGTGACAAAAGTGGTATCGAGCGATTAGTCCTCGGAAAGTGTCTGACCGTGTCTTGTAAGTCTTGATTATCGGTGTGTTGTGCACCACATCTATAATCGGGAGGCTGAGACATTTAGGATTAGTTTCCATTCTTCTCTCTGAGATCGTGCGGTGAAATTGTCTTATTAGGTTGAATCCTCTGCGACCTATTCTTATGAAACGATTATGCCTCGCGGAAGGCGGCGAGGGCCCGAAGGGTAAAGCGGCGGCGAGGCTGCTAGCGATACTGAGATGGTTACTCGGACTCGAGCACGGACTATGCACGAGGTAGCGGTAGTGTCGGCGAAGTTCACCACGCCGGCGGTATTAGAGGCGAGGCGCGGTAGCTCGAAGGATTTCTGTAGCGAGCCTCGGTTCGCGGCAGTCTTGAGTATAGAGACTACGAGGCGATCCGGTTATTGACGATATAGTAGCGAGCGGCGCAGCGAGCGAGCGGCTAACCCTAAGCCGGCAGTTTGCGGATTCGGGATTTTCGGGTTGTCATCCGCCCGAGTTTTATGGTTCGAGTCGAGAAGGATCGCAGAGTTCATTCGGCTCTGACGGACTATGCGAGTTCTTAGGGCTTTGGAGATAGAGTGCATTATGCTAGCCTCTACCGGGTTCTGCGATATTGTGTTGGTGGTTTGAGTCATGGGAGGTGTCGAGAGGTGAGGATGCTCTTCCGGTGTTTGGGAGGAGTTCAGAGAGGCCTTCATGGATCACTTTTTGCCTCCGAGATGAGAGAGCCGCGTAGATAGATTTTTGACCTTGAGGCGAGAATGGGAGGACTATGAGGAGTATAGCACAGGTTTGACTCTTTGGCGAGCATCGCACACCATTGTAGGCGGCATGGCGGACGAGTTCATTGTTATGTGATGGGGCTAGGCCGTCATATGATTCTGCATGCACAGGAGTGGCTCTTGACCCGGTATGGATATTGCGGAGATGCAGCGTATCGCGAGGATAGAGGATAGAGAGAGGATCAGTTGACTCGAGCGGCCCAGAGGCGGGCGGCGGCGAGACTAGGTCCATTCCGGCCGGCCTGAGTGCTCCTTCACGGTTTTTACGCGGGAGAGTCGATCAGCGAGTCATTCAGGCGGTCGGGGCTCGGGACTTGAGGTTTGAGGCGAAGATCGTCACCGTCGAGACCACCCACATCTCGGTGTGCTCGATGCGGTAGGTCTCACCTGGCGAGTGTCGTATTCTGCGGGAGCTTGTTACTCTTGTGGCGGTGGGCCATTTGAGAAGGCGTCCGTAGGCGGCATAGGTGGTGCAGTGCGGTGGCCGGATCGATTCTTTGGGTCTTCCTCTTCTTACGTGGTTATGCGCCGGAGGCGTGGTGTTCACGGGCCGTGCGGCGGCAGTCGTGGTGGTGGTTCGATTCTAGCGGTCCGAGCGCATTTATTCCTTAGCGGTAGTGTCACGACCCGACCGGGCGCGGCGGTGCCACTACAGGCACCCCTTCGGTATACATCGAGAGAATAGCGGTGAACATACACAACTTATAAAATGCTTGAACATAAAAAAAAAATAGCAGTTAGCCGATAAGGCCACTTCCGTACAATATCGCAATAAAGCAGTACACTTTGTTTTTCTTTACAACCCAATCCACAAATGTGACTATAGACCTCTAAGAATAACAACTACGGTGGGCGGGGCCGCTATACCCTGAATGTACCACGACCTACAATACCGAGGATAAGCCTCGGAATAAAGGAGCTTCTCAGCGGTGAGCAGTGATCCTAAGGCGAGGATCAGCAACTTGTACTCTACATGCGGCGTGAGCATGGCCCCGAAGGAGGTCGATCAACATGTACCAAATATGTGGCTGAAATGCGTAATGAAATCATAAGTCAATAATAAAGCGAGAGCGGTATGATAACTCAATTAACGATTACGATTGCCTTAATAACAATGAGAGTATTCAAAAGTATAGGTAGCAAATCCACGGAAGCTTGGTGGTATAACGATCTTGGGGACTTACCCTCATTTATACTCTTACCACAGGCGGGTGGTATAACGATCTTGGGGATCTACCTCGGATATACTCTTACCACGGAGAAGGTGGTAAAGCGGTGGTATAACTATCTTGGGGATCTACCCGCCGGATATACTCTTACCACTGGAGAAGGTGGTAAGCGGTGGTATAACTATCTGGGATCTACCCTCGGATATACTCTTACCACGGAGAAGGTGGTAAGCGGTGGTATAACTATCTTGGGGATCTACCTCGGATATACTCTTACCACGGAGAAGGTGGTAAGCGGTGGTATAACTATCTTGGGGATCTACCCCTCAGATATACTCTTACCCTGTCTCAACTGACCATCAAACAAAACATAAGCACTACCGGCCTATCATACAATAAGTAAGCAAGTTAAGAAATTGTTACACCCCCTATTTATAGGACATGGTGTAAGAACGTACGTAAGAACTCACAGTGTTAAGATTTGAGACTTGTAAAAATTTCTCGGAATTATGAAATTTTCGGAAAACGTACTATTGTGACGAATGGGAGGGCGACACGTGTCACCCCCCCTTAAATGGTGTCTTGGACGAAATTACAAGGACAAAAGGGTCATTTGACCCTTGTTAGATAACCAAGTCTTGCAAAGTAGTAGCTTGACAATTTTGACTTGGTCAATGGGACCACTTAGCATGATATTTTAAAGAGATGCATCCAAACCACACATATGTATTTATCTTAGCCCTCCATGTTGTTATATAAGGGTACTAGTAGCAAGACAAGAGTTCCACACTTAGCCAAAATTACAACAAATTGGAGGAGCAAGCTTTGAAGCTCTCAGTTTCACCATCTAGGAAAAGAAAAAAAAATTCGTTGCTTGTCCATTAAGCCCCAAACTTTAACCCAAGGTTCATGAGTGTTATGTAAGTGTATCTCAATAGAAAAATCCCGGAAAAAGAGAGTTTTCGTATTAGTCGCAAAGTGAAAACCTAGTGGCTTTTCTAGGTTTTGGATTGGAAGTTGAAGGAAATTTGTTAGTGTTGTTCTAAGGGTCTCAAGAGGCGGATTAAAGTGTCTTGAAGAGGCTCTAAGTTGCTAAGGAGCAACTTCGGTTTTGAAGATTGGATTACAATTCGTTGAGGTATAATCTTGTTCTTTGAAAGTGTTACAAGATTATTTTTATTGTTGATTAGCTTTACTTGTTGCTAGCATGAAGGATATGTGTTAAGGTTTATAAGGATTATGGATTGATTGTAGCCTTGGAAATCCGAAAATGTAATGTAAGCCATGTTAAGTTGGATTACTAATTGGTCGTTTATTAGAAATCGTCGCATGTTACTTACTTAAAGATTATGGTTGTTATAATCAAATACGACTTGATATCATGTTATGTTAACAATTTGGATTGAAATGGAAATTTGATAAGAATTGGTATGGTTGAACTCAAGGTGGCCGAATTTGGACTTTTAGTTTGTTATTCATTTGTATTGGACTACTTTCTAAATTGTGAGCCAATTGGGGTTGTTTAGTTATGCATTTGTATTGGACTACCTTCCATATTGTTGTGAGCCAATAGGGGCTGTTTGGTTATTGTATTTCGGCCTTGAAAAAGGTGGCAAAGTAAGTAGAAACAAAGGAGGTCTTTGTCCGATTTTCCGTAGAATTTAGTGACTTGGCACTTAGGTTATTCTACGTTTAAAGTATGAGGTTAATGGACGTATTGTGGCCATGATAGGTTGAAGTACTAAGTTTAGCGTATCCTACTTGAAGAATGGAATAGCTCAAGGTTGAAGTACTTTGGAGCATTTTGCTATTTGTCGCTAGTCGTCGCGAGGTATGTGAACCCTTCTTTCTTTGGCATGATCCTACGATGAAATATCCACGTGATAGTATTTCAAGATTTCTTCTACTCTTAGAAGTTAAGAAGTATTTACATTGTTGAATCTAAGTTAAGAGTATGTTTAAATTGTCCTAAGTCCTTACTAGGTCTTATGGGAGGCGTTAGTAGAACGGTTAGGAAGTTATGAGCTTTGATTTAAAGGCTATGTGTCTTGATTTGTTTAAAGTAAGTAAGTGGATTTTATGTTCGAAAATGACTTGAATTTATATGTGAAAAGGGTTTTATTTTAAAAGTGAAAGTTATATGGTTTTAAGAGAAGAAGTTACTTGGTTTTGGAAGTGTATGGAACTTTGTATAGTTGTTTATAAGTATAAGTAAGTGGACTTTAAAGAGATATGCGTTATAAGGTTTTAAGACTATGAACTTTGGTTGTCTTCTAAGGATTATGAAACTTTATTTTTTTAATTGTGGACTTGATTTCTAAAGTATTGATGACATGATTTCAAAGTATGTGACTTGAAGTTTGATAATTCTTTTAAATGCATATATGCGTAGTATGGTTGGGTTTAGTTTCCCTAATGTTGCAAAAATTAAGTGCCTTAAGTTCTCTAATATGAAAGAACGTTATAATAGCTTTATGGGAAGTTGTTATGCGACTTAAGAAGAAGTAATATCGTTTTAAAAGATTATGTAAGGAAAATACACCGAGCCTACAAATAGGCGGATTACGTTATGAAATACAGAGCCTACAAATAGGCGGATGCGTTATGAAATACACCGAGCCTACAAATGGGCGGATGCGTTATGAAATACAGGAGCCTACAAATAGGCGGATTACGTTATGAGATACAGAGCCTACATAGCGGATTACGCCATATTACCGAGCCTACATAGGCGGGTTACGTCCTGATACGAGCTCCACGGGAGGCGGATTATGCTACATGATTCCACGATGCAGAGCTCCACGGGAGGGCGGATTATGCTACATGATTCCACGATGCAAGGCCTACTGAGCGGGCGGATTATGTCACATGATTAAATCGATACCGTGTCCATAAATGGGCGGATTATGTTATGTAAGATAAGTAAGTTATGTGGAAAAACTTGATTAACCTCTTAAATGCGTATATAAGAATATGATGTTAAATCTTATGGAAAGAAGGAATGGAGCAGTTAATATACGAGTGATTTGGGAGTTAAAAATGGCATTCTTTTATGCAGTTATGATTTGATTCTTGCGTTATTTTGTTCCATATTAAATTTTTGTTATGCGACCCGCCGAGGCTGCGTTCATGTCCGCGAGTTTAGGTACCTGATGTGGATCGCGAGTTTAGGATCTGGTTCGGCATTTTAGATGGCTCAGATGTTCGGAGTTGTCATGGCTATGTATATTCAGGGTATGGCGGGGCCTGTCGCCACGATTGTAATTCTTGAAGTGCATGAGTCACATATTGTGGAGTCTGTTTGTAAAGAAAAGGCAAGCTAGCCGTTTATGTATGTACGTCCAGGAAGGTAGCCCTATCGGCTAACCTGTTGTTTTACTTCCGTTGTTTTATTTATAAGTTTCATGTATGTTCCGCTGAATATCTCTGATGTTTACCTGTAAGGGTGCCCAGGTAGGGCACCAGTCGCGGTCCCGGGGTCGGGTCGTGACAGAAATCCCCCTAACTTCTTATTAGTCTTATTCATACACACTCTCATTTTAGTTTACCTAAGGCACTAACATGTCATTATAAATCCGGGAGTTTAACCCAAAGTACTACGTACTTCTATTCTTTTAAAATGACTCATTTTCATATAAATTTCCAAGATACTAATAACCGTAGTATCAAGTCATAACTACATTTTAAGACAAGTCACAATACCTTTTTAGAAAATACATTTTCGGGCTTCTAAATCAAGTGACTTCTTTCTTTTAAAAACCTTAAGCAATTGATGCCTTTAAATCAATTTGCCTTCATTATTTCAAGTCATTTAACATACTTAAATTACTTAGAGTAAACCACTCTTTTATTAACTTTCCATAAAGCTATTATAACCAACTTCCCATAAAGTCGTTATACTAGCTTTATACATTAGCAACTTACATACTTCTTTATAACCAAGAGACTTAAACTTTCCAACAACACAAGTATCAATAATACTTTCAACACACTTAAAGTCTCTTAACTTTTGAAAACCAAGATATCCTTAATATTTAAACAAGTGAGTTAACTCCCTAACTCAACCAACTTGGACATTCTTATAATAAGCCAAGGATATCAAATAAACTAGATTGTCAAAATCTTGTACGTCTACCGTACTATACATTTATAACTTATTCATGCTCAAGAGATAAGAAAGTTCCACATACCTCTTCGGTTTAATCCACTTGCTAAGTCGATTAAGCGTCGTAGTATGTGAACCTATAATGACCATAGTCGTCTATTAACCGTCTTCAAACGTAGAATATTCCAAGTGCAAAGTCACTAAATTCTACGGAAAATCGGACAGCACTTCCTTTGTTTCTACATACTTTGCCACCTTTTTCAAGGCCGAATTCAATAACCAAACACGCCACATTTAAGGTCCAACAAAGTATTTAACAATAGGGGATTACACGCTTAATCAAGACATGTAAAATTCCGCCCCACAATATATATCAAACTAGTCTAAACTACAATATCAATTCTTCTTCCAATTTCTTTTCAATCCAAGTGGTTTAATATAACATGTTATCTAGCCACAATTGATTATAACTACTACAATCCTCAAGTAGGTAAACATGCGACGATTCTAATTATCGACCAAATTGTATTTCAATTTCAAATGGCTTAACATGTCTTTTTTGGATTTGAGTTTCCAAATTTCCATAACACTTATCAAACTTCATAACACATATCACATGATCATTTCTAACTTATAATAACATGGAATCTTCAATTACAAAAGTAAGACGAAGATTATACCTCATATAGCCCAACTATGATCCAAGATTACAAGTCGATCCTTAGCAACTTTAGCGCCTCTTTTTGACATTCCAATCCACTCCAAGCAACCCTTAGAATCATATGATGAACTCATCTTCAAGTTCCAACTTCAAAGTTGAAGAACTCCTTAACTTTCGCGCTGCGACTAATACGAAAATGCCACTTTTCCGGGATCTTTCTATTGAGATACCCTTACAATACTCTTAGGAACCTTGGTTTAAAGTATGGGAATTATTGGACAACAATTGAATTTTTTTTCTTCAAACCCTTGCCTAAGCCGTGAGCTACACTTAGTGAAGAACACAATTCTTGAAAAAAATTCTAAGTATGGAGACTAGTCTTGCACTAGTAGTGGTATAAATAAATAAAACAAGGGCTAGGATTCATCCAAATGGAAGGTCAAGATGTGGTCAATTTTCTCAAGCCATTGACTTCTTGACTTAGTCAAACTTATCAAGCCAAAGTCTTTGCAAGACTTGATCATCTCATTAGTGGTCAAATGACCATTTTGTCCTTGCTAAATTTCGTCCAAGACAACATAAGGGGGGTGACACGTGTCGCCCTCCCATTCGTCGCAATATTTCGTTTTCCGACAATTTCCAAAATTCCGATAAATTCTTACTCGTCTCAAATCTTAACATTTTTGAGTTCTTACGTACGTTCTTATAAACATATCCTGAAATTCCGGGGTGTAACATTCTTCCCCTTAGAAACATTAGTCCCGAATGTTCTTTGAGTCAAACTTAAAGATAGCGACATAGTTTTCTTTTACAACCTACGTACCAATAATACCACCACGAGGCCACATGACAATACTCATACTAAAATGTCACGCTGAACCCCAGTGTGTCAGCGTCGGTTATCTGCGTAAAGCCTCGACTCTAAGCTTACTAATAATCTTTCGGATAAAGCCGCCTTATCCATGGCCATTGAATCAAGTCTGGACCGAATAAGCGAACCTCGCCTATGTCGAACCATCAATGGCGATCTACACTTTCTTACATACAAGGCCTCATACATGGCCATCCGAATCTGGAAGGGTATATGTTATCGTCGTAACACAACAAGAGGCAATTAACCCTCCGGCTATATCGAAATCAAGAACACGGGCCATGACCCATCCTCGAGTGCACGGATAGTATGCTCGGCTGTCCGTGATGCGAGGTGTAATGCAACACGAGACTCACTGTGTCCTAATCCATACGAAAAACCTCCGAAGTTATCATGTAGAGCTCGTCATGCGTCATCATAAGCGTAGGAACCCGTGCGGATCTCACAATCTCTGCTGCTATACAAGCTAGTATAAACCTCGGTAGAGTAAGTGGTCCCAGCCAGGAAGAACATTTGGTTTCGCCGACCGTTACCATGACCCCGAGGTCGCACTTTCTCGAGTACGATGCCACCCTGTAACAAGATCCATATTAATTACCTCTCATATCTAGGTTGGGATTTCAATCGCCTGCAATAGCCCACTGGGCTTCTGGTGCTCAACCATGACCTGCTACTAACTCGGACACTAAGCAGTAAATTCCGCTATGTCCTTTTTTCCGGTCATCTTACCCATACATACATCTGAGGTCACGACACAACTAGTCGACCCCGAACAATTTGAACAATAAGCCGTATGCCTCCTAAAACCTGTGACTAGTCTGCGGCAGGGTACACACAACCTATCCTCATAGCACAGCACCTCATCCGGTGCTACTCAAACAGGTTTTTCTCTTCTCGGAGAGCCGTATCTCGATACCGTATCATAACTGGATCCTCATACTGTCGCCTCTTTACCTCTTCAACGACGGAAGACTCGGCAACCTCTCGGATCTAAACTTCATTAACCTTGGAAACAAATAATCGAACCCCTAGGCTCGGTAACAGAAGAATCTCACTTATGGTTCCTGTTTCCCTTTCTCTGTTGCAACCAAACTTGGTCACTAAACTTAGACTTAATTCCTTTGCTTGCCTCATGGCTAAGACTTACTGTCAATCACAATTTAGGGGAGAGGTTTTCCTTGATCTCGTCAAGTAACAATCCTATTATTCTCTCCCAGCTCGTAGAGATAATAGCCAGGTGTTACCACATTTCTTCGAAATGTTCTTACTTCCCATTATTTACTAATGGTCTTTACACTAGTATGGGTTAATCATATCTCGTGCAACTTACATAACCATAGTCGTATTCCCCTTTATCATTCTGGTCATATCCTTACCTTAGGCTTATTATTAGCAAAAGTATTTCTCTCTTGATTCATAATCGTACAATTTCATACATGCGTACAACCTGCATTTATATCTTTACGATACTTCCTCGACCAATTCGTACGTTGTTCTTAATTACTCCAACACAACACTTTTCCCACGGTTATCTACAACTGTAACTTATGTCATGACGATACCGAAGACCTTACCAGTCTTATATCCTGCGTCTAACAACATGGGTACACGCAACCCCATAATACGTAAACCTGTCCTTTTACGTGGGGAAGAGAACTCATCTCCCTTTCTTAAACTTTCCTTGGAGTCACAACCCTAATCACAGGGTCCTATTGCGGTCCAGTAATTATCTAATCATCACGCACCGCCTTTAAGTTCGTGTAGATTTTTCCAACCTACCAAAGATGCCCTCGACTTTCCATGTAGCACCGTACTTATTTTATTCTTGCCTTGTACATTTTCTGAAATTATACGGAAGGTCGTGGCCGACCGCCACACCAAACCAACTCAAGTACTCAGCGCACTTAACATAAATTCCTCCAAATTCAATTATTACTTACTTTCTGCGTCAATTTACCTCAAGTGAACAAGTCACAGAGACTTAAAAAGAAAAACAATGATGCCAAAGAAGGAAGGATAATTCACTGGTTACTACCACTTCTCTTCCTTTACACTGGATAATCAGCTTACCAGAAAACTGGAATCGAGCCAATCTCTCTCTGCAGTCAACGTTGGCATAACAAGAGGCCAACTAACCCGCACTCATAATGACCTCAATGTCTGTCATAACAGATCTGCTAGCTCTGCTAGGGTCCAACGACTGTATCGTTACCGGCAATTATCTACCCGCTCAGCTACCACCCAACACTCACGGGTGTAGTCACCTCGAAAGGTCCTCATGGATTCAGGCTTTATTTCTTTACACTTGGTTGCTCTCTTTTTCACTGGTCGTACCCTTTCCGTACTTCCAAACTTATACTATCATACATACATAAATTTCCATACTAATTCTGGCCTCCACTCTTTGGAGTTACTAAATTAAATAATATAAGGCCCATTCCGGCTCTCACAACCTGGTTCCGGTGGAATGCGTCCACGAACCCGTAAAATGATTAACTAAACTTGGGCCTTGCACCCTCGTGACCACATGTCGTGGGACTACTACTGATCCCATTTCATTTCAAGCTATGGGCGACCCTTAATAGGTCCCAACCCGACTCGGCGTCGTATTTAACTTTTTCCTTGAGTGCATGCGAACTTTTACTATCAGAAGGCCTTATATACCTAAGGTCTCGGTGATTATCACATTCTTAGGCTCGCAATTTCCATGCTCCATGCCTACCTTATCGTCCCCGTGCGGGTACAAAACTTATCGTAATACCATAATCGTGTTATGCTTGACCACAACAACCATACTTACTCCATACGGATCTCATCCGTACCATTTTCCTAATAATACTACGTAGCTCAATCTATTAACATAGTCTTCCATTAATTCCCTTAATAATAACTTCTTAAGGGTCCATTTCCTTCTCAGACAGCTCATCATTTCCTAATTATCTCAAATTAGTACGTAAATGTCACGACCCGTTCCGGGGCAGTGGTAGTGCCTTAGGGCACCCAGTAGTCATACATCCAGTAATCGGCGGAAATATAAAGCAAGACATGAAACGATTTATAAAATAAGACACGATTTATGTGAGAAAACATCGCCTTTCGGCATATATATATATAATCATGGTTTAGCGATTACATCGACAACATGCAACATGACTCTGAACCTCTGAAATATACAACTATGGCGGGACGGGCCCATACCTACTATACAAAACTATCTACATGAGGAGATCATACCAAAAGTAGAGCCTCAGGAAGAGATGGAGCTCGACACCAACGTAGAGATCCTGAGGATGCGGATCTAGCACTGCTTGCCACCTGCGGCATGAGCAGCGGCCCGAGAGGACAATACAACAAGTACTAAGTATGTGAAACTGTAAAGTACTTAAATGAAATCATAACCCTTTTTAAAACCAGTTTACAAGTATGTATGAAGAAATCAAGGAAACCGCACATAGTGCCACATCACAAACAAGAGCAACAATAGGTAAAGCGTAATAGGTCTTTTCTAGGCTGCGAATGATTCGAGCGGGGCCACTCGCGTATTATCATTCTGCAAGCCTAATCACTGAACTCGAGTCCGCGTGACCACTCAAATGGGCGCGTGAGGTATAACCCGCGTCGAGGTAGCTACTCCTCGGCATCGTCACCGACTCATTGTCGCATGGCCACATAGACCGCGTGAGGCATAACCCGCATACTAACTGGAACTCTCGTAGCTCGCGTAGGCCCCCTGGACCCGCGTGAGGTATTCTCGAATCATGGTCCCGGCGCTGAGTCTACCCGCGTCGGAGGCGACAACCCGGTATCATCTCAAGAGGTGAGTGATAGTATACTAACATAACAACTTAACTTTAAACAACATAAGCACCACCAGGATACTCACCTATACAACCGTTACAAGATACTAACACACATAGCATCATATCATGTCTACCTATCAAACCATCTTATCATTCTTTTCTCAATATAAGTCTTGTTATAAACACATAGGCAAACTTGTTTCTTTTATCAATCTTAAGTGGTTATACTTACTTCCCATAAAGCTAGTATAACTCTTAAGCGTTTAAAACCAATTAGTTCTCTTACATTAATATGATTCGGTAGTCTTTTGAAATGTTTTGATTCTTTATTATTCAGCTTAAGCGTGAGGCATTCTTAGTAAGTATTATTCGAGCTTAAGCGTGAGGCATTACGTAAGTATTATTCGAGCTTAAGTCAAAGACATTGCCATAGTTATTATCCGATTAACACATATGCGTCTCACGTACTATATATATTGTAAAATATCATGCTTTAGGAAGAATCATCATACCGGCTTTGAAAACCACCGAGTTGAATATGTCGCGCAGAGTCGACCTATAATAGTCACAGATATCTATCAAAGACTACTCAAGGTCATTCTAAATAGAGGTTCATAATTCTACGGTAAGTCGGGCGCACTTCCCTACCGGTGAGCTATATAAGTCTCATCAGTGAAAAGCGATCCTATGTAAATCTGATTTGATTATTCTTCTTTTAAACCCTTCTACTGTAGTAGCAGTTCAATTCTATTCGTGATATTCTTCTAAGTGATTAATACTTATTCTTATACTTCTACGATGCATTCTCTAATACAAAAGAGGGTTAGGATTATTACCTCGGTAAGCCCAATAATATCCTAGAAAAGTCGCGCTGAGCAAGGTTTTGCTCTAAGTTGTATGCTCCAGAACCTTAGAAGTTCTTCACAACTTCTACTAAGTACTAAGGTATTTGGGCTAGGGTATTTGGGCATTATAACGATACAAGAAGGTAACTTTTCTACCAAGGGAGGGGGTAGATTTTGGCTAGGCTAGGGAGTATTCGGCCAAGGGCCACTTAGGCTAGAGGGAAGAGGGCTTGGGTGAAATGGCTAACAAAGGGAGAAGGAGGATTTTCAAGACTTGGAAGGTAATTTGTGGATGAAGAACTCTTCATCTTAAGGGGTATTTATAGGTCAAGAAGTGGCCAACCAATGGCGAATTAAGACAAGTGCAAGGCAAGTGTAGGGTGAGGATTAACTATACACAAATATCCTACCAACTCCTTGACTTGTGCACAAGGCACAAAAACGTGCTCTATTGTTCAAATCGTCCAAATGGGCGATTTCAAGTCCATCAATTGGAGGTGACAAGTGTCGCCCTCGTTGATCCAAAATGTTTCGTCTCTCGGAAAAATCCATAAAAATTAGAAATGGCATAGCGGAATTTACCCTACGAAAGGCGTGGAAAGCGTTTGTCGGAAAGCGATTCTTTTAGTGAGTTGTGTACAAATAAAAGCGTCGAGGCTTATCTTTAAGGCTAGACTTTAAATGCGTATTCCCTTACGTACATACTCTGAAATACGGTATAACATTCTCCCCTTAGAAACATTCGTCGAATGTTCCTTCCCAAACGATTATCGAAGAAGCTTAGCGATTGTAAATGCCACACGCCACGAGCAACACTTGGCGAAGCGATAACGAAAATTTACAAGTAGGAAAGTGAATTTACACGGAGGTGTGGGAATAGGTGAGGATACTTCCGTCTCATGTCCTCCTCGGCTTCCCACGTCATCTCTCCACGAGCTCGTTCCGCCACAAGACTTTGTGGAAGCCTCATGAGCGATCTGCACTTCCTCCCATACAAGGCCTCATAAGCGCCATTCCCGAATCTTGGAGTGGTAGCTATTATTATATGCGAACTCAACTAGAGGCAAATGATCCTCCCAACTACCACTGAAGTCAATAACACGGGCTCGCGACATATCCTCGAGAGTGCGGATGGTGCGCTCTGCTGTCAATGCATGCGTGGATGAAATGCGACTCGAGCTCACTGCGTCCTAAACCCTTCGGAAGGATCTCGAAGTTAGCGTAAGCTGGGCTCCACATGCGATATGATCGAAGTAGGGACTCCATGCGATCGGCGATCTCTCGGATGTAAATGCGGCATAATCCTCGGTAGAAAAAGTCGTCTGACGGGAAGAAAGTGGGCTGATTTTCGACTTTGTCGACGATAACCCATATAAAATCATGTCTCCTCTGAGTGCGAGGTAATCTGTGATGAAATCCATGTTGATTACCTCCCACTTCCAGTCGGGATCTCGATAAATGCGCAACAAACCACCACGGGCCTCTGGTGCTCTACCTTCACTGCGACAACACGGGCTGAGCTACGAACTGCAACGTCCTCTTCAAGCCATCCCACCAATACAGATCTAAGGTCGTGGTACATCTTGGTCGACCGGATGGATAGAGTAACGCGCGTGTGTGCTTCCCCAAGAACCTGCCGAAGTCACGAAACATCCGAACACGATGCGCCCTCAAACCTTAGCACCCATCGGTGCTACCTCAAAGGACCGCCCTCACGAAGAGCGTATCGCGATATTGAATCAAAGGCGGATCTCGAATTGCCTCTTCACCTCCTCGGCGATGGAAGACTCGGCAACCTCACGAACTCTAACCCATCTGCTATCGAGAATCAATCAAGCGGACACCAAGGCTGCTAAGCGGATGCAAATCACGAACCATGTCCCTCTCTCTAGCTGCATCGATAGGCTCCCCATCGACCTACGACTAAGGCATACGCCACAACATTGGCCTTCCCGGTGGTACGGGATATCAACATCGTAATCCTTAAGCAACTCTAACCACCGTCTGCCGTAAGTTCAGCTCCTACGGGTGAAGATATCTTGGAGGCTCTTGTGGTGCTGTATAAATATCCACGTGAACCCCATACAAATAGTGCCTCCGGATCTTGGCGTGAATCACAACCGCCAACTCCAAATCATGGGTGGGGTAGTTCCTCTCGTGTTTCTTCAGCTGTCGGGATGCATACGCTATAACCTTGCCATGCTGCATCAACACACATCCCAACCCGATGCCTGACGCATCACAATACACGACATAACCATCTGGACCCTCTGGAAGAGTAAGAACGGGGGCGGTCGTCAGTCTCTTTCGGAATGGAAAGCCTGCTCACAAGCATCGATCCCACGGAACTTGGCGCCCGAGTCGACCTAGTCAATGGTGCGAGATAAAGCAAACTTCTCACGAACGCCGATAATAACTGCGAGGCCCGAGCTGCGAACCTCTGCCGGAGTAGTAGGTCTAGGCAAGTCACGATGGCTCGATCTTGGCGTATCCACTCGAATGCCATCGGCCCGACAATATGCCCAAGAAAGCGCCCAAGTCGGCAAAACTCACATTTGGAAAACTTGGCGTCTGCTGCTAGTCTGGAGAAGCTGTCAAGGCCTCGCCAAATGCTCGCGTACTCTGCTCTGGCGAGAATAAACCAAGATATCATCAATGAACACTATCACAAGCGTGTCCAAAAATGGTTTGAACACTCGGTTCATCAAATCCATGAATACCGCCGGAGCATTGGTCAACCAAAGACATGACCACTGAACTCATAATGCCGTCAGGGTCGAATGCGATCTGAGGGACATCCACCTCTCTGACACGAACCTGATGATAGCCCGAACGCAGATCAATCTTGGAGAAACATCTCGCGCCCTGCAACTGGTCGAACAAATCATCAATTGTTATACCCCGTATTTCCAGAGTATGTACGTAAGGACGTACGTAGAAAATTTGAACTTGAGAAAGTGGCTTGGCTGAATTTTATTTGTGCACAACACGGTTAAGTCGTTTTTCGAAAGCGTTTTCCACGACTTTCGTAGGGAATTTCCGGCGATGACATTTCTAAATTTTGCGGATTTTTCGAGAGGCGAAACATTTTGGACCAACAAGAGGCGACACTTGTCACCTCTCATTGGTTAGGCTTGGACGGTAAAAGGCTTGGCCGAAAGTGTGGTTGAAATAGTCAAGGGTTGGTAGGATATTTGTGTGTTAGTTGGTTAAGGGGCACTTGGCAAGATCTTGGCCCTACACTTGCTAGGCACTTGGCTAGATCTTGGCCATTGGTTGGCCTTGGCTTGTGCTATAAATACCCCTCTAAGGTTGAAGACTTCTTCATCCAAAATGCCTAAGTCTTGAGAGCCTTCCCCCTCCCCCGTGAGGCCCCTTGGCGAGAGTTTCCCCACAGTGGGGTAGTAGAGGGTAGCCACCACTCCTCCTTTGTGGTGTGGCGGTAGGGTACCCACTGCCTAGTTTGTTTTCATATAATACCCCCCCTCTTGGTAGAAATACTCTCAAAAGTATTGTTATAATGCCCAAATTACCTTAGCCTTATACCTTGTTGTATTCTAAGGTTATACCTATACGAAAAGCCCAGAAATACTATTATACTTACCGGCAGTCACCACACCGACACCCGAGGAAAATCGCCATCGTCCGTTGGAGTATTGTGGAGACGTTGGTGAGAACTTCTAAGGGTGGTTTAGAGCGGGTTGGAGCGCTCAGAGTTGGAGCTAAACGATTGCCCAGGATCGACTTTAAGCTAGGATAATTATGGGCTTATCGAGGTAATCATCTTGTCCCTCTATTGTAATTGGAAATTACATATTGTTAGAATATATAGTTGAAGTATCTTGTATATAGAACTGAGCGTAGTTATCGGCAATGTCTTTTGACTTAAGCTTTGAATAATACTTACAGCAATGTCTTGCGACTTAAGCACGAATTTAAAGAAGAATCTTGAGCTGTAATTACATGGGGTGTATTACGATGAACTTGTGTAGTAATGCAGTGGGTAGAATTGTGCAGATTAGGGTTAGGCGTATAACCCCACTGGTTGGCTTGGTAGCGGCCTCGATTGAGAGGAGATTTCTGTTTGTTGCGGGGAGAGTCTTTGCCGAATTTTACGTAGAATGTTCTACGATGGGATCTAAATGTTAATAAGCGCCTTGTGGCCTTATAGGTTGAAGTACTACGTGTGGCGCGATCTACTTGGCTTAAGGAGTAGCCGGCGGTTGGATGTACTTGGGCGTTTTGCTATTAGTCGATACTCGTCGCGAGGTATGTGAACCTCTTCCTATCTCTTCAGCATGATATGTGTGAAATATGTAGTACGGTGAGCGTACATGTCTTTGAACGTATTTGATTGGTGTAAAACATAAAGTGTTATAACGGCTTTATGGGAAGTTGGTTATAACGACTTTATGTTGGTAAGAAAATACATGTGGTTTTAAAAGGTAAGCGATTTGAACTATAACTGGCTTGTTATGTGTTAATAAAGAACTTGAAGTATTTCAAAAGATTTTTGAATCATTTTGAAAGAAGAAGTAATATTTGGTTTTTGAAAACTTAAGAGTTATACTAGCTTTATGGGAAGTTAGGTATAACGGCTTAAGAATGTTTCTTGATTTGAATCAGAATGTGTAACGACAAACCACTGCAGCGTTAATAAAAGGAAATGTTTTGAATAATTAAGTATTATTAAAACCAGTAGAAACTTCCATCTGCATAGAAGCTAAGATGAGACAAAATGTTATTTCCTAGATCATGTTTCTTTGTAATAAGATTGTAATAAACAAGAATATCCTACTCACATATAAGGCTTAGGTTTCTCAGTTGTTTAAAGGAGAATTATATTCTTAAATGAATAAGACTATGAACTCTGAAACCTTTCAAAAAAATGAGAAACTTGAACATTGGAAATTAGGCAAACTTGAACATTGGAAAAGAATGTTGCTACTTGATTTTACAAAGAGAAGTAATTGATTTACTTTAAAAGATAATCACTCTATTTTCATATACTACGTATTGTGTGACCTTTGTGAAGGTAACGTATCTTTTAAGAGTTAATGTATGAAGTACTTTGGGAATAAAAACCCGATCTTGTTGATCGTATAGTAGAAAGTACCTTGTGTGAACAACTTGATTGTATTGGTTTGTGATAGCCTTGTAATACTTTCCTGATTGCTTTGATAAGTAAACATGTTAGGATGCTACGGGTGTTAGTATCTTGTGATGTTTGTGTAAAGGGTTTCCGCTTGATTGTGCTTATTAACTATCGATCGTTATGATAGTATTGTGGCATTCATCTCTTGAGATGATTCCGGGGTTAAGGCCCTCCGTCGGGGTAGACTCGGGCGGGTCGATGGACCTATGATTGAGAATACCTCACGCAGTCCCGAGGGCTATCGCGGAACTCTGAGTTCGAGTTAGTGTCGTCGCTTTATGGGCATGCGGTCGCTTGTGGCCATGCGGCTGCGAAGTCGGGGCGATCGGGAGTAGCTACCCTCGATGGGAATGCCTCATGCGGGCGATGAGATTGGCCTATGCGGGCTGCGGGAGTTCGAGGTTAGACGCGTACATTGATCTGCGGGCAAGTGGCGGCTTTGATCATGTGGCCGGTCTGCAAGCGAATCTTATAATCTGATTCGCGGCCTTGTTGATGCGTAGGTTTTAGTAGTCGGCTATGCGCCGTACTTACCGTCAGTTTTATTATGACACAGTGGGACACGGTGTTCAGTGTGTTCCTTGGTGCTTTTATATCATGGCTGCCGGTGAGGAAGGTATCCACGGGCATGATTGATGTTGTGGGCACGAGACCCGTTGTTATACTTGAGTGATGACTTGAGGCGTGAGTCCACGACTTGACATGGCTGCTTTGTTGTAAAGCGTAGTTTGGTTATCATACATACCTCACTGCTTTATATGGCGCTATGATTTCATTTCTGATGCGTATTTTGATTTCACATACTCGGTACTGTTATGCGACCTCCTTGAAGCTGCGTTAAATACCGCGAGTTGAGGTACACGATCGTTGATCCTAGCTCTCGAGTCACGATTTGGCGTTGGGAAGCTCCGTTTCTCGGAGGCTTATCGGTGTACGATCCTGTCGTAGTAAGTGTTTACATTCGGGGTTTGGCGGGGCCACTGTCGCCATGGTTATCATATCTTCGTAGAAGTGCATGAATCTTGTTGTGGCGGGGTTTGTAAAAAGATTAAAGCATTCGATTGTAAAAGTTGTTATTTATATATGCCAAAGACCGATTTTCCTCGATTCTTGTTTTGTACTTCACTTGTTTCATGTATATGTTTTATGTTCGTGATTACTCGATGTTGTGTCACTAGGGTGCGAGGTAAGGCACGATCCAGGCCGATTTAGTCGTGACAAAAGTGGTATCAGGCGATTAATCCTCGGAAAGTGTCTGACCGTATCGATGAAGTCTTGATTATCGGTGTGTTGTGCGCACACCAATGTCGAGAGGCTATAGGATATTTAGGATTGGTTTCTATTCTTCTCACTCTGAGATCGTGCCTTAGATTTGTCTTTGTAAGTTGGACCCTCGACGAAATTCTTTCCCTTATCGTTATGCCTCGCGTAGGGCAACCGGGCCCGGGAGGCAAAGCGGCCAGGAGGCTGCGAGTAAATCTGAGAGGGTTCACGTGGGCACGAGCCCAATTATCACCTTGGGTGGTGCTTCATTCGGGAGTTCTGCGGCGTCGCTAGCCCAGAGTTTGCAGCGGCGGCGATTCCTCTGCGGCCATGATATTTGAACCTTGATTCCACGGCCAGAGCAGAGAATATAGATTTCAAGAGGCGACCACATTACTAGCTATAGATTTGGCTACGGAGAGTATCTGATGTCTGCGTGAGTCTTGAGGACTATCTAAAGAGGTTGTGCAAGTAATTCTTGATTGGACTTGAGCATGGCACGTATGCGGGCTTATGCGCAGTGGCCGAAGCGTAGAGATCGGCGGGTTGAAGGGCGAGAGGAGGGCGAGCGGCGAGTCGCTGGTAACTTTCGGCGAGTCACCTCGCGTGATTTGATTATGCACATCCACGGTCGCAGTGGTCTTCCACGGATTTGGGACATTCGGGGTGTGCGAGGGTTGTTGAGAACTCCGGGGCTTCGGTTCACGATGTAATGACGTCGTCGGGAATGTCGTCTTTTAGTTGGTACTTGTTGTACTACGACCGTCGAGTCGATGTCGATAGAGTGTCCTTGTAGGAGGACTTAGCCTTGAGATCGGTGGGTAGTTTGTCACCTCCGCCAGCTATGCGCCTACAGGCGAGTTTGATTAGAACGACTTAAGGGAGTGAAGCGGTGGATATAGATATATCCTTAACCTACAGAGATCTGTATGTGTGATAAGGTGAGTATACCTTAAGTCTATGTTACGATAGCGGTGTGTTAGTTGTGATTAGAAATCTTGGTTGTTTAACCAAGTAGGATTTTGGGGATAGTGAAGGTGTGAGCCTTAGAGTTTTATACGTAGAGACGCTTAGAGGTAAGGCCGTCTCGAGTAAAGGTGTAGTGTTATGTTTGATCCTTATAGGAGTGCATAGTGCGTGAGCTATGTTTGTGGGATAAGTCCACGAGTAGTGTGGAATGAAAGGGGTAGTTGAGCTAAGAAGACCGCTAGGTTTTCGTAACGTGATTAGTGAGAGTTTTCCTTCGGGAGCTAGTATTGTGCGCTTTGCGGGGGTCGGGTTGAGGCCACGTTGGGTCAACTGCGGTAGGTTTGGTGGTGGGGTCGAGTGTGGTGGTCACTTGTGTTAGGAGTCACGAGGGTGTTAGGCCCGGGTTTAGTTTAGCGTCTGGAATTCATGGATGCGTTCGACCGATGGTCGGGCGAGGAGGTCGGCCGTCTTGTTTTCTAGCAAAGGCAGTTTACTCGGCGGTGTTGTTTTATCGAGAAAGGTTGTAAAGGCTGCAGGTGCCTACCTTCACCTTATGGCGACAGTGGAGCCAGGTAGAAATTTGTTGTTGTTCTGGAAGTTTTGCCAAGCATGTGTTAAGAACTCAGTGAGTCTCGAATCACATTCGCCCTCGGGCGATGTTTGGATTTCGGGGATAGTTGCGAAATTGTTGTCTTACATTGAAGGAGTGTTTGAGCTACCATTTGATGTTCGGATGTCGCCTTATGAAGCCTTGTAGAGGCGGATGTGTGAGATCTTGCGGTCGATTGGTTCGATGTTGGCAAGGTTGACGATTAGTTCGAGCTTGTTCCGGTATGGATAGTGTAAAGCTTGTCTAGAAGAAGTTACGGCATTTCGGAGGAAATCGTGCGGATAATCGGCGGCGCTTAGAAGCGAGTTGTGGTCGGTCTTCTTGAAAGTACCACCGGTTAGGTGTGGCGAGCCTTGGAAAAGCGAGAGAAACTTAGCGAGTTGTTTTGGGCCTTTTTAAGTTCATGTGAAGAATAGGCGGGTTGCACATATGTTAGCGTTCTTGTCCGACTTAGGAAGCGGTCGTCGATCGTTAAATGTTATGTTCGAGATGGAAATCAGAGATCCGTCGAGTTTTCCGGCTAATGATAACAAGTTGAAAATGATAACCCGAGTTTTGGAAGTGGCGATGCTCGAAATGTGGTAAGAGTTCAAAGTGCGACATCCTGCGGGATCATGGCGGCCGGTACCATTTGTTGGGTCGTCGGGCGAGGCTCGCGACAAAGTGACAAAGTGGTATCTCTGACGAGTAAGAGAGAAGCGAGCATGTATGGCGAGCATTGATGTGACCATTTCTTTTGTTTGGAAAAGTGTGGAAGAAGTATATTTTAGACCCGGAGAGAGGTGTTTGTGGTGATGATAGAGGTGATTTCCTCGTGGACTTGGATCTAAGTATTTTGCGCGATTGTTTACGTGGCCATTGTGGCGGATTGTTTCGTAAGTATGGTAGTGAAGACTATCTTGGCGCGTTTGTTTGAGACTTAGAAGGAACATTCGGGACGAATGTTTCTAAGGAGGGAGAATGTTATACCGTATTTCGGAGTATATGCGTGGGGCGTCGTAGAAAATTTGAACTTGAGAAAGTGGCTTGGCTGAATTTTATTTGTACACAACACGGTTAGAGTCGTTTTTGACGAAAGCGTTTTCCACGACTTTCGTAGGGAATTTCGGCTATGACATTTCTAATTTTTGCGGATTTTTAGAGAGGCGAAACATTTTGGACCAACAAGAGGCGACACTTGTCACCCTCTCATTGGTTAAACTTGAACGGTAAAAGGCTTGGCGAAAGTGTGGTTGAAATAGTCGAGGGTTGGTAGGATATTTGTGTGTTAGTTGGTTAAGGGCACTTGGCAAGATCTTGGCCTACACACTAGGCACTTGGCTAGATCTTGGCCGTTGGTTGGCCTTGGCTTGTGCTATAAATACCCTCTAAGGTTGAAGACTTCTTCATCCAAAATGCCTAAGTCTTGAGAGCCTTCCCCTCCACTTTCGTGAGGCCCCTTGGCGAGAGTTTCCCACAGTGGGGTAGGCGAGGTAGCCACCCACTCCTTTGTGGTGTGGCCGTGGGTACCCACTGCCTAGTTTGTTTTCATATAATACCCCTCTTGGTAGAAATACTCTCAAAGTATTGTTATAATGCCCAAATTACCTTAGCCTTATACCTTGTTGTATTCTAAGGTTATACTATCTGAAAAGCCAGAAATACTATTATACTTACCGTCAGTCACCAAAGAAACCCTAGGAAAATCTCCATAGTCCGTTGGAGTATTGTGTAGAAGTTGGTTAGAACTTCTAAGGGTGGTTTTAGAGCGGGTTGGGCGCTCGAGTTGGAGCTAAGCGATTGCCCGGGATCGACTTTAAGCTAGGATAATTATGGGCTTATCGAGGTAATCATCTTGTCCTCTATTGTAATTGGAAATTACATATTGTTAGAATATATAGTTGAAGTATCTGTATATAGAACTGAGCGTAGTTATCGGCAATGTCTTTTGACTTAAGCTTTGAATAATACTTACAGCAATGTCTTGCGACTTAAGCCCAATTTAAAGAAGAATCTTGATCAGTAATTACATGAAATGTATTACAGTAGACTTGTGTAGTAGTCAGTGGAGTAGAATTGTACCCGTTAGGGTTAGGCGTATAACCTTGGTTGGCTTGGTAGCGGCCTCGATTGAGAGGAGATTTCTGTTTGTTGCGGGGAGGTCTTGCGAATTTTACGTAGAATGTTCTACGATGGGATCTAAATGTTAATAAGCGCCTTGTGGCCTTATAGGTTGAAGTACTACGTGTGGCGCGATCTACTTGGCAGGAGTAGCGACGGTTGGATGTACTTGGGCGTTTTGCTATTAGTCGATACTCGTCGCGAGGTATGTGAACCTCTTCCTATCTCTTCTAGCATGATATGTGTGAAATATGTACGGTGAGCGTACGTGTCTTTGAACGTATTTGATTGGTGTAAAACATAAAGTGTTATAACGGCTTTATGGGAAGTTGGTTATATGACTTTATGTTGGTAAGAAAATACATGTGGTTTTAAAAGGTAACTGATTTGAACTATAACTGGCTTGTTATGTGTTAATAAAGAACTTGAAGTATTTCAAAAGATTTTTGAATCATTTTGAAAGAAGAAGTAATATTTGGTTTTTGAAAACTTAAGAGTTATACTAGCTTTATGGGAAGTTAGGTATAACGGCTTAAGAATGTTTTACTGATTTCGGAAATCAGAATGTGTAACGACAAACCACTGCAGCGTTAATAAAAGGAAATGTTTTGAATAATTAAGTATTATTAAAACCAGTAGAAACTTCCATCTGCATAGAAGCTAAGATGAGACAAAATGTTATTTCCTAGATCATGGCTGCTGTAATAAGATTGTAATAAACAAGAATATCCTACTCACATATAAGGCTTAGGTTTCTCAGATTGTTTAAAGGAGAATTATATTCTTAAATGAATAAGACTATGAACTACGAAACCTTTCAAAAAAATGAGAAACTTGAACATTGGAAATTAGGCAAACTTGAACATTGGAAAAGAATGTTGCTACTTGATTTTACAAAGAGAAGTAATTGATTTACTTTAAAAAGATAATCACTCTATTTTCATATACTACGGGTATTGTGTGACACTGTGAAGGTAACGTATCTTTTAAAGAGTTAATGTATGAAGTACTTTGGGAATAAAAACCCGATCTTGTTGATCGTATAGTAGAAAGTACCTTGTGTGAACAACTTGATTGTATTGGTTTGTGATAGCCTTGTAATACTTTCCTGATTGCTTTGATAAGTAAACATGTTAGGATGCTACGGGTGTTAGTATCTTGTGATGTTTGTGTAAAGGGTTTCCTTGATTGTGCTTATTAACTATCAGTCGTTATGATAGTATTGTGGCATTCATCTCTTGAGATGATTCCGGTTAAAGCGCCTCCGTCGCGGGGTAGACTCGGCGGGTCGATGGACTATGATTCGAGAATACCTCATGCAGTCCCGGGCTATCTTGGAACTACGAGTTCCGAGTTAGTGTCGTCGCTTTATGGGCTGCGGTCGCGTGGCCATGCGGCTGCGAAGTCGGGGCGATGCCGGAGTAGCTACCCTCGATGCGGGAATGCCTCATGCGGGCGATGAGATTGGCCTATGCGGGTGCGGGAGTTCCAGGTTAGGCAGCGTACGGTGATCTGCGGGCAAGTGGCGGCTTTGATCATGTGACGGTCTAGACGAATCTTATAATCTGATTCGCGACCTTGTTGATGCTGTGGGTTTTAGTAATCGGCTATGCCTTCGCACTTACCGTCTGATTTTATTATGACACAGGTGGGACACGGTGTTGGTGTGTTCCTTGGTGCTTTTATATCATGACTGGCGGTGAGGAAGGTATCCACGCATGATTGATGTTGTGGGCACGAGACCCATTGTTATACTTGAGTGATGACTTGAGGCGTGAGTCCACGACTTGACATATTTGCTTTGTTGTAATCGTAGTTTGGTTATCATACATGCCTCTGCTTTATATGCTATGATTTCATTTCTGATGCGTATTTTCATTTCACATACTCGGTACTGTTATCGACCTCCTTGAAGTGCGTTCATGCCGCGAGTTGAGTACACGATCGTTGATCCTAGCTCTCGAGTCACGATTTCAGCGTTGAAGCTCCGTTTCTCGGAGGCTTATCGGTGTCTGATCCACCGTCGTAGTAAGTGTTTACATTCGGGGTTTGGCGGGGCCCTGTCCGCCATGGTTGTCATATCTTTCGTAAGTGCATGTAATCTTGTTGTAAGCGGGGTTTGTAAAAAGGATTAAAGCATTCGGTTGTAAAAGTTGTTATTTATATATCTTAGAAAGACCAGTTTTCCTCGATTCTTGTTTTGTACTTCACTTGTTTCATGTATATGTTTTATGTTCCGTGATTACTCGATGTTGTGTCACTAGGGTGCCCGGTAAGGCACGATCCACGGGCGATTTGGTCGTGACATCAATCTGAGAAGGGTATCATTCTTAATGGTCACCTTGTTCATTTGCTGTAATCAACACACATGCGCGGCGTCGATCCTCTTCTTCACGAACAATCTGGCGCCCCGGGAAACAGGCCTAATGAAGCCCTTCTCCGGAAATCCTCGGTGGTCCTTGACTCTCTCAACTCGGCGAGTGCCGTTACGTATGGCGGAATGGAAATAGGCGAGTATCCGCAATATGTCAATACAAAACTCAATCTCCTCTCGGGAGGATACGGAGGTCATCCGGGAACACGTCGGGAACTCGCGACTACGAGGCGGCGAAAATCGGTACGCGACCTCGATATCAAACACTCGAACTAGATGGTAGATATACCCCATACGCACCATCTTCCTAGCCTTGAGGTAGGAAATAAACCTACCCTGGCGATACCGTGCTCCTCCTCACTCAACAACTCGCCTCAGAAGCGGAACCGTACTACTCTCTCTGCGTCTACATTGGCATAGCAAGAAGCTAGCCAATCCGTCCCATAATCACGTCGAAGTCAATCATCTCCAACTCTATCAAGTCGGCGAGTCGACGCGTAAATGTCACAGGACAAGCCTATATACGCCGAGCTACCACCGAATCACCCAGGCGTAGCTACCTCGAAAGGTCTATGGACTCGAGCTCTATCCACATCCTACTAGCAACAAGGGAGATATATAGGATGAGTAGAACCGGATCTATAAAGGCATAAACATCAAACCCGGCGATAAGGTACTGTGGCGACATCGGTGAGGCCTCACGATCTGTCGGTGGACAAAGCATAGATGCGGTTCGAGGACCGCTAGAATCGACCCGAGCCACGACCTCTGCCGCGACCTGCTGACCCATGTGAACCCTGCCCTCCGGGGCGAGTAACTGTAGGAGATGATGAAGCGGCAACAGAACCTGAAGGCTGAGCCCTACCACCAGCGCTGCCCCCGGTCGGACAATCCCTCGCAAAGTGACCCTGCTGGCCACAACTGTAACAAGCTCCAAAAGTAGTACCACACTTCCCGTAATGGGATCCACCGCATCGGCCACACTGGGGGGGTGGTCCCGATCGGCGATACCTGCTACTGCGGGCGTGCAAGCCACAGGGCCGATGCGCCTCGAAAACTCTCGGGTCTTGAGGGCGGTGCGAGTGCTCGAGCTGGCGTGGTGCGAATCTGAAGCGCTGAGGCCGCCCACCACGATAACCACCAGAAGACCCTCCCGTCCTGGCCTTCTTCTGCTGCTGTCTGTCCACTCGTCGACCTCTGCGCTCCTCGCATCCAAGGGCGTGAGCCTGCATGCGGGTAATGTCCATACCCGGCTGGAGAGAAACCCCCGCACATGACTCGGCCATATAGTCGTCTAGCCCGGTGACATAGCGGTGCACCCTATCCTCCATATCTGCTACCAATGCTGGGACATATCGAGCCAATGAATCAAACTCGACATTGTACTCCCTGACGACGGTCGTCCTCTGCCTCGCGGTAAAAATCTATCGGCCGCGCCCTCGCCATCTGTGGAGGCAAGAAGTGAGTGAGAAAGCCTCAGAACTCATCCCAGTAGGCGGGACGCGTGCTCTCCCGGGATAACTCATGAATCAAACCAATCGATTGCGGTATCACGCGGCCTATGTGAACCAAAGATCACGGACTCGGTCTCACGCATACGATCACTCTCAAAATCCTCACGAAGGTGACGGATGAACTCCTGCGGATCATCCTCGACCTCGACCCATAAAACTCCGGTGCTACAACTCAAGAAGTCTCGTAGCCTCAAACTCTCGCCTCGGGTGAACAGATGCACGGGTGAGCTGGGCTGAAGGCGCCGCGTCCGGCCTCTCTCCTCGTGTCGGGCCACAACTTTAGCCAAAAGGCGGGCCATCTCCTTGTACCCTAACTCCTCCGCCCAGCCGTGGGGACATGAGGTGTGGGTGCGTGGTCTCTCTTTGGGCTGGCGGCGTCATAGAACTCGCCGTCTCGGTATAAGCGGGCACGAGCCCTCGTGACTCTGGGTGTCTGCTAGCAACTCCTCATTTGCCTTGCCCACGGGCGGGTTGCCTTACGTGGAGGCATAAATGTTGAGAAAGGAATACGTTAGAGGTCCAACCTATAACACGACTCTAAAGCACGATCTCGGAATGAGAAGAATGAAACCAATCCTAAATATCCTATAGCCTCACGATTATTGGTGTGGTGCACAACACCGATAATCAAGACTCTACTAGATACGGTGCGTAGACACTTTCCGAGGATTAATTGCTCGATACCACTTTTGTCACGACCCGTTCGGGGCAGTGGTAGTATCAAGGGCACCCAAGTAGTCATACATCGAGTAATCGGCGGAAATATAAAGCAAGACATGAAAGCAGTTTATAAAATAAGACCACGCTTTATGTGAGAAAACATCGCCTTTCGGCATATATATATATAATCATGGTTTTAGCGATTTACATCCAGACCTTTACAACATGACTACAGACCTCTAAGGAAATATACAACTATGGCGGGACGGGGCCGCCATACCTGGCATACAAAACTATCTACAACGGGAGATCATACCAAAAGTTTAGCCTCCGGTAGAGATGGAGATCCTGACACGTACGTAGAGATACTAAGGATGCGGATCTATCACTGCTTGCCCCTTACTGCGGCATGAATGACGGCCGAAGGAGGTCGCATGACAATGTACTAAGTATGTGAAAGCGTAAAGTACTTAAATGAAATCATAACCCTTTTTAAAACCGGTTTACAAGTATGTATGAAGAAATCAGAAACCGCACATAGTGCCGCATCACAAACAAAACAACAATAGGTAAGCGTAATAGGTCTTTTCTAAGCTGCGAATGATTGAAGCAGGCCACTCGCCGTATTATCGTGCAAGCCTAATCCTCGACTCCGAGTCCGCGAGCCACTCACGTGGGCGCGTGAGTATAACCCCGCATCGAGGGTAGCTACTCCTCGGCGTAAATCTGGACTCATTGTCCGCATGGCCACATAGACGCGTGAGGCATAACCCGCATACTAACACGGAACTCGTAGCTCGCATAGGCCCCACTGGACCCGCGTGGTATTCTCGAATCATGGTCCCGGACACGCGAAGTCTACCCGCGTCGGAGGGCATCTTAACCCCGGTATCATCTCAAGAGGTGAGTGATAGTATACTAACATAACAACAACTTTAAACAACATAAGCACAACAAGGATACTCACCTATACAAGCGTTACAAGATACTAACACACATAGCATCATATCATGTCTACCTATCAAACCATCTTATTATTCTTTTCTCAATATAAGTCTTGTTATAAACACATAGGCAAACTTGTTTCTTTTATCAATCTTAAGTGGTTATACTTACTTCCCATAAAGCTAGTATAACTCTTAAGCTTACATTTAAAACCAATTAGTTCTCTTACATTAATATGATTGATAGTCTTTGAAATGCTTTGATTCTTTATTATTCAGCTTAAGCGTGAGGCATTCTGTAAGTATTATCGAGCTTAAGCGTGAGGCATTCTGTAAGTATTATTCGAGCTTAAGTCAAAGACATTGCCATAGTTATTATCCGATTAACACGTATCGTCTACGTACTATATATATTGTAAAAATATCATGCTTTAGGAAGAATCACATACCTTCTCGAAAACCACGCGAGTTGAATATGTCGCGCGAGAGTCGACCTATAATAGTCACGAGATATCTATCAAAGACCACTCTGAAGGTCATTCTAAACAGAGGGTTCATAATTCTACGGTAAGTCGGGCAGCACTTCCCTACCCGGTGAGCTATATAAGTCTACTGTGAAAACAGTCCTATGTAAGTACAGTTTGATTATTCTTCTTTTAAACCCTTCTACTGTGGTAACAGTTCAATTCTATTCTGTGATATTCTTCTAAGTGATTAATACTTATTCTTATACTTCTACGATGCATTCTCTAATACAAAAGAGAGTTAGGATTATTACCTCGGTAAGCCCAATAATATCCTAGAAAAAGTCGCGCCTGAGCAAGGTTTTGCTCCTAAGTTGTATGCTCCAAGAACCTTAGAAGTTCTTCACAACTTCTACTAAGTACTAAGGTATTTGGGCTAGGGTATTTTGGGCATTATAACGATACAAGAAGGTAACTTTTCTACCAAGGGAGGGGGGTAGATTTTTGGCTAGGCTAGGGGGGAGTATTCGGCCAAGGGCCACTTAGGCTAGAGGGGGAAGAGGGCTTGGCCGAAATGGCTAACAAGGGAGAAGGGAGGATTTTCAAGACTTGGAAAGTAATTTGTGGATGAAGAACTCTTCATCTTAAGGGGGGTATTTATAGGTCAAGAAGTGGCCAACCAATGGCCAAGATTAAGACAAGTGCAAGGCAAGTGTAGGGTGAGGATTAACTATACACAAATATCCTACCAACTCCTTGACTTGTGCACAAGGCACAAAAAATGTGCTCCCTATTGTTCAAATCGTCCAAATGGACGATTTCAAGTCCATCAATTGGAGGGTGACAAGTGTCGCCCTCCGTTAATCCAAAATGTTTTCTCGGAAAAATCCGCAAAAATTAGAAATGGCATAGCCGGAATTTACCCTACGAAAGCTGTGGAAACGTTTCGTCGGAAAACGATTCTTTTAGTGAGTTGTGTACAAATAAAAACGTCCAAGGCTTATCTTTAAGGCTAGACTTTCGTACGTATTCCCTTACGTACATACTCTGGAAATACGGGGTATAACAGTAAAACTTTGATCAGAATTCATTAAACGGTTTCATACCTTCCTGGTATTTATTTAGTCCTTACCAAATCCTGGTAATCTAAAATCATTCTAGGCAACACGCGTTTGACCCTCATACATAAATCTGTATAGTTGTATGTCATAATACCAACTACAAACATTACCAACCTGGATACGCAATCCACATAATCTTTCCTGGGTCACTGCTGCCTTTCTCATAGCTGCAAACAACATAACTTGTTAGGGAGAGACGACCCTAACCATACAGCTCTATCTCACGATCTTAGAGTGAGAAGAATGGAAACCAATCCTAAATGTCCTGCAGCCTCCTGATTATAGATGTGGTGCACAACACACCGATAATCAAGACTCTACTAGACACGGTCTGTAGACACTTTCCGAGGACTAACTGCTCTGATACCACTTTTGTCACGACCAGGCCGGGCATGGGTGCCCTACCTGGGCACCCCTTTCGGTATACATCAGAGAATAGCAGCGGAACATACACACCTTATAAAATGCTTGAACATAAAAAAAATAGCAACATGCTAGCCGATAAGGCCACCTTCCGTACAATATACGCAATAAAACAGTACACTTTTTTTTTCTTTACAACCCAATCCACAAATGTGACTACAGACCTCTAAGAATAACAACTCTGGCGGGCGGGGCCGCCATACCACGAATGTACCACGGCCAGGCAATACGGGGATAAGCCTCAGGAATAAAGGAGCTTCTCAACAGCTGAACAGTGATCCTAAGAGCGAGGATCAGCAACCTGTACTCTACCTGCGGCATGAACGCAGCCCCCCGAAGGAGGTCAGTACAACATGTACCAAATATGTGAAACTGAAAATACTGTAATGAAATCATAAGTCAATAATAAAACTGGAGACAGGTATGATAACTCAATTAACAGTACACAGTGCCTTACTAACAATGATAGTATTCAAAAGTATAGGTAGCAAATCCACGGAAACAGGTGGTATAACGATCTTGGGGACTTACCCCTCATTTATACTCTTACCCTGAAGCAGGTGGTATAACGATCTTGGGGATCTACCCCTCAGATATACTCTTACCCTGGAGAAGGTGGTAAAGCAGGTGTTATAACTATCTTGGGGATCTACCCCTCAGATATACTCTTACTATGGAGAAGGTGGTAAAACAGGTGGTATAACTATCTTGGGGATCTACCCCTCAGATATACTCTTACCCTGGAGAAGTTGGTAAAGCAGGTGGTATAACTATCTTGGGGATCTACCCCTAAGATATACTTTTACCCTGGAGAAGGTGGTAAAGCAGGTGGTATAACTATCTTGGGGATCTACCCCTCAGATATACTCTTACCCTGTCTCAACTGACCATCAAACAAAACATAAGCACTACCGGCCTATCATACAATAAGTAAGAAAGTTAAGAAATCCCCCTAACTTCTTATTAGTCTTATTCATATACACTCTCATTTTAGTTTACCTAAGGCACTAACATGTCATTATAAATTCGGGAGTTTAACCCAAAGTACTACGTACTTCTATTCTTTTAAAATGACTCATTTTCATATAAATTTCCAAGATACTAATAACCGTAGTATCAAGTCATAACTACATTTTAAGACAAGTCACAATACCTTTTTAGAAAATACATTTTCGGGCTTCTAAATCAAGTGACTTCTTTCTTTTAAAAACCTTAAGCAATTGATGCCTTTAAATCAATTTGCCTTAATTATTTCAAGTCATTTAACATACTTAAATTACTTAGAGTAAACCACTCTTTTATTAACTTTCCATAAAGTTATTATAACCAACTTCCCATAAAGTCGTTATACTAGCTTTATACATTAGCAACTTACACACTTCTTTATAACCAAGAGACTTAAACTTTCCAACAACACAAGTATCAATAATACTTTCAACACACTTAAAGTCTCTTAACTTTTGAAAACCAAGATATCCTTAATATTTAAACAAGTGAGTTAACTCCCTAACTCAACCAACTTGGACATTCTTAAAATAAGCCAAGGATATCAAATAGACTAGATTGTCAAAATCTTGTACGTCTACCGTACTATACATTTACAACTTATTCATGCTCAAGAGATAAGAAAGTTTCACATACCTCTTCGGTTTAATCCACTTGCTAAGTCCAATTCGCCGTACGTAGTATGTCAACCTATAATGACCATAGTACGTCTATTAACTTCTTACTTCAAACGTAGAATATTCCAAGTGCAAAGTCACTAAATTCTACGGAAAATCGGACAGCACTTCCTTAGTTTCTACATACTTTGCCACCTTTTTCAAGGCCGAATTCAATAACCAAACACGCCATATTTAAGGCCCAACAAAGTAGTTAACAATAGGGGATTACACGCTTAATCAAGACATGTAAAATTCCGCCCCACAATATATATCAAACTAGTCTAAACTACAATGTCAATTCTTCTTCCAATTTCTTTTCAATCCAAGTGGTTTAATATAACATGTTATCTAGCCATAATTGATTATAACTACTACAATCCTCAAGTAGGTAAACATGCGGCGATTCTAATTATCGACCAAATTGTATTTCAATTTCAAATGGCTTAACATGTCTTTTTCGGATTTGAGTTTCCAAATTTCCATAACACTTATCAAACTTCATAACACATATCACATGATCATTTCTAACTTATAATAACATGGAATCTTCAATTACAAAAGTAAGACGAAGATTATACCTCATATAGCCCAACTATGATCCAAGATTACAAGTCGATCCTTAGCAACTTTAGTGCCTCTTTTTGACATTCCAATCCACTCCAAGCAACCCTTAGAAGCATATAATGAACTCATCTTCAAGTTCCAACTTCAAAGTTGAAGAACTCCTTAACTTTCCGCCTTGCGACTAATATGAAAACGCCACTTTTCCGGGATCTTTCTATTGAGATACCCTTACAATACTCTTAGGAACCTTGGTTTAAAGTATGGGAATTATTGGACAACAATTGAATTTTTTTTTCATCAAACCCTTGCCTAAGCCGTGAGCTACACTTAGTGAAGAACACAATTCTTGAAAAAATTTCTAAGTATGGAGACTAGTTTTGCACTAGTAGTGGTATAAATAAATAAAACAAGGGCTAGGATTCATCCAAATGGAAGGTCAAGATGTGGTCAATTTTCTCAAGCCATTGACTTCTTGACTTAGTCAAACTTATCAAGTCAAAGTCTTTGCAAGACTTGATCATCTCATTAGTGGTCAAATGACCATTTTGTCCTTTCTAAATTTCATCCAAGACAACATAAGGGGGTGACACGTGTCGCCCTCCCATTCGTCGCAATATTTCGTTTTCCGACAATTTCCAAAATTCTGATAAATTCTTACTCGTCTCAAATCTTAACATTTTTGAGTTCTTACGTACGTTCTTATAAACATATCCTGAAATTCCGGGGTGTAACAAGCCGCCAGGATCAGGAGGCTTCCTCTGACGTCGTCATAGGTACATTATTGATTTCATGATGTGACGTATATGCTTTGATAGATCCAGGTTCTACCTTGTCCTATGTGTCCCCTCTTATTGCGGGTAGAATCGGGATAGAGTCGGTGTCGATAGAGCCTTTTGAGGTAGCTACGCCAGTGGGTGATTCGGTGTTAGCTGAGCGGGTGTATAGAGGTTGTCCGGTGTTTATTCTGATCGTCGACCACTTGCGAGCTTGATAGAGTTGGAGATGACAAATTTTGATGTCATTATGGGTATGGGTGGTTGGCTTCTTGTTATGCCAACGTTGACTATAGGGCGAGTTGGTTCGGTTCGATTTCTGGCGAGCGATTATCAGTGGAAGAGCAACACGGCGTCGGCAAAGGTAGGTTTATTTCTTACCTCAAGGCTAGGAAGATGGTGCGAGAAGAATACATCTATCATATGGTTGGGTATTTGACACAGGTGAGGTGCGATTCTTGATCGATGCGATGGTTAGGAATTTCGGATGTGTTCCCCGACGATCTTCCGGGTATCCCTCCTGAGAGGGAGATTGAGTTTTGTATTGATATGTTGCCAGACACTCGACCTATTTCTATTCCGCCATACAGGATGGCTTTCTTGAGTTGAGGAGCTAAAGGACCAGTGAAAGATTTCTTTGGAAAAGGCTTTATCCGAGCCTAGTGTTTCTCCACAGAACGCCGGTTTTGTTTGTGAAGAAGAAGGATGGGGCCAGCTGCGTATGTGTGTTGATTCTGACGGTGAATAAGGTAACCATCAAGAATAGTACCCTCCCGGGATTGATGATTTGTTTGACCAGGTTGCAGTGCGAGTGTTTTCAAGATAGACTGCGATGCAGTTATCACCAGTGCGAGTTCGAGGCGAGATATCCCAAAGATCGCATTCGGGACCGGTATGGGCACTATGAGTTCAGGGTTATGTCTTTCGGTTTGACCAACGCTCCAGCGTTATTTATGGATTTGATGAACCGGGTGTTCAAGCCATTTTTGGATACATTTGTGATAGTATTCATTGATGACATCCTGGTTTATTCGCGTACATAGGAGGAGCATGAAGATCACTTGAGGACGGTACTTGGGGTCCTCTGGAGCCGGCAGTTATTCGCCAAGTTCTCAAAGTGTGAGTTTTGGTTGTCCTCAGTGGCATTCCTGGGGCATATTATTGGGGCTGATGGTGTTCGGGTGGATACGTCAAAGATGAAGGCGATCAAGTCTTGGCGAGACCTACTACTCCGACCGAGTGCGCGATTTCTTAGAAATTTGGCGAGTTATTATCTTAGGTTTGTGGAGCAGTTTGCTTCGATTTCAGCACCGTTGACTAGGCTGACTCAGAAGGCAGCCAAGTTCCTGTGGACAGAGGCTTGCGAGAAGGGTTTCCAATTGCTAAAGGAAAGGTTGACTACGACTCCAGTTCTTACTTGTTACACCCCGTAAGTCCAGGACATGTATAAGAGAAAGTACGTATGGAACACAAGACTTGAAATTGGTACGAAAGGTAGAATTGTTTTTCCGACGGAAAATCTTCCGAACGTCGGAAAGGAAAAATGTTTGTTGAGGAGAATTAGATTGTCAAAATGCATTATTTGAAGAGTATGGAACTTACTAACATTATGGAAATTTATTTTTACGGATTTGGTCATGTGGGGCCCACCCGAGGAATTTTACGTTTTGCGGGCCCCACGAGGGTTGCAGAATTTTGTGGACGAATGAGATGGCGACACGTGGCACCTCCCCCACATGGTCTTGGACGAAAATTAGCAAGGGTAAAATGGTCATTGACCATGGTAAAAGATCAAGTCTTGCTAGCTTGAGATTGTTGACTTGTCAACTTGTCCACTTGGCTTAACATTAATTATTCTTCATCCTAGCCCACAAGTGTTTTAATCTAAGCCCTCCAATGTGTTTTATATACCACACTAGTAGCAAGACAAGGTCTTCCACACTTAGAAAAATTAGAGAAACTCTTGTGCACACTAAAGACCTCTCGGGTTTGACATTTTCCTCACAAGAAAATTTTGCAATTTTGTTCCATTATTCACAAGACTTTAAACCAAGGTTCCTAAGAGTGTTGTAAGGTTATCTCAATAGAAAGATCTCAGAAAAGTGGCGTTTTCGTATTAGTCGCAAGGCGGAAACTTAAGGAGTTCTTCAACTTTGAAGTTGGAACTTGAAGATGGGTTCTTCATAGGCTTCTAAGTAGTGCTCGGAGCGGATTGGAACATAAGGAAATGAGCTAAGAATTGCTAAGGAGCGACTTTGAATCTTGGAATTTTTAAGGGCTTGTAAAGGTATAATTCTTGTCGTTTTAGTAATTAAGATTTACTTATTATTGTAGCTATGGATATTAGCAAGCATGAGATGTTTAGTATGAAGTTTGATAATTGTTTTGGCTATTGGAACCCTAATCCGAAAACTAGCATGTTTAGCCTTAAGATTACAATTCAAGTTGATTATTAGTTTAAGTCGTCGCATGTTGTATAAGAAGGAAATTGTAGTTGTTGAGTTGTTTATGGCTATATAACATGTTAGACCTTAGAACTTGGAATTGGAAAAGAATTGGAAAAGACTTGTGTTATTGTATAAGTTAGCCGAGAATGGCTTTGATTATGGACTTAGTTGGTATTAATTGTGGGGCAGAATTTTACACGTATTGTAAGGCGTGTAATCCCCTTTGGTTGGTTGTTGTTTTGAGCCTTAAATGTGGCGTGTTGTTTATTGAATTTCGGCCTTGAAAAAGGTGGCAAAGTATGTAGAAACAAAGGAGGTGCTGCCCGATTTTCCGTAGAATAAGAGACCGTATACTTAATATTATTCTACGTTAGAAACTAGAAATTGATAGTCATGTTGTGGCCATTATAGGTTGACAATTCTATGTACGGCGTATTCGGCTTAGCTTGTGGATTTAGCCAAAAAGGTATGTGAACTATCTCCTCTTCTAGCATGATTCTGTATGGTAAAGAAAGTATGTCCTACTCCTTAAATAATCCATTCCTTGGTTGTATTTGGATTGCCTAAAATAGAATTTGTTCTATGTACTCCCTTGATTGTAATTTGATGTTTAAATTGTAAGTTGTATAATCCATTTCCTTAGTGAAGTTTGGATTCTTAAAAGTGAAAGTATTTTACTTAAAGTACATAGAGTCTTGAAAAAGTGGTTTCCAAACCTTTTGGCTAGTGCCTTAGTTCCAAAACCTAAGGGTTGTTATAATGACTTTAGGGAGTTAAAGGAGTGATTTACTTAATTGTATTAAAGAGGAGAAATGACATGATTTAAGAGAAGTAACTTATTTTAAAGGTGTGAGTTACTTGAGGTTTATAAGTAGAAGAAACTTGTTTTCTAAATATTAAGAGACTTGAAGTATTTTGAAAGTTAAGAAACTTGATTTGTAAGTATGTGATACTTGGTTTTAATAGTATAAGTCTCTTGGTTATAAAAGGAATGAATATGTCTAAAACCATAAAGGGTTATAACGGCTTTATGGGAAGTTGGTTATGACGGCTTTATGGAAGGTTAAGAAAGCTGTCTATTTTGATTAATGGGCATAAGTTGCCTAGATTGTGAAAATTTGAAGTTACTTGATTTCAAGCTTTGAAATGAGTTTTCTAAAAGTGTAGTAACTTACTTTGCAAAATAGACACACCTTGATACTACGGGTGTTAGTATCTTGGGGTTTTACATAAAAAGGAGTCTTTTGAAAAGAATGTACGTACGTAGTACTTTGGCTTGTTTAATTGAGAATTATTCTATGTGTGCCTTGATAAGTACTTTGGCTTGTTTAATTGAGAATCATTCTATGTGTGCCTTGATAAGTACTTTGGCTTGTTTAATTGAGAATTTTTCTATAAGTGCCTTGAGTTTATAAAATGAAAGTCTAAAGATTTTATGAACTTGCCTATGTGTGCTGGTGATAGCCTTTGAGTGCAAGTATGATGTTTTATTACGTTGCCGCGACTCTCGGTTGGAGGGCCGGCTGTCTTGTTGTAAGTTTACTTGGACGTACCGATAGTGATGTGGGATTCCACGGGTATGCTTCCATTATTTGTATTACTCGACATGCTTATACGATGTGGGATTAGGCACGTGACCGAGGCGGGTTAGATTCCCGGATTTGTTTGTCTTACCCCATGGTCATGCTTATACGATGTGGGATTCCGGGGCATGCGACCACGTGGGATATTTTCATTCCATGGATTGGCCCTCCATGAGCTTTAGTACGCAGTGGATCGATAGTTAGCTTGCACTTGCCCCGCGATTGTTGACGCAGGCTGGATCTGGTAGTTGGCTTTCGTACTTGCCCCCGTCAGTTCTATTACACAGTTTGGTACGGTAGGCTCCGGTAGATAGCTTTCGCACTTGCCCCGGTCATATCTCGTGACGACAGGCTGGATCTGGTAGTTAGCTTTCGTACTTGCCCCCGTCAGTTGTTGACGCAGGCTGGATCTGGTAGTTGGCTTTCGTACTTGCCCCCGTCAGTTTTATGATGCAGGTTGGATCTGGTGGTTCGTTTTCCTACTTGGCCCGTACAGTTTTTAGGACACAGGTGGGACTTGGTGTTCATGTATTCCTATTGGTGTTATATTATATCATGGACTGCCGGCAGTGAGGAAGGATTCCACGGGCATGATTGATATTATGGGCGTGAGACCCATGGTTATATTTTAGTAATGACTTTGAGGGCATGCGTCCCTGACTTGATATGACTGCTTATGTATTGTGTACTGTAGGTTGGCTATCATACATGTCTCCTATTTTGTTTAGACTGTTATGATTTCATTCTGATTTCATCGTTTCACATACTTGGTACATTCTTTCGTCTTGACCTCGCCGGGGGTTGCGTTCATGCCGCAGGTTTAGGTACGCAGTTTGGTGATCTGTAGGTGTAGGACTCTGCTCAGAGTTTTTGGATAGCTCCATTTGTTCAGGAGTTTATCTTTTTGGTATAGATCTTTCAAGATGTGCTTTTATGATTATGGGTACTGGGGGCCTTGTCCGTCATAGTTCAAGATAACTCTTAGAGGTGCAGTATTCATATGTGGGATTGGAATCGTATGCAGTGTAGTGTATTTTGATTATGTATATTATATGGCAGCCTTGTCGGCTTTGCCCTTGCACGTACGTTGGTTTTAAAAAAAATGAGGTGTTATTTAATTTCTGCAGTTTACTTAGTTGTTAAGGTAGGAGGGTGCCCAGGTAGGGCACCAGTCACGGGCCCGGGGTTCGGGGTGTGACAGAGTGGTATCAGAGCGATCGATCCTCGGAATGTCTGCACCGTGTCTAGTAGAGTCTTGATTATCGGTGTGTTGCGCTCACACCCATAAACAGGAGGCTACAGGCATTTAGGAGTTGGTTTCTATTCTTCTCACTCTAAGATCGTGCCATAGAGGCGTGTTAGTAAGATAATTCCTCTCACGTAATTTTGTGTTCTGATTATGCCTCAAAGGATGGCATGATGCCTGAGAAGGGCAAAGGAGTAGCGAGCTACTAGTCGGACTCAGAGAGTTGATAGGGCTTATGCCCGTGGTATCACGGATGTTGTGCCATGCGAGTTCTTCGCCGAGTTTTGAGACCCAGCACGAGCCTCAGTTTCTCGGTTAGGAGAAGACTATAGGTCATGAGGAAACGATTATGTTATTGACCAAGATAAGCGGTGCTACAGTTTCATCAGTGAAGGTTATTCGGCGATGCAGACAGTGTACGAGGGTAGAGGCAACGGAGATCAGTAAGAGAGGCTAGGACGGTTGGTTATCCGGTGAGTTTTTGGACGAGCGACCTCGAATGAGTGAGATATTCGTCCCAGCCTACCCAGTACATACCCCCGCAGCTCACAGGTGGGATATTGGACCCCACAAGGTATTTAGGAGCCGGTCCGAGCTCCAGGAGTCGTGGTTCTCAGAGGAGCAGAGGATTTTCTCTGTCGAGGCCACCTATTCCTCAGTGTTTCCAATATAGTAAGCGTCATTTGGGGAAATGCCATCATGGCACAGGTGTTTGTTATTATTTTGACCGTCCGGGCCATAAGCAGTGGGAATGTCCTGTTAGAAAGAGCACCGGTAAGGTGGCTCAGCCTATGAGGCCGGTAGTTGGTTCCCTTTCCTCCACAGCTGTGTGTCCCCCAGGGCAGGGTGTTCAGATGTCATCCAGTCGTGGTAGAGGTCTAGGTGGAGTTTATAGTTCTGGCGGTCCTTCGAACCGCATAGATGACGTGACTACTAGGCAGGATCAGGAGGCGACATCGCATGGGGTTACAGGTATATCTCGATTCTTTTGAATCATACGTGCATTGATAGATTCAGATTTCGCCCTAGCATATATGTTTTCCCTTTGTTGCTAGCAGTTGTAAGTGATAGTACCCCCAGAGGTAGGAATACTTTGATTAGTAAAGTGAACTGAGACCATAGTTGTGTAGAGTTCACAAGTTGTAATGTACCCCATAATAGTGTAAGACCAATAGGGAAGAATGTACGGTAGAAATACTTCGACCTATGTGACGAACCTCTAGTGAATAGGGGGATAGGGTGAGAAGTACCTTGAGATAAGAGAAAGATTTGTTTCAGACTAAGAATGAGAAGTTAAGTATGACGACGAGTCGGGTTATGGACTCATTTCGGGTCAACCGATAGTATGGAATGGGGTGATGTCAGTTGGATATGGTCCCGCTATGTGATAGGGTTACGGGGATGCCAGGCCCAAGTTTAGTTAATCGTTGTACGAGTTCGTGGATGCGTCCACCGGAACCGGGTCGTAAGGACCGAGAAGAGCCTTAGTGGAAATTCAAGTAACAAAATGGCCAAGTTTGGATAGTAACTCCAAGGATTGGGGAACAGAAACAATATTTGAGATGTTGTACGTTTACTAAATAAGTTTAGAAGTACGAGAAAGAATGACAAGTAAGAAATAAAGGAACCTCTAAGGATCCCGTGTTTTAGAAGACTGTAACCTTCGAGTTTTGTGAGAAGGGGTCGCGAACGGAAGGTCCATTGATATGTTTACGTATTTTATGTGGTTGCCATGTGTGACGTCGTTGGTCTTGTGGAGTATTGATTGATAGGCAGAGTAAAGAGATTATGCCGGAGTTTGTATAGTTTGACAACCGACTAAGAACATTCGGGGACGAATGTTTCTAAGGGGGGAAGAATGTTACACCCCGTAAGTCCAGGACATGTATAAGAGAAAGTACGTATGGAACACAAGACTTGAAATTGGTACGAAAGGAAGAATTGTTTTTCCGACGGAAAATCTTCCGAACGTCGGAAAGGAAAAATGTTCGTTGAGGAGAATTAGATTGTCAAAATGCATTATTTGAAGAGTATGGAACTTATTAACATTATGGAAATTTATTTTTACGGATTTTGTCATGTGGGCGCATTGAGGAATTTTACGTTTTGCGGGGCCCACGAGGGTTACGGAATTTTGTGGACGAATGAGAGGGAGACACGTGGCACCTCCCCCACATGGTCTTGGACGAAAATTAGCAAGGGTAAAATGTTCATTGACCATGGTAAAAGATCAAGTCATGCTAGCTTGAGATTGTTGACTTGTCAACTTGTCCACTTGGCTTAACATTAATTATTCTTCATCCTAGCCCACAAGTGTTTTAATCTAAGCCCTCCAATGTGTTTTATATACCACACTAGTAGCAAGACAATGTCTTCCACACTTAGAAAAATTAGATAAACTCTTGTGCACACTAAAGACCTCTCGGGTTTGACATTTTCCTCACAAGAAAATTTTGCAATTTTGTTCCATTATTCACAAGACTTTAAACCAAGGTTCCTAAGAGTGTTGTAAGGTTATCTCAATAGAAAGATCTCGGAAAAGTGGCGTTTTCGTATTAGTCGCAAGGCGGAAACTTAAGGAGTTCTTCAACTTTGAAGTTGGAACTTGAAGATGGGTTCTTCATAGGCTTCTAAGGAGTCCTTGGAGCGGATTGGAACATAAGGAAAGGAGCTAAGAATTGGTAAGGAGCGACTTTGAATCTTGGAATTTTTAAGGGCTTGTAAAGGTATAATTCTTGTCGTTTTAGTAATTAAGGTTTACTTATTGTTGTAGCTATGGATATTAGCAAGCATGAGATGTTTAGTATGAAGTTTGATAATTGTTTTGGCTATTGGAACCCTAATCCGAAAACTAGCATGTTTAGCCTTAAGATTACAATTCAAGTTGATTATTAGTTTAAGTCGTCGCATGTTGTATAAGAAGGAAATTGTAGTTGTTGAAGTTGTTTATGGCTATATAACATGTTAGACCTTAGAACTTGGAATTGGAAAAGAATTGGAAAAGACTTGTGTTGTTGTATAAGTTAGCCGAGAATGGCTTTGATTATGGACTTAGTTGGTATTAATTGTGGGGCAGAATTTTACACGTATTGTAAGGCGTGTAATCCCCTTTGGTTGGTTGTTGTTTTGAGCCTTAAATGTGGCGTATTGGTTATTGAATTTCGGCCTTGAAAAAGGTGGCAAAGTATGTAGAAACAAAGGAGGTGCTGCCCGATTTTCCGTAGAATAAGAGACCGTATACTCAGTATTATTCTACATTAGAAACTAGAAATTGATAGTCATGTTGTGGCCATTATAGGTTGACAATTCTATGTACGGCGTATTCGTCTTAGCTTGTGGATTTAGCCGAAAAGGTATGTGAACTATCTCCTCTTCTATCATGATTCCGTATGGTAAAGAAAGTATGTCCTACTCCTTAAATAATCCATTCCTTGGTTGTATTTGGATTGCCTAAAATAGAATTTGTTCTATGTACTCCCTTGATTGTAATTTGATGTTTAAATTGTAAGTTGTATAATCCATTTCCTTAGTGAAGTTTGGATTCTTAAAAGTGAAAGTATTTTACTTAAAGTACATAGAGTCTTGAAAAGGAAGTGGTTTCCAAACTTTTTGGCTAGTGCCTTAGTTCCAAAACCTAAGGGTTGTTATAATTACTTTAGGGGAGTTAAATGAGTGATTTACTTAATTGTATTAAAAGAGGAGAAATGACATGATTTAAGAGAAGTAACTTATTTTAAAGGTGTGAGTTACTTGAGGTTTATAAGTAGAAGAAACTTGTTTTCTAAATATTAAGAGACTTGAAGTATTTTGAAAGTTAAGAAACTTGATTTGTAAGTATGTGATACTTGGTTTTAATAGTATAAGTCTCTTGGTTATAAAAGGAATGAATATGTCTAAAACCATAAAGGGTTATAACGGCTTTATGGGAAGTTGGTTATGACGGCTTTATGGAAGGTTAAGAAAGTTGTCTATTTTGATTAATGGGCATAAGTTGCCTAGATTGTGAAAATTTGATGTTACTTGATTTCAAGCTTTGAAATGAGTTTTCTAAAAGTGTAGTAACTTACTTTGCAAAATAGACACACCTTGATACTACGGGTGTTAGTATCTTGGGGTTTTACATAAAAATGAGTCTTTTGAAAAGAATGTACGTACGTAGTACTTTTGTCACGACCCGTTCCGGGGCCCGTGACTGGTGCCTTACCGGGGCACCCAAGTAGTCATACATCAGAGTAATCAGCGGAAACATAAAGCAAGACATGAAACAGTTTATAAAACAAGACACAGATTATGTGAGAAAACATCGCCTTTCGGCATATATATATATAATCATGTTTTAGCAGTTACATCCGACACTGTACAACATGACTACAGACCTCTAAGGAAATATACAACTATGGTGGGACAGGGCCCCTCCATACCGATCGATAAAACTATCTACAACAGGAGATCATACCAAAAGTAGAGCCTCCAAGAGATGGAGCTCCCGACACCAACGTAGAGATCCTAAGGACGCGCTCTAGCACTCGCTGCCCTTACCGCGGCATGAACGCAGCCTCCAAGGAGGTCGAGAATGTACTAAGTATGCGAAATCAGAAGTACTTAAATGAAAACATATCAAAACCAGTTTACAAATATGTGTGAAACAACCAGGAAACCGCACCTAGTGCCACATCACAAACAAGAGCAACAATAGGTAATCATGTCGTCTTGTCTAGGCTGCGAATGATCGAAAGCAGGCCACTCGCCACATCCTCATTCTGCAAGCCTAATCCTGGACTCCCGGAGTCCGCATAGGCCACTCGCATGGGCCCGCATGGGGTCTAACCCCCGCATCGAGGGTAGCTACTCGGCGTCGATCGCCCGACTCGCTGTCCGCATGGCCACATAGACCGCATGAGGCATAACCCCGCATACTAACCTGGAACTCTCGTAGCTCCGCATAGGCCCCCTGGACCCGCATGAGGTATTCTCGAATCATGGTCCCAGACCGCCTGAGTCTACCCCGCATCGGAGGGCAGCTTAACCCCCGGTATCATCTCAAGAGGTGAGTGATAGTATACTAACATAACAACTTATCTTTAAGTAACATAAGCACAACAAGGATACTCACCTATACAAACGTTACAAGATACTAACACACATAGCATCATATCATGTCTACTTATCAAACCATCTTATTATTCTTTTCACAATATAAGTCTGTTATAAACACATAGGCAAACTTGTTTCTTTTATCAATCTTAAGTGGTTATACTTACTTCCCATAAAGCTAGTATAACTCTTAAGCTTCTGTTTCAAAAACCAATTAGTTCTCTTCTGTTTAATAAATGGTTCAGTAGTCCTTTTGAAATGTTTTCAGTTCTTTATTATTCAGGCTTAAGCCGTGAGGCATTGCCGTAAGTATTATTCAGTTAACACATGTACGTCTACCGTACTATATACATATTGTAAAATATCATGCTTTAGGAAGAATCACATACCTTCTCGGCGAAATCCACCTGCCAAGTCGAGTATGTCGCGCAGAGAATCAGCCTATAATAGTCACAGATATCTATCAAAGTCTAGACTATTCTGTAGGTCATTCTAAACAGAGGGTCCTCAATTCTACGGAAAGTCGGGCAGCACAACCCTACCCGGTGAGCTATATAAGTCTACTGTGAAAACAGTCCTATGTAAGTACAGTTCGTATATTCTTCTTTTATACCCTTCTAAGGTGTTACAGTTCAATTCTATTCCTTAACAACCTTCTAAGTATTTATACTTATTCTTATTCTACAACAGTAAGTATTCTCTAATTACAAAAGAGGGTTAGGATTATATACCTCGATAAGCCCAATAATATCCAAGTAAAAAGTCGATCCTGAGCGAGGTTTAGCTCCTAATCCAAAGCTCCAAGCGCTCAAGAATCCTTAGAAGTTTCCCACAACTTCTAGTAAGTACTAATGAATTTGGGCTAGTTTAAATTGGGCATTATAACAATACTAGAAGGCAACTTTCCTACCAAGGGAGGGGGGGTAGGTTTCGGCTAGGCTCGAGGGGGGAAGGGCCTCGGCCAAAAATTCACTCAAAGGGGGAGGGTGTTTGGACGAATTGCTCACAAGGGAGAGGAGGGTTTTCAAGACTTGAAAGCTTTAGTGGATGAAGAACTCTTCATCTCAAGAGGGGTATTTATAGGTCAAGACATGGCCAACCAATGGCCAAGATTTAGCCAAGTGCTAGGCAAGTGTAAGGTCAAGATTAGGGCAAGTGTACCTAGCCAACTTGCACACCAAATATCTATCCAACTTTATGAGACGGATTGTCCTGCAATCGGGCCTATTGCCGTGCCAAGTCCTCCACTGAGAGGGTGGAAAGTGTCGCCTCTCATTGGTCCAAAGTGTTACGCCTCTCGGAAAAATCCGCAAAAATAAGAAATGACATAGCCGAATTTATCCTATGAAAGTGGAAACGTTTAGTGGTAAAACCAAGCGCTTTGTGAGTTGTGCCCAATAATTTTCGTCCAAGCCTAACTTTTAAGGCTAACCTTTTGTACGTATTCCCTTACGTACATACTCTGGAAATACGGGGTATAACATTCTCCCCTCCTTAGAAACATTCGTCCCGAATGTTCCTTCCCAAGACGATTAAAGATAAGGTTCTTAACAACCTGCGATTCGCAAAAAAACACTTAGCACATAAGTCAATTGAATCAATAAGTAGGAAAGTAGGTTACCGGAGGTGTGGGAATAGGTGAGGTATCTCTCGCCTCATGTCCTCTCGGCTTCCCACGTCATCTCCTCGAGCTCGTTCGCCACAAGACTTTGACGGAAGCCACGCCCTTCGTCGCAGACGCCTAACCCTTTGACGATCGATTATCGCTATGGGAATCTCCTCATACGATAACCCTCGGTCACACCGACATCGCCAATCGGATGTACCCTAGATGGATCCCCGATACATCTCTCAAAGATAGAAACGTGAAACACCGGATGCACCGCCTCCGGATCGGACGGCAGATCCAACTCATAGGCAACCTTGCCTACCTGCGGACAATCAAACGCCCAATGTACCTTGGCCGAGTTTCTTCTTCCGAATCTCATCACACCTTCATGGGTGACACCTTCAGAAAACCCAATCATCAATCGCAAACTCGGATGTCGACGATGATGATCTGCGCATACGACTTCTTCGACTCGGTTGCCATTAGCCGCCTCGGATAAGCTTCACCTTATCCATCACTGCTGCACCAAATCTGGTCCACTAGCCGCACTCGCCACCTCGAACCAACCTATAGGCGATCTGCACTTCCTCCCATACAAGGCCTCATAAGGCGCCATCCGAATCTGGAGTGGTAGCTATTATTATACGCGAACTCAACTAGAGGCAAATGATCCTCCCAAATACCACTGGTCAATAACAGCTCGCAGCGATATCCTCAAGAGTCGGATAGTGCGCTCTGCTGCCCGTCTGTGCGTGGATGAAATGCGATTCGTGCTCACTCGCCCCTAAACCCTCTGGAAGGACCTCCTGTTGGCCGTAAATCGCTCCTGCATGCGATATGATCGAAGTAGGGACTCCATGCACCGACGATCTCTCTGATGTAAAGTCCGCATAATCCTCACCAAAAGTCGCCCGACGGAAGAAAGTGGGCTGATTTCGTCACCGCCGACGATAACCCATATAGAATCATGTCTCCTCCGAGTGCGAGGTAATCCCGTGATGAAGTCCATGTTGATTACCTCCCACTTCCGTGTCGATCTCTATCGCAGAATAAACCACCGTGTCTCTCGTGCTCTACCTTCACTGCGACAACACGGGCCGAGCTACGAACTCGCAACGCCCTCTTCAAGCCATCCCACCAATACACGGATCTAAGGTCGTGGTACATCTTGGTCGACCGGATGGATAGAGTAACGCCTACCAGGTGCTTCCCCAAGAACTCGCCAAGTCCTCAAACATCTGGAACACACAACCTCGCTCAAACCTTAGCACCCCATCGTGCTACCTCGTGGACCCTTGCCTCACGTAAGAGTCAGATCACGATATCGAATCAAAGCTGGATCCTTGAACTGTTGCCTCTTCACCTCCTCAACGATGGAAGACTCGGCAACCTCACGAACTCTAACCCCATTGCTATCAGAATCAATCAAACGGACACCAAGGCTCGCTAACTGGTGCAAATTACGAACCATGTCCCTTCTCTCTAGCTGCACATCTGATAGGCTCCCCATCGACCTACGACTAAGGGCATCTGCCACAACATTGGCCTTGCCCGGGTGGTACAGGATGTCCACATCATAATCCTTAAGCAACTCTAACCACCGCCTCGCCGTGAAGTTCAGCTCCTCTGGTCAAGATATACCTGAGGCTCTTGTGGTCCGTAAATATCCACGTGAACCCCATACAAATAGTGCCTCCAGATCTTCAAAGCGTGAATCACACCGCCAACTCCAAATCATGGGTGGGGTAGTTCCTCTCGTGTTTCTTCACCGTCGGGATCATATGCTATAACTCGCCATGCTGCATCAACACACATCCCAACCCGATGCGACGCGATCACAAGACACGACATAACCATCCGACCCTCGGAAGAGTAAGAACGGGCGGTCGTCGCTCTCTTTCAAAGAATCGAAACCCCGCCACAAGCATCGGCATCAAACTTGGTCGCTCGAGTCACCTAGTCAATGGTGCGCAGATAAAGCAAACTTCTCCACGAACCGATAATACCTCGCAAGGCCCGTAAATCGCGAACCTCTGCCGGAGTAGTAGGTCTAGGCCAAGTCTCGATCGCCGATCTTGGCCGTATCAACTCGAATGCCATCACCCGGCAATATGCCCAAGAAACGCCATTCAAGTTAACCAAAACTCACATTTGGAAAACTTGGCGATAACTGCTGGTCTCGAGAATCACAAGACAGCCTCAAATGCTCGCGCATGCTCGCTCGAGCGAGAATAAACCAAGATATCATCAATGAACACTATCACAAACGTGTCCAAAAATGGTTTGAACACTCGGTTCATCAAATCCATGAATACCACGAGCATTAGTCAACCCAAAAGACATGACCTGAACTCATAATGCCCGCATCGTCCGAATGCAATCTAGGGACATCCACCTCTCGACTCGCACTGATGATAGCCCGATCGCAGATCAATCTTGAGAAACATCTCGCACCGCAATCGGGTCGAACAAATCATCAATCCGGGAAGGGTATTCGTTTAATGGTCACCTTGTTCACCGTAATCGACACACATGCGCGCGTCCGCCCTTCTTCTTCACGAACAATACCGCTCCCTCAGGAGAAACACTAGGCCTAATGAAGCCCTTCTCTAGCAAATCCCTAAGCCGATCCTTCAACTCTCTCAACTCGGCAAAGCCATTCTGTATGGCGGAATGGAAATAGTGAGTATCCGCAACACATCTATACAAAACTCTATCTCCCTCTCATGAGGGATACCCGGGAGGTCATCCGAAACACGCCGGGAACTTCACCGACTCGAATCGACGGAAAATCTGCACCGCCTTCGTGATCAAACACCGAACGAGATGGTAGATATACCCCTTCTCGCACCATCTTTCCTAGCCTCGAGGTAGGAAATAAACCTACCCTCGGCGATACCGTGCTCCTCCCACTCAACAACCGCTCGTGAAACCGGAACCGCACTATTCTCTCTCGCAGCCTACATTGGCGTAGCGGAAGCCAGCCATCCATCCCCATGATCACATCGAAGTCAATCATCTCCAACTCTATCAAGTCGGCGGTCCGACGATCAGAATGATCACAGACAAGCTCTATATACCCGCCGAGCTACCACCGAATCACCCATCGCGTAGCTACCTCGAAAGGGTCTATGGACTCGTGCTCTATCCCTATCCTACTAGCAACAAGGGAGATATATAGACAGTAGAACCCGGATCTATCAAAGCATACATATCAAACCGAACCGATAAGGTACCAGACGACATCGGTGAGGCCTCCCGATCCCGCTTGGACAAAGCATAAACGCGGTTCGAGGACCGCTAGAATCGGGACTGAGCCACGGCCTCGCGCGACTGGCCGACCCATGAGCACCTCGCCTCGGGCGAGTAATCAGGAGATGATGAAGCGGCAATGTAACCCGAAGGTGAGCCCTACCACCGCCACGCCGGCCGGACAAGCCGCAGTGACCTGCTGGCTACAATCAGAACAAGATCCAAAAGTAGTACCACACTTCCGTAATGGGATCTACCGACGGCCACACCGGGGTGGTCCCGATCGCCGCACTTCGCTACCCGACGCTCAAGCCCAGGGCCCCGCCCTCGCCAAAATCGCGTCGCGGAGGCGGTGCGGGAGTGCTCTGGCTGGCCGTGGTGCGAACCTAGATCGCCGAGGCCGCCACCACGATAACCACCGTAGACCCTCCCGCCCCGCCTTCTTCTCGCCGTCGACCACTGCGCTCCTCGCATCCAGGCGTGAGCTGCGTGCGGTAATGTCCATACCCGGTGAGAGAAACCCCGCATGACTTCGGCCATATAGTCGTCTAGCCGGTGACATAGCGGTGCACCCTATCCTCCATATCTGCTACCAATGCTTGGACATATCGAGCCAATGAATCAAACTCGACATTGTACTCCCGACAAGGCCCTCTCGCCTCGATGGTAAAAATCTATCACCGCGCCCTCATCCGTGGAGGCAAGAAGTGAGTGAGAAAGCCTCGAGAACTCATCCTGCAAGTAGGGACGCGTGCTCTCCCGATAACTCCCATGAATCAAACCAATCGATCGCGGTATCACGCAGCCTATGTGAACCAAAGATCACGGACCGGTCTCCGACGCCCGATCACTCTCAAAATCCTCTGGCGACGGATGAACTCCTCGCGATCATCCTCCGGCCTCGATCCATAAAACTCCGGCGGCTACCAGAAGTCTCGTAGCCTCAAACTCTCGCCCTGGTGAACAACGGCGCGACCGAGCCTGGAGCTGGAACCGCCGCATCCAGCCTCTCTCTCGTGACGGGCCACAACTTTAGCCAAAAGTCGGGTTATCTCTTGTACCTAACTCTCCGCCTGCATCGCGGGACAGTGAGGTGTGGGTCTTGTGGTCTCTGGGGCCGGCGTCATAGAACTCGCCTCTCGTATAGACGGGCTCGAGCCCTCGTGACTCTGGGTGTCTCGCTAGCGCCTCCGCCTTGCCTTCGCCCGGTTGCCTTACGTGGAGGCATAATCACATAGAAAGGAATACGTTAGAGGGTCCAACCTATAACACGCCTCTAAAGCACGATCTCGGAATGAGAAGAACGGAAACCAATCCTAAAATATCCTATAGCCTCCTGATTATTGGTGTGGTCCACAACACACCGATAATCAAGACTCTACTGGAAACTATCTGTAGACACTTTCCGACGAGTAACTGCTCTGATACCACTTTTGTCACATTGTCGCGAGCCTTGCTCGACGCACCAACAAATGGTACCGGGTTGCGATCCCGAGGTTTGGACCTTCTCGTGACGTGCCATACGGAGAGCCACGGTTCGGTCTGTTTCGTGGTAGAGGCTCGCCTCTTTATACGCCAAATTTCGGGAGGTCAAGACAACAGTACTAAGTATGCGAAATCAGAAAGTACTTAAATGAAAACATATCAAAAACTTTACAAATATGTGAAACAACCAAGGAAACCGCACTAGTGCCACATCACAAACAAGAGCAACAATAGGTAATCGTAATACGCCTTGTCTAGGTCGCGAATGATCGAACAGGCCACTCGCCACATCCTCATTCTCGCAAGCCTAATCCTCGACTCCGAGTCCGCATAGGCCACTCGCAGGCCCGCATGAGGTATAACCCGCATCGAGGGTAGCTACTCCTCGGCATCGCCCGGACTCATTGTCCGCATGGCCACATAGACCGCATGAGGCATAACCCGCATACTAACACGGAACTCTCGTAGCTCCGCATAGGCCCCCTCGACCCGCATGAGGTATTCTCGAATCATGGTCCCAGACAGCCTGAGTCTACCCCGCATCGGAGGGCAGCTAAACCCCCTGTATCATCTCAAGAGGTGAGTGATAGTATACTAACATAACAACTTATCTTTAAGTAACATAAGCACAACAAGGATACTCACCTATACAAACGTTACAAGATACTAACACACATAGCATCATATCATGTCTACTTATCAAACCATCTTATTATTCTTTTCACAATATAAGTATGTTATAAACACATAGGCAAACTTGTTTCTTTTATCAATCTTTAGGTGTTATACTTACTTCCCATAAAGCTAGTATAACTCTTAAGCTTCGCTTCAAAACCAATTAGTGCTCTTCGCTTAATAAATGGTTCAATGAGTCCTTTTGAAATGTTTTGATTCTTTATTATTCAGCTTAAGCCGTGAGGCATTCGTAAGTATTATTCAGCTTAACACATGTACGCTTCACCGTACTATATACATATTGTAAAATATCATGCTTTAGGAAGAATCACATACCTTCTCGCTAAATCCACCTGCCAAGTCGAGTATGTCGCGCGCAGAGAATCAGCCTATAATAGTCACAGATATCTATCAAAGTCTAGACTATTCTGTAGGTCATTCTAAACAGAGGGTCCTCAATTCTACGGAAAGTCGGGCAGCACAACCCTACCCGGTGAGCTATATAAGTCTCATGAAAACAAATTCTATGTAAATCATTCAGATATTCTTCTTTATACCCTTCTAAGGTGTTACACTTCAATTCTATTCCTTAACAACCTTCTAAGTATTTATACTTATTCTTAGTCTACAATGAGAAGTATTCTCTAATTACAAAAGAGGGTTAGGATTATATACCTCGATAAGCCCAATAATATCCAAGTAAAAAGTCGATCCTGAGCGAGGTTTAGCTCCTAATCCAAAGCTCCAAGGCGCTCCAAGAATCCTTAGAAGTTTCCCACAACTTCTACTAAGTACTAAGGAATTTGGGCTAGGTTAAATTGGGCATTATAACAATACTAGAAGGCAACTTTCCTACCAAGGGAGGGGGGGTAGGTTTCTGCCAGGCTAGAGGAAGGGCCTCGCCAAAACTTCCCTCAACGGGGGAGGGGTGTTTGGACGAATTGCTCACAAGGGAGAGGGGAGGATTTTCAAGACTTGAAAGCTTTAGTGGATGAAGAACTCTTCATCTCAAGAGGGGTATTTATAGGTCAAGAAATGGCCAACCAATGGCCAAGATGATGCCAAGTGCTAGGCAAGTGTAAGGTCAAGATTAGGGCAAGTGTACCTAGCCAACTTGCACACAAAATATCTATCCAACTTTATGACAAGGATTGTCATCCAATCGGCCCTATTGCCGTGACAAGTCCACCAATGAGAGGGTGGAAAGTGTCGCCCTCTCATTGGTCCAAAGTGTTACGTCTCTCGGAAAAATCCGCAAAAATAAGAAATGACATAGCCGGAATTTATCCTATGAAAGCTGTGGAAACGTTTCGTCGGAAAACCAATCGTTTTGTGAGTTGTGCCCAATAATTTTCGTCCAAGCCTAACTTTTAAGGCTAACCTTTTGTACGTATTCCCTTACGTACATACTCTGGAAATATGGGGTATAACAACTTTGGCTTGTTTAATTGAGAATTATTCTATGTGTGCCTTGATAAGTACTTTGGCTTGTTTAATTGAGAATCATTCTATGTGTGCCTTGATAAGTACTTTGGCTTGTTTAATTGAGAATTTTTCTATAAGTACCTTGAGTTTATAAAATGAAAGTCTAAAGATTTTATGAACTTGCCTATGTGTGCTGGTGATAGCCTTTGAGTGCAAGTATGATGTTTTATTACGTTGTCGCGACTCTCGGTTGGAGGGTCGGCTGTCTTGTTGTAAGTTTACTTGGACGTACCGACAGTGATGTGGGTTTCCACGGGTATGCTTCCATTATTTGTATTACTCCTTGGACATGCATATACGATGTGGGATTCCGGGGCATGTGACCAGGAGGCGGGTTAGATTCCCGGATTTGTTTGTATTACCCCATGGTCATGCTTATACGATGTGGGATTCCGGGGCATGCGACCACGTGGGATATTTTCATTCCATGGATTGGCCCTCCATGAGCTTTAGTGACGCAGGCTGGATCTGATAGTTAGCTTTCGTACTTGCCCCCGTCAGTTGTTGACGCAGGCTGGATCTGGTAGTTGGCTTTCGTACTTGCCCCCGTCGCCTATTGCACCTGATTTGGTACGGTAGGCTCGTAGATAGCTTCGCACTTGCCCGGCCATATCTCGTGACAGCCGGATCCGTAGTTAGCTTCGTACTTGCCCCGTCGATTGTTAGCCGATTTGGATCTCGTAGTTAGCTTTACGCACCCGTCGCTTTATGATGCAGGCTGGATCTGGTGGTTTGTTTTCCTACTTGGCCCGTACAGTTTTTAGGACACAGGTGGGACTTGGGTTCATGTATGCCTATTGGTGTTATATTATATCAGGGACTGCCGGCAGTGAGGAAGGATTCCACGGGCATGATTGATATTATGGGCGTGATACCCATGGTTATATTTTAGTAATGATTTTGAGGGCATGCGTCCCTGACTTGATATGACTGCTTATGTATTGTGTACTGTAGGTTGACTATCATACATGTCTCCTGTTTTGTTTAGACTGTCATGATTTCATTAAAGTACTTACTGTTTCACATACTTGGTACATTCTTCGTATTGACCTCCTTCGGGGGACTGCGTTTATGCCGCAGGTTTAGGTACGCAGTTTGGTGATCTGTAGGTGTAGGACCCTGCTCAGAGTTTTTGGATAGCTCCATTTGTTCAGGAGTTTATCTTTTTGGTATAAATCTTTCAGTACAGGCTTTTGTATAGTTATGGGTACGGCGTGGCCTTGTCCCGTCATAGTTCAGTATAAATCTTAGAGGTCTGTATTCATATGTGGGATTGGACTCGTGTACAGTGTAGTGTCTTTTGATTATGTATATTATATGGCAGCCTTGTCGGCTTTGCCCTTGCACGTACGTTGGTTTTAAAAAAATGAGGTGTTATTTAATTTCCGCAGTTTACTTAGTTGTTAAGGTAGGAGGTGCCGGGTAGGGCACTGATCCGCAGGCCGGTTAGGGGTGTGTGAGTGGTATCGAGCGATCGATCTTGAATGTCTACAGACCGTGTCTAGTAGTGTTATACCGTATTTCCAGTATGTGCGTGGGGCGTGCGTAGAAAAGTTTGGGCTTTTAAGTGGCTTGGCCGATTTTATTTTTGTGCACAACACCCGGTTTGAGTCGTTTTTCGACGAAACGTTTTACACAACTTGCGAAGGGAAAATACCGGCCATTTTTATTTTTTGCGGATTTTTCCGAGAGACGAAACATTTTGGACCAACGAGAGGGAGACACTTGGCACCCTCTCATTGGTGGAGTGTGGGGCGGTAAAAGGGGACAAATTCCTTGGCTTTTTGTCAAGTAGTTGGTAGGATATTTTTGTGGTAGATGGATAAGGTGCACATGGATGAATCTTGGCACTACACTTGCCTTGCACTTGGCATGATCTTGGCCATTGGTTGGCCTTTGCTTGACATATAAATACCCTCCCCCCCCCCCCCTTGAAGACTTCTTCATCCATTCCTAAACTTTCCTAAGTCTTGAAAGCTCTTCCCCTCCTCTAGAGTTCTCGTCCTCCCTCATGAGGCTTTAGCCGAGAGCACCCCTCCCCCCCTTGGCCGGGAGTACCCCCCCTCCTAGTGGGGTTGGCCGAGGGGTATACACCCCCCCTTGTGGTGTTGTCTCGTATAAATACCCCCCTCTTGGTAGAAATACTCTCCAAAGTATTGTTACTATACCCAAAATACCTTGGCCCTAATACCTTGTAGTATTCCAAGGTTATACCTATACGAAAAGCCCAGAAATACTATTACACTTTCCGTCAGTCACAAAAACGAAACCCTTAGGAAAATCTCCATAGTTAGTTGGAGTATTACGTAGAAGTTGGTTAGAACTTCTAAGGGTGGTTTGGAGCGGGTTGGAGCACCCGGAGTAGGAGCTAAACGTTGCTAAGGACCGACATTTATACTTGGATAATTTTGGGCTTACCGAGGTAAATATCTTGTCCCCCCTATTGTAATTGGAAATTACATGTTGTAGGAATATATAGTTGTAGTATACTATATATAGAACTGAACTTAGTTTTGCGGCAATGTCTTTGGACTTAAGCCTGAATTTAAAGAAGAGAATTGGACTGTACTTACATAGGACTGTATTACAGTAGACTTGTGTAGTTTGACGGGTAGGGAAGGGCTGCCCAAATTTCCGTAGAATCTTGTATCTAGATTTATTCTACCGAGTAGTCTAGACTTTGATAGACTTGTATAACCTTTATAGGTTGAATGTTCTGTGAGTAGCATGTGCTACTTGAAAGGTGGACCAGGCTAGCCGGGTTATAGCCGTGGAGCGATTTGCTTATAGTCGATGATAATCGCGAGGTATGTGATTCTTCCTATCCTCTTGAGCATGATATTTTAAAAGAATATATATATATAGTACGGTAGATGTCGCGTGCTAATTGAGCGTAGTGGTACTGCAATTTCTTTTGAATTAAGTCCGAATAATAAGAATCTTGAAGTATTTCAAGAGACTTAAGAACTGTTTTTGAAAGGAGAGTAATACTTGGTTTTAAAAACTTAAGAGTTATACTAGCTTTATGGGAAGTTAGGTATAACGGCTTAAGAGAGATAAAATGAATGATTTATTGATTTTAGAAGTTAAGAGACTTGATCTTAAAAGATAAGAGACTTGACTTAATTAAATTAATATGAATTTTGTGTGAAACCTCATTCGTGAGTAATGAGTACTTGGTTTTTAAAAGGAATAATGTTTTACTGATTTCGGAAATCAGAATGAGTACCGACAAACCACTGCAGCGTTAATAAAGGGAAATGTTTTGATTAATAAAGTATTATTAAAACCAATAGGAACCTCCATCTGCATAGAAGCTAAGATGAGACAAAATGATACTACATTTCCTAGATCATGGCTGCTTAATAAGATTGATTATGAACAAGAATAACCTACTCACATATAGGGCATATGTTTCTCAGATTGTTTAAAAGAGAATTATATTCTTAAATGAATAAGACTATGAATTACGAAACCTTTCTAAAATAAGAAACGTGAACATTTGAAATTAGGCAAACTTGGACGTTTGGAAAATAATGTTGTTACTTGATTTTACAAAGGGAAGTGTTTTGGTTTACATAAAATGACAGTCACTCTATTTTATACTACTGGTATTGTGTGACTTCTGTGAAAGAAACGTGTCTTTTAAAGAGTTAATGTATGAAGTACTTTGGGGATAGATACCCGAACTTGTTAGCATAAAGTACCTTGTGTGAATAGCTTGATTGTGTTGGTTTGTGATAACCTTGTAATACTTTCTTGTTGATTTGATAAGTAAACATGTTAGGATGCTACGTGTGTTAGTATCTTGTGATTGTTAGGTAAGGGGGTCATTCTTGTTGTGCTTACGTTGTTAAACGTTAAGCCCGTTGTACTGTTATTGTATCACATACCCCCCTTGACTTATTATACCGAGGGCTTGCCACCCTTGATGCGGGTCTATACGGCCTATGTAGTATATGAGACTATGCGGAGCAGCGGTATGCTCCAGGATTGATCATTCCGGGTGTTTAGCCCGATGCGGGGGATGCCCTATGCGGTCTTTGAGGGACTATGCGGTCTTTGAGGGACTATGCGGGCTGCGGAAGTCCAGGCGGATACCGGGGGTTAAGCTGCCTCCGTCGGGGTATACCTCGGCGATGCAGGACCATGATTCGAGGAATACCTCATGCGGGTCTGTGTGTGACCTATGCGGAGCTGCGGTAAGTTCCAGGGATAGACGCGCACAGTGATACTGCGGGCGAGTGGCCAGCTTCGTTCATGTGGTGCGGTCTAGAAAGACCTCGTAATACAGTTTATGGTATTTGTGGTACTGTGGGTCTTAGTAGTCGGCTATGCCTTCGTACTTACCCCGTACGGTTCTATTGTGATGACTTTGAGGGTGAGTCCACGACTTGACATATTTGCTTATTTATTGTGAATAGTTTGGTTATCATACATGTCTCTGCTTTATATAGACTACTATGATTTCATTTACGATTTATTTTCGATTTCACATACTCTGCACTGTTATCTTCGACCTCCTTCGGGGGGCTGCGTTCATGCCGCAGGTAAAGGTACACCAGTCGTTGATCCTCGCTCTTAGGGTCACAGTTCAGCGTTTGGGAAAGCTCCGTTTCTCCGGAGGCTTATCTTGGTATAGTCCCCTGTTGTTGTAGGTGCTTACATTCTGGGGTATGACGGGGCCCTGTCCCGTCGTTGTTGTCATATCATTCGTAGAGGTCTGTAGTACTGTTGTGGGCAGGGTTGTAATGGGATGTAACTGTTCAAATTGATATTTATATATACTGAAGGTAACCGTTTTGGTTAGCCTGTCTTCTTATTTCACTGTCTTATTACATTGGCTTCATGTTATTGTTTTATGTTCCGCTGATTTTCTCTGATGTATGACTACTTGGGTGCCCGGGTAAGGCACGATCCACGGGCCGGGCAGGTCGTGACAAAAGTGGTATCGAGCGATTAATCCTCGGAAAGTGTCTCTGAGCCGTATCCGATGAAGTCTTGATTATCGGTGTGTTGTGCACCACACCAATAATCAGGAGGCTATAGGATATTTAGGATTGGTTTCTATTCTTCTCACTCTGAGATCGTGCCTTAGAACTGTGTTGTAAGTTGGACCCTCTAACGTATTTCTTTCCCTTACCGTTATGCCTCCGCGTAGGGCACACCCGGGCCCAGGAGGGCAAGGCAGCCGAGGGAGCTGCGAGTAGAGTTCAGAGGGTTACGAGGGCACAGGCCCAATCATTACCTAGGGTAGTGCTTCATTCGGGGAGTTCTGCGACGTCACTAGCCCCAGCAGAGTTTTAGCACGGCGGCGGCAGTTCCTACTGCGGCCATGATATTTGAACCTTCAGTTCCACGACCGGGGACAGAGAATATGGATTGCAAAGAGGCGACCCTGTTACTAACTATGGATTTGGCTACCAGAGAGTATACCGATGTACCGCGAGTCTTGATGACTATCTAAGAGAGGGTTGTGCAAGAGTAGTTCTTCGGTTAAGCTTGAGCATGGCCTGTGTACGGGCTTATGCGCAGCAGGCCGAGAGATGTAGAGATCGACGGGTTAACCGAGGACAGCAGAAGAGGGCCAGAACAGCAGGATCCTTTAGTAACTTTCGAGGCGAATCACCTCACCAGCAGATTGATTATGCACATCCACCAGTGCAGAGTGGTCCTCCACAGGGTTCAGGACGTTCGGGGTATGCAGGAGTTGGTCAGAGCTCCAGATCTTCCGGTTCACAGTGTGGCAGACGTCATCCCGGGGAATGTCGTCTTTTAGTTGGTACTTGCTTTACCTGCGGCCGACAGGGCCATGTGCGGAAAGGATGTCCTAGTAGGAAGGATGCTAGTAGGAGGACTCAGCCTTCAGGATCGGTGGGTAGTTCGTCACCTTCCTTAGCTATGCGCCCTACGGGGCAGGTTTGGTTAGAACGACTAAGGGGAGTGAAGCAGTAGATACAGGTATATCCTTAACCCTCTAGAGATCAGTATGTGTGATAAGATGGGTATATCATAAGTGCTATGTTCTGATAGCAGTGTGTTAGTTGTGATTAGGAATCATGGTTAGTAACCGGGAGAGATTGGGGGGATAGGAAAAGTGTGAGCCTTAGAATGTTATACGTAGAGACCTTAGAGGTAAGGCCATCTCGAAAGAAATATTCATTTTGTGTTTGACCCTTACCAGAGTACATAGTGCACGTGGGATATATTGTGTGATAAGTCCCTGAGTAGTGTGGAAAGAAAGAGGGTAGTTGAGCTAAGAAGACCGCTAGGTTTTCATAACATGATTAGTGAGATTGTTCCGGATCGGGGAGCTAGTATTTTGCGCGTTGCCGGGTCGGGTTGAGGCCACATTGAGGGTCAACCCGCGGCCTGTTTGGTGGTGGGGTCAATTTGTCGTGGTCCCGCCTTGTGGTAGGGTCACGAGGGTGTTAGGCCCAAGTTTAGTTAACCAGCGTACGAGTTCGTGGATGCGTTCAACCAGTAGTCGGGCCGATGGGGGCAGCCCATCGTGGATTTTGGTCGGGCAGTGTACTCGGTAGTAAGTTGCGAGATGATTATTTCGGGAAAGGTTGTAAGGCTGCGCAGGTGCCTACCTTCACCTTATGATGACAGTGGAGCCTAGAGTGCAGTGTTTCTTTTTCTGGAAGTTTTACCAGCAGGGTTAGGAACTCAGGTGAGTCTCCGTATCGGATTCGCCCTCGGGCCAGTGTTTGGATTTCAGGGGTAGTTGTGAGGATTGTTGTCTCCTGTTGGGGAAGTGTTTAAGCTACCATTTCAGTGTTCGGATGTTGCCTTATGAAGCCTTGTAGGGGCGGAAGTGTAAGTTCTTGCCGATTGGTTCGATGTTGGCAAGGTTCGGATAGTTGGTTGAGCTTGTTCCGGCAGATCGTGGTTAGGGTGAATCTTGTCTAGTAGTTGTTTTGGCAGCTCGAGAAATTGTGCGGATAATCGGCGACGCTTAGAGTTCGAGTTGGATCGGTCTTCTTGGAGTACCACCCGGATAGGGTGTGACGAGTTTTGGAAACTGAAGCAGTAACAGAAATGTGGTAAGTTATGAGAAAGAGTTCGAGTGTACAAGAAGGGTACGACACGTAAGGGAAGAAGCGAGCATGTATGGCGAGCATAGATGTGATCATTTCTTTTGTAAGGAGAAGGTGCGAAGGAAGTATATTTTAGACCCCGGAGAGAGGTGTTTGTGGTGATGTTAGAGGTGTTTCCTCGTGGAGTTTGATGTAAGTATTTTGCGGGTGTTTACGTGGCAGTGTGGCGTGATTGTTCTCGTAAGTATAGTGGTGAAGACTATCTTGGCGCGCGTTCGTTGAGACTTAGAAGGAACATTCGACGAATGTTTCTAAGGAGGAGAATGTTATACCCGTATTTCGGTATATGCGTGGGGCGTGCGTAGAAAAGTTTGGGCTTTTAAGTGGATTGGCGATTTTATTTTTGTGCACAACACGGTTTGAGTCGTTTTTGACGAAGCGTTTTACACTGACTTGCGAAGGAAAATTCGGCTATGTCATTTTTATTTTTGCGGATTTTTAGAGACGAAACATTTTGGACCAACGAGAGGCGACACTTGGCACCCTCTCATTGGTGGAGTGTGGGGCGGTAAAAGGGGATGAATTCCTTGGCTTTTTGTCAAGTAGTTGGTAGGATATTTTGTGGTAGATGGATAAGGTGCACATGGATGAATCTTGGCCCTACACTTGCCTTGCACTTGTCTAAATCTTGGCCATTGGTTGGCCACTTCTTGACCTATAAATACCCCCCCCCCCTTTGAAGACTTCTTCATCCATTCCTAAACTTTCCTAAGTCTTGAAAACTCTTCCCCCTCCCTCTAGAGTTCTCGTCCCCCCCCCCCCCCCTTGTGAGGCTTTAGCCGAGCACCCTCCCATGGCGAGAGTACCCACTCCTAGTGGGGTTGGCGAGGGTATACACCACTTGTGGTGTTGTCTCGTATAAATACCCCCTCTTGGTAGAAATACTCTCAAAGTATTGTTCTTATGCAAAATACCTTGGCCCTAATACCTTGTAGTATTCCAAGGTTATACCTATACGAAAAGCCCAGAAATACTATTACACTTTCCGTCAGTCACAAAAACCAAACCCTTAGGAAAATCTCCATAGTTAGTTGGAGTATTACGTAGAAGTTGGTTAGAACTTCTAAGGGTGGTTTGGAGCAGGTTGGAGCACCCGGAGTAGGAGCTAAACGTTGCTAAGGACCGACATTTATACTTGGATAATTTTGGGCTTACCGAGGTAAATATCTTGTGCCCCCTATTGTAATTGGAAATTACATGTTGTAGGAATATATAGTTGTAGTATACTATATATAGAACTGAACTTAGTTTTGCGGCAATGTCTTTGGACTTAAGCCTGAATTTAAAGAAGAGAATTGGACTGTACTTACATAGGACTGTATTACAGTAAACTTGTGTAGTTTGACGGGTAGGGAAGGGCTGCCCAAATTTCCGTAGAATCTTGTATCTAGATTTATTCTACCGAGTAGTCTAGACTTTGATAGACTTGTATAACCTTTATAGGTTGAATGTTCTGTGAGTAGCATGTGCTACTTGAAAGGTGGACCAGGCTAGCGGGTTATAGCGATGGAGCGATTTGCTTATAGTCGATGATAATCGTCGCGAGGTATGTGATTCTTCCTATCCTCTTGAGCATGATATTTTAAAAGAATATATATATATAGTACGGTAGACGACGCGTGCTAATTGAGCGTAGTTATGCAGCAATGTCTTTTGACTTAAGCGAATAATAAGAATCTTGAAGTATTTCAAGAGACTTAAGAACTGTTTTGAAAGGAGAGTAATACTTGGTTTTAAAACTTAAGAGTTATACTAGCTTTATGGGAAGTTAGGTATAACGGCTTAAGAGAGATAAAATGAATGATTTATTGATTTTAGAAGTTAAGAGACTTGATCTTAAAAGATAAGAGACTTGACTTAATTAAATTAATATGAATTTTGTGTGAAACCTCATTCGTGAGTAATGAGTACTTGGTTTTTAAAAGGAATAATGTTTTCTTGATTTGGAAATCGGAATGATGTAAACAAACCAACTGCGGCGTTAATAAAGGAAATGTTTTGATTAATAAAGTATTATTAAAACCAGTAGAACCTCCATCTGCATGAAGCTAAGATGAGACAAAATGATACTACATTTCCTAGATCATGGCTGCTTAATAAGATTGATTATGAACAAGAATAACCTACTCACATATAGGGCATATGTTTCTCAGATTGTTTAAAAGAGAATTATATTCTTAAATGAATAAGACTATGAATTCTGAAACCTTTCTAAAATAAGAAACGTGAACATTTGAAATTAGGCAAACTTGGACGTTTGGAAAATAATGTTGTTACTTGATTTTACAAAGGGAAGTGTTTTGGTTTACTTAAAAAGACAGTCACTCTATTTTATACTCTGGTATTGTGTGACACGTGAAAAGCGGATCTTTTAAAGAGTTAATGTATGAAGTACTTTGGGGATAGATGCGAACTTGTTAGCATAAAGTACCGTGTGAATAACTTGATTGTGTTGGTTTGTGATAACCTTGTAATACTTTCTTGTTGATTTGATAAGTAAACATGTTAGGATGCTACGTGTGTTAGTATCTTGTGATTGTTAGGTAAAGTCATTCTTGTTGTGCTTACGTTGTTAAGCGTTAAGCGGTTGTCTTATTATTGTATCACATACCCCGTGACTTATTATACAGGGCTTGCCACCGCGATGCGGGTCTATCGGCTATGTGGTCTATGAGACTATGCGGGCGGCGGTATGCTCGAGATTGATCATTCAGGTGTTTAGCCCGTCACGGGGATGCCTTATGCGGTCTTTGAGGACTATGCGGTCTTTGAGGACTATGCGGGCTGCGGAAGTCGAGCGGATCTGGGGTTAAGCGCCTCCGTCACGAGGTATACCTCGGTGATGCAGGACCATGATTCGAGAATACCTCATGCGGGTGCATGTGTGACCTATGCGGGCTGCGGTAAGTTCGAGGATAGGCCGCGGTGATCTGCGGGCGAGTGGCGGCCGTTCATGTGGTGCGGTGCAGAAAGACCTGCGTGTCTGATTTATGGTATTTGTGGTGCGTAGGTCTTAGTAGTCGGCTATGCCTTCGTACTTACCGTCACGTTCTATTGTGATGACTTTGAGGCGTGAGTCCACGACTTGACATATTGCTTATTTATTGTGAGCGTAGTTTGGTTATCATACATGTCTCTGCTTTATATAGACTACTATGATTTCATTTCTGATGTTATTTTGATTTCACATAGTAAATTTTTGTTATCTTGACCTCCTTCGAAGTGCGTTCATGCGCGAGTAAAGGTACACGATCGTTGATCCTCGCTCTTAGGGTCACGATTCAGCGTTTGGGAAAGCTCCATTTCTCGGAGGCTTATCTTGGTATAGTCCTGTTATTTGTAGGTGCTTACATTCGAGGTATGGCAGACCACTGTCCGTCGTTGTTATCATATCATTCGTAGAGATCTGTAATCTTGTGTGGGCGAGGTTGTAATGGGATATAGCTGTTCAAATTGATATTTATATATACGAGGTAACCGTTTTGGTTGCTTGTCTTCTTATTTCCTTTGTCTTATTACATTGGCTTCATGTTATTGTTTTATGTTCGCTGATTTTCTCGATGTATGACTACTTGGGTGCCGGGTAAGGCACGATCCACGATCCCGGGCAGTCGTGACAAGTAGAGTCTTGATTATCGGTGTGTTGCGCGCCACACCCATAAGCGAGGCTACATGACATTTAGGAGTTGGTTTCTATTCTTCTCACTCTAAGATCGTGCCATAGAGGCATGTTAGTAAGATAATTCCTCTCTGGCGTAATTTTTGTGTTCTGATTATGCCTCGAGGAGAACTTTGATGCGAGAAGGGCAAAGGAGTAGCGAGAGCTACTAGTCGGACTCGGAGAGTTGATAGGGCTTATGCCCGAGGTATCTGGATGTTGTCTGCGACGGCGAGTTAACCTGCGCGAGTTTTGAGACCCTAGCACGAGCCTCCAGTTTCGGTTAGGAGAAGACTATAGGGTCGTGAGGAAGCGATTATGTTATTGACCAAGATAAGCGGTGCTCTGATTTCATCGTGAAGGTTATTCGACCGATGCAGACAGTGTACGAGAGGGTAGAGGGCAGCGGAGATCAGCGTAAGAGGGCTAGACCGGTTGGTTATCCGGTGAGTTTTGGACGGCGGCCTCGGCGAGTGAGATATTCGTCGGCCTACCCGGTACATACCCGCAGCTCACGGTGGGAGATTGGACCCCAGGTATTTAGGAGCGATGCGAGCTCGAGTCGTGGTTCTCGGAGGAGCGAGGATTTTCTCGATCGAGGCCACCTATTCCTCGATGTTTCCAATGTAGTAAGCGTCATTTGGGAAATGCCGTCATGGAGCAGTGTTTGTTATTATTGTGACCGTCAAGGCCCTGGCGATGGGAATGTCTGTTAGAAAGAGCAGGTGAGGTGGCTCGGCTATGAAAGTAGTAGTTGGTTCCACTTTCCTCGCGGATGTCGTCCCCGAGCGAGGTGTTGGATGTCGGCCGATCGTGGTAGAGGTCTAGGTGGAGTTTATAGTTCTGGCGGTCCTTCGAACCGCAGAGATGACGTGACTACTAGGCAGGATCAGGAGGCGACATCGCATGGGGTTACAGGTATATCTCGATTCTTTTGAATCATACGTGCATTGATAGATTCAGATTTCGCCCTAGCATATATGTTTTCCCTTTGTTTCTAGCAGTTGTAAGTGATAGTACCCCCAGAGGTAGGAATACTTTAATTAGTAAAGTGAACTGAGACCATAGTTGTGTAGAGTTCACAAGTTGTAATATACCCATAATAGTGTAAGACCGATAGGAAGAATGTCACGGTAGAAATACTTGACTATGTGACGAACCTCTAGTGAATAGGGGATAGGGTGAGAAGTACCTTGAGATAAGAGAAAGATTTATTTGATTAAGAATGAGAAGTTAAGTATGACGAGTGGGTTATGGACTCATTTCGGGTCAACCGATAGTATGGAATGGGGTGATGTCAGTTGGATATGGTCCCGCTATGTGATAGGGTCACAGGGATACCAGGCCCAAGTTTAGTTAATCGTTGTACGAGTTCGTGGATGCGTCCACCGGAACCGGGTCGTAAGGACTGAGAAGAGCCTTAGTGGAAATTCAAGTAACAAAATGGCCAAGTTTGGATAGTAACTCCAAGGATTGGGGAACAGAAACAATATTTGAGATGTTGTACGTTTACTAAATAAGTTTAGAAGTACGAGAAAGAATGACAAGTAAGAAATAAAGGAACCTCTAAGGATCCCGTGTTTTAGAACACTGTAACCTTCGAGTTTTGTGAGAAGGGGTCGCGGACGGAAGGTCCATTGATATGTTTACGTATTTTATGTGGTTGCCATGTGTGACGTCGTTGGTCTTGTGGAGTATTGATTGATAGGCATAGTAAAGAGATTATGCCGGAGTTTGTATAGTTTGACAACCGACTAAGAACATTTGGGGACGAATGTTTCTAAGGGGGGAAGAATGTTACACCCCGTAAGTCCAGGACATGTATAAGAGAAAGTACATATGGAACACAAGACTTGAAATTGGTACGAAAGGAAGAATTGTTTTTCCGACGGAAAATCTTCCGAACGTCGGAAAGGAAAAATGTTCGTTGATGAGAATTAGATTGTCAAAATGCATTATTTGAAGAGTATGGAACTTATTAACATTATGGAAATTTATTTTTACGGATTTGGTCATGTGGGGCCCACCCGAGGAATTTTACGTTTTGTGGGGCCCACGAGGGTTACGGAATTTTGTGGACGAATGAGAGGGCGACACATGGCACCTCCCCCACATGGTCTTGGACGAAAATTAGCAAGGGTAAAATGTTCATTGACCATGGTAAAAGATCAAGTCTTGCTAGCTTGAGATTGTTGACTTGTCAACTTGTCCACTTGGCTTAACATTAATTATTCTTCATCCTAGCCCACAAGTGTTTTAATCTAAGCCCTCCAATGTGTTTTATATACCACACTAGTAGCAAGACAAGGTCTTCCACACTTAGAAAAATTAGAGAAACTCTTGTGCACACTAAAGACCTCTCGGGTTTGACATTTTCCTCACAAGAAAATTTTGCAATTTTGTTCCATTATTCACAAGACTTTAAACCAAGGTTCCTAAGAGTGTTGTAAGATTATCTCAATAGAAAGATCTCGGAAAAGTGGCGTTTTCGTATTAGTCGCAAGGCGGAAACTTAAGGACTTCTTCAACTTTGAAGTTGGAACTTGAAGATGGGTTCTTCATAGGCTTATAAGGAGTCCTTGGAGCGGATTGGAACATAAGGAAATGAGCTAAGAATTGGTAAGGAGCGACTTTTAATCTTGGAATTTTTAAGGGATTGTAAAGGTATAATTCTTGTCGTTTTAGTAATTAAGGTTTACTATTTGTTGTAGCTATGGATATTAGCAAGCATGAGATGTTTAGTATTAAGTTTGATAATTGTTTTGGCTATTGGAACCCTAATCCGAAAACTAGCATGTTTAGCCTTAAGATTACAATTCAAGTTGATTATTAGTTTAAGTCGTCGCATGTTGTATAAGAAGGAAATTGTAGTTGTTGAAGTTGTTTATGGCTATATAACATGTTAGACCTTAGAACTTGAAATTGGAAAAGAATTGGAAAAGACTTGTGTTGTTCTATAAGTTAGCCGAGAATGGCTTTGATTATGGACTTAGTTGGTATTAATTGTGGGGCAGAATTTTACACGTATTGTAAGGCGTGTAATCCCCTTTGGTTGGTTGTTGTTTTGAGCCTTAAATGTGGCGTGTTGGTTATTGAATTTAGATCCTTGAAAAGGTGGCAAAGTATGTAGAAACAAATGAGGTCTTTGCCCGATTTTTCGTAGAATAAGAGACCGTATACTTAGTATTATTCTCGTTAGAAACTAGAAATTGATAGTCATGTTGTGGCCATTATAGGTTGACAATTCGTGCGTGCGTATTCGGCTTAGCTTGTGGATTTAGCGAAAGGTATGTGAACTATCTCCTCTTCTACCATGATTCCGTATGGTAAAGAAAGTATGTCCTACTCCTTAAATAATCCATTCCTTGGTTGTATTTGGATTGCCTAAAATAGAATTTGTTCTATGTACTCCCTTGATTGCACTTTGATGTTTAAATTGTAAGTTGTATAATCCATTTCCTTAAAGTACATAGAGTCTTGAAAAGGAAGTGGTTTCCAAACCTTTTGGCTAGTGCCTTAGTTCCAAAACCTAAGGGTTGTTATAATGACTTTAGGGGAGTTAAAGGAGTGATTTACTTAATTGTATTAAAAGAGGAGAAATGACATGATTTAAGAGAAGTAACTTATTTTAAAGGTGTGAGTTACTTGAGGTTTATAAGTAGAAGAAACTTGTTTTCTAAATATTAAGAGACTTGAAGTATTTTGAAAGTTAAGAAACTTGATTTGTAAGTATGTGATACTTGGTTTTAATAGTATAAGTCTCTTGGTTATAAAAGGAATGAATATGTCTAAAACCATAAAGGGTTATAACGGCTTTATGGGAAGTTGGTTATGACGGCTTTATGGAAGGTTAAGAAAGTTGTCTATTTTGATTAATGGGCATAAGTTTCCTAGATTGTGAAAATTTGAAGATATTTGATTTCAAGCTTTGAAATGAGTTTTCTAAAAGTGTAGTAACTTACTTTGCAAAATAGACACACCTTGATACTACGGGTGTTAGTATCTTGGGGTTTTACATAAAAAGGAGTCTTTTGAAAAGAATGTACGTACGTAGTACTTTGGCTTGTTTAATTGAGAATTATTCTATGTGTGCCTTGATAAGTATTTTGGCTTGTTTAATTGAGAATCATTCTATGTGTTCCTTGATAAGTACTTTGGATTGTTTAATTGAGAATTTTTCTATAAGTGCCTTGAATTTATAAAATGAAAGTCTAAAGATTTTATGAACTTGCCTATGTGTGCTGGTGATAGCCTTTGAGTGCAAGTATGATGTTTTATTACGTTGCCGCGACTCTCGGTTGGAGGGCCGGCTGTCTTGTTGTAAGTTTACTTGGACGTACCGACGGTGATGTGGGATTCCACGGGTATGCTTCCATTATTTGTATTACTCCTTGGACATGCTTATACGATGTGGGATTAGGCGTGTGACCGGGGCGGGTTAGATTCTCGGATTTGTTTGTATTACCCCATGGTCATGCTTATACGATGTGGGATTCCGGGGCATACGACTACGTGGGATATTTTCATTCCATGGATTGGACCTCCATGAGCTTTAGTAATAGCATCTTTGGATCAGTAGTTAGCTTTCGTACTTTCCCGTCGATTGTTGGCAGTTTGGATCGATAGTTGGCTTCGTCTTGCCGTCGATTCTATTACCTGATTTGATACGGTAGGCTCGGTAGATAAGCTTACACTTGCCGATCATATCTCGTGACGGCAGTGAATCAGTAGTTAGCTTTCGTACTTGCCCCGATTGTTGTTGCAGCTGAATCCAGTAGTTGGCTTTCGTACTTGCCCCCCGTCAGTTTTATGATGCAGGCTGGATCTGGTGGTTCGTTTTCCTACTTGGCCCATACAGTTTTTAGGACACAGGTGGGACTTGGTGTTCATGTATGTCTATTGGTGTTATATTATATCATGGACTGCCGGCAGTGAGGAAGGATTCCACGGGCATGATTGATATTATGGGCGTGAGACCCATAGTTTTATTTTAGTAATGACTTTGAGGACTCCCTGACTTGATATGACTGCTTATGTATTGTGTACTGTAGGTTGGCTATCATACATGTCTCCTATTTTGTTTAGACTGTCATGATTTCATTCTGATGCTAACATTTCACATACTTGGTACATTCCCGTCTTGACCTCCGAGGCTGCGTTAAATCCGCATGAGTTTAGGTCTTGATTTGGTGATCTGCAGTGTAGGAACGCTCGTAGTTTTGGATAGCTCCATTTGTTCGGAGTTTATCTTTTTGGTATAGATCTTTCGATGCAGGCTTTATGCGATTATGGAGTGCGGCGGGGCCTTGTCCGTCATAGTTCGATATAACTCTTAGAGGTGCAGTATTCATATGTAGGATTGGACTGCGTTATGCAGTGTAGTGTCTTTTGATTATGTATATTATATGGCAGCCTTGTCGGCTTTGCCCTTGCACGTACGTTGGTTTTAAAAAAAAAAGAGGTGTTATTTAATTTCGCAGTTTACTTAGTTGTTAAGGTAGGAGGGTGCCCGGTAGGGCACCGATCACGAGCTTGAGGTTGAGGTGTGACATTACTCTTCTGAGGGTTAGGCAGTGCGTGATCTATTGTGATGCCTCGGGTATCGGGCTAGGGTGTGTTTTGATGCGACGACAAGGTTATAGCCTATGCTTCCGGCGATTCTTGAAGCATGAAGGAATTACCTACCCACGACTTGGAGTTGGCGCGATTATTCATGCCTTGAAGATTTGGAGACATTATTTGTATGGGGTTCATGTGGATATTTATCTGCACCACAAGAGCCTCGGTATATCTTCGAGAGGAGGCTGAACTTGCGGCGAGGCGGTGGTTAGAGTTGTTGAAATATTATGATGTTGATATTACATACCATCGGGAAAGCCAATGTGGTTCTTGATGCCTTGAGTCGTAGATCGATGGAGTGCATCGGTGGTACAGCCGGAGAGCGAGACATGGTCCGTCGGATCCACCGGTAGCGAGCCTTGGGGTTCGTTTGATATCTGAAGCGATAGTAAGTGCGGGTTCGTGAGGTTGCGAGTCTTCCATCGTTGTTGAGGTGGCGATAGTTTGAGGACCCGTGTTGCACGGTATCGAATGCGGCTCTTCGGGAGGAGAAGAGTCTATTCAGTAACGCTGATGGGTGCTAAGGTTTGAGGCGGTTGTGTGTTCCGATGTAGCGAGGACCGTCGAGAAGATTGCAGGAGAGGCACGCGGTGCTCGTTATTCTATTCATTGAGTCGACCAAGATGTACCATGACCTCGGATGTTTGTATTGGTGGATGGCACGAAGAGGGCGTGGCGAGTTTTGTTGCCTGATGTCCTAATTGCCGGCGGTCAGTCGAGCACGGAGGCCCAGTGGATTGTGCGAGCTATTGAGATTCCGACTTGGAAGTGGGAAGTGATCAACATAGTCTTTGTTGCAGGTTACCTCATACTCGGAGGAAATGCGACTCCATTTGGGCCTCGTGCTCGAGGAAATGCGACTCCATTTGGGTTATTGTTGGTGGTGAAATCAACCCATTTCCTTCGGTCGGGGCAGCGTTTTGGTGAGACTATGCATTGTACATCGAGAGATTGTGAGGTGCGGTGTCCGTGTGTCGATTATATCGGATAGATGAGCGGTTCTGGCTAACTTCCGGAGGTCTTTCGAAGGATTAGGGACACAGTGAGCCTCGGTCTGACATTTCATCCTCGGTGGCGGGCGGCGAGTGTACTATCGGACCGCGAGGATATGTTGCGAGCTGCGTGATTGATTTCGAGGTATACAGGAGGATCATTTGCCTCTTGTGGAGTTTACTTATAACAACAACTACCATTCCGATGAGATGGCGCCATCGAGGCATTGTATGGCGGAGATGCGAGTCGCCGATTGGTTGGTTCGGCGTGGGAGAGTGCGATTAGTTGGCGGACTTGGTTCAATGGTGTGGATAAGGTGAAGCTTATCCAGAGAGGCTGATAGCGGTCAGTCGGCGAAGTCATATGCGGATAATCGGCGTCGGCATTTGGAGTTTGGTGCAACGATTGGGTCTTTTTGAAGGTGTCACCCATGAAGGGTGTGATGAGATTCGAAATAAGAAACTGGCCCAAGGTACATTGGGCTACCGAATCATCCGTAGAGTGGGCAAGGTTGCCTATGAGTTGGATCTGCCATCAGAGTTAGAGGCGGTACATCCGGTCTTCCATGTTTCAATGTTGCGGAAGTGTATCGGAGATCCAGCGAGAGTTTTCCCTGCTAGTGAGGTCCAGGTGACAGAGGGGTTATCGTATGAGGAGATTCCCGTAGCGATACTCGATCGCCAGGTCAGGCGACTGCGGACCAAGGATGTGGCTTCCGTCAAAGTCTTGTGGAGGAATGATAACCGGGAGGAGATGACTTGGGAAGCGGAGAAGGACATGTTGAGGAAGTATACTCACTTATTCCCTACACCTTCAGGTAATTCATCTTCCCTTACTTGTCAAGTTTTAATTGAAGTATTTCTTTTTGCTTAAATGCTATTATGTGGCCACGTGTGGCATTATTGGTATGTCGGGGTTGTGAAAGGAAACTATGTCGCTAATTATAAGTTTGACTCCGAAAGAACATCCGGGGACGAATGTTTCTAAGGGGGGAAGAATGTTACACCCCGTATTTACATGACATGTTTTAAGAACGTACGTGAGAATCCCAAATGTTAAGATTAGAGACTTGTAAAAATTTATCGGAATTATGAAATTGTCAGAAAACGTAATATTGTGACGAATGGGAGGGCGACACGTGTCCCCCCCCCCTTATGTTGTCTTGGACGAATTGAGCATGGGCAAAAAGGGTCATTTGACCTTTGTTAGGATGACTAAGTCTTGCAACTTGTAGAGCTTGAGAAAATTGACTTGGTCAATGGGACCACAAGTCTTGATATTTAATAGAAACTCATCCAAGCCTCACATTTGTACACATCTTGACCCTCCATTGAACTATATAGTAGTACTAGTAGCAAGACTAACTTCAACACTTAGAAAAATTTCAAGAATTTCTGAAGAACACTCAAGGGGATCTCGGGTTCACTCCTCCCCAACTAGAAAAAAATTTGTTTGTTGTCTATTAAGCTTCACACTTTAAACCAAGGTTCATAAGTGTATTGTAAGGATATGTCAATAGAAAAATCCCGGAAAAAGATAGTTTTCGTATTAGTCGCAAGGTGAAAACCTAGTTGCATTTCTAGGTTTTGTTTGGAAGATTGAAGGAAATTTGTTGGTGTTGTTCTAAGGGTCTCAAGTAGCAGATTGAAGTGTCTAGAAGAGGCTCTAAGTTGCTAAGGAGCGACTTCAGATTTGGAGTTGGACTAAGAATCGTTGAGGTAATAATCTTGTCTCTTAAGTGTTACAAGATTATATATTGTTGTTAGCCTTACATGTTTGCTAGCATGAAGTATATGTTTTGAAGTTTCATAAGTGTTATGGATTGATTGTAACCTAAAAATCGAAATGTCATTTAAGCCATGTGAAGTTGGATTACAATTTGGTCGTTTATTAGAATCGTCGCATGTTACTTACTTGAAAATTATAGTAGTTATAATCGATTGCGACTTGATATCATGTTATGCTAACAACTTGGATTGAAAAGGAAATTGGATAAGAATTGGTATTGTTGTATCTCAATGTGGCCGAATTGTCCTAGTAGTTTGTATTAGTTTGATATCTTTTGTGGGGCGGAATTTTACACGTCTAGTAGGCGTGTAATCCCCTATTGTTAATTGCATTGATTGGGCCTTAAATGTGGCGTGTTTGGTTATTGAATTCGACCTTGAAAAAGGTGGCAAAGTAAGTAGAAACAAAGGAGGTGTTGTCCGATTTTCCGTAGAATTTAGTGACTTTACACTTATAATATTCGTTTGAAGTAAGGCGTTAATAGGCGTATTGTGGACATTATAGGTTGACATACTACGGGCGGGATATTGTACTTAGCAAGTGGATTGGCGAAGAGGTATGTAGAATTTTCCTATCTTTTGAGCATGAATAGTTGCGTATTGTTATACCGTATTTTGGGTAATATGCGTATGGGCGTGCGTCTGAAATTTGAGCCTTAAGTTAGGCATTGGATTCGATTTGGGCACAGTGCGATTAGAGTCGTTTTTCGAAAGCGTTTCCACAACTTTCGTAGGGAATTTCCGCTATGTCATTTTTAATTTTTGCGGATTTTTCCGAGAGGCGAAACATTTTGGACCAGGAGGTGACATGTGTCACCTCACATTGGAAGCAAATGGAAGGTTGGGCGATTTGGGCGTCAAGAGGCCTTCGTTGGCCTTGGCGATTAGCTCCCCCTTTTGTGCCTAGTTTTGTGGCTTGTTTTGTGGAGTGTTTTGTGGAGTGTTTTGTGGGTGCACTTGGCTTGATCTTGGCCTTACACTTGCACTTGGCTAAATCTTGGCCATTGGTTGGCCTTTGGGTTTGCTATAAATACCCCTTAGTTGATGAACTTTCTTCATCAAAATCATTTCAAGTCTTGAAATCTCTCCCTTTTGTGTGTTGAAATTCGTCCAAGCCCTCCCCACTTTTGTGGAGCTTGGCGAGAGTCTCCTCTCCCCTTGTGAGGTCTAGCCGTGGGTACCCCCTCCCCCTAGCCTAGTTGTTTCGTATAATACATCCCCCTTTGTGGTATTGAAATACTCCTCCAAGTATTGTTATAATGCCCAAAATACCTTAGCCTTTTACCTTGTAGTATTCCAAAGTTACCTCTATACGTAGAGTCCGGAAATACTACATTTTGTCCCTTTAGTCTCAAACCGAAACACTAAGAAAATCTTCATTGATTGGGTGAAGTATTTAAGTATAAGTTGGTTAGAACTACTAAGGGTTGTTTGTAGCGGGGTGGAGCACCGGAGTTGGAGCTAAGCGTTGCTAAGGATCGGCATTTAACTTGGATAATTATGGGCTTATCGAGGTAAACACTCATCCTTCTATTGTAATTGGAAATTACATGTTGTTAGAATATATAGTTGAAGTATACTATATATAGAACTATACTTAATCTTTGTGGCAATGTCTTTTGACTTAAGCTGAAGAAGTAAATCCCCGACTGTAATTACATAGGGTGTATTCTGATGAACTTGTGTAGTATGCATGTAGTAGAATTGTACACGTCCGGTTAGGCGTGTAAACCCCAGTTGGCTTGGTAGCGGCCTCGATGAAGGAGATTCTGTTGTGGCGGGAGATCTTTGCCGAATTTTACGTAGAATATTCTACGTTGTGGTCTAGATGATAATAGGCGCCTTGTGGCCTTATAGGTTGAAGTACTACGTGTGGCGCGATTTACTTGGCTTGAGGAGTAGCGATTGTTTGGGCGTTTTGCTATTAGTCGATACTCGTCGCGAGGTATGTGAACCTCTTCCTATCTCTTCTAGCATGATATGTGTGTAACTATGTAGTACGGTAGACGTACATGTGTTTAAAATACTTTGTGGTTTTTAAAAGGGAAAGTAACACTTGGTTTTAAAGGTTTTAAAAAGAGTTATACTAGCTTTATGGGGAGTTAGGTATAATGTCTTAAGAGAGGTAAAGAAAATGGTTTACTGATGTTAGAAGTTAAGAGACTTGATCTTATAAGATAAGAGACTTAACTTATTTGTTTTAATGTGGATGTTTGTGTGAAACCTCATTCGTGAGTAATGAGTACTTGGTTTATTTAAAAGAATAATGTTTTACTGATTTCGGAAATCAGAATGTGTACCGACAGACCACTGCAGCGTTAATAAAAGAAAATGTATTAAATAATGATGAATTGTATTAAAACCAGTAGAAACCTCCATCTGCATAGAAACTAAGATGAGACAAAATGATATACATTTTCTAGACCATGGCTGCTGTAATAAGAATGTTGTAAACAAGAGTAACCTACTCTCACGTGAGACATATTGTTCTAAAAAGGAATCAAGTGATTAAGTTTATGAACTATGAAACCATTTGAAAATGAAAAGCTTGAGTAATTGAAACTAGGCAAACTGGAACTTAGGAAAAGAATGTTGTTACTTGATTTTGAAAAGGAATGTGGGTTGGTCATTCTAATACTACGGGTATCGGGTGACTTTTATAAAAGTAATGGATCTCTTTTAAAAGAACTTAACGTATGTAGTACTTTGGGGTTAAAAACCCGGACTTTGGCATAAAATGAAAGTACGAGTTGTGTGAAACTTGCACATGCTGTTGTTGTGAAACTTGCCTATGCTTGTTGTTGTGAAACTTGCCTATGCTTGTGATGATAGCCTTGGTTGTGCAAGTGTGGTATTTACGTATTCTGGCGTCTCGATAGAGGCGGTTGACTTGTTGAGAACTTACTTGGGCGTCTTTGGCGGTGATGGAGAATTCCACGGGTATGTTTCCATTTTGATTCTTATCTTATTGTTGATGTCACGTGGACATGTCTACCGTCACGATGTCCGGGGCATGTGGCATGCGGCGGGTTGATTACCGATATATGGTTATTTACGTTCCATGGGCGGTCTACACCGATGTTGTATTCCGGGGCATGTGGCCGTGCGGCGAGTTGACTACCTAGTATATTGTTGTTGAGGTTACATGGGCATGTCTACAAATCTTTGTATTCGGGGCATGTGGCCATGCGGCCTTATTGTGTGTTGCATCATGGACATGTCTACACGTCTTTGTATTCAGGGCATGTGGCCATGATGCGAACATGATGGATGTGGTGGGCGTGAGACCCATAGTTATATTTGAGTGGTGACTTTGAGGCGTGAGTCACGACTTGGCTTCTTTGTTATGTTGTGATCGTAGTTTGGTTATCATACATGTCTCTGCTTTATATAGACTAGTATGATTTCATTTACTGATATTTTACAATTTCACATACTTGGTACTGTTATGCGACCTCGCCCGGCTGCGTTCATCTGCATGGTAGAAGTACATTGGTGTCGATCCGGCATAGGATCACGTTTAGCGTTTTTGGAAGCTCCGTTTCGTCGGAGGCTTATCTTTGGTATGTGTTCCCGAGTTGTAGGTTCTTGTACATTCGGGGTATGGCGAGCCCTGTCCGTCATAGTTGTTGTATAAATCTTAAGTGCATGCCTTTGTTGTGGCGGGGTTTGTAAAAAGGATAAGCTGTTGGGTTTATGTATATACAGAAGGCAAGCGTTTGGTTGGCTTGTTTATTTATGATATCTCTTGTTTCATGATTCATGTTTTATATTCCGCTGATTTTCTACGATGTTGTATCACTAGGGTGCGGGGTAAGGCACGATGGCGAGCCCGTTTCGGCGTTACAAAAGTGGTATCAGAGCAGTTAATCCTCGGAAAGTGTCTACAGACCGTGTCTAGTAGAGTCTTGATTATCGGTGTGTTGTGCACCACATCTATAATCCGGAGGCTATAGGACATTTAGGAGTGGTTTCCATTATTCTCCTTACGAGATCGTGCCTTAGAAATGTGTTGTAAGTTGGACCCTCCGGCGTGTTTCGTTTTTACGATTATGCCTCTGCGAAAACAACCAGGCCCGAAGGGCAAGGCGGCGGAGGCGCTAGTGGATTGAGAGGAGTGCGAGGCGCGAGCCGGTCGATACACAGTAGTGCTTGACGGCGAGTTTTGCGGCGCCGCCCGGCCAAAGAGTTTAGACCGCGGCGGTGGCTGCTGAGACTACTGATACACGAGCCTCGGTCCAGCGATGCAGGCGGGAGATGGGTCCTGAGAGATGGCGATTATTGGCGAGTTGTGGCGAATATGAGATAAATTTGGGCCTTGATTCGGTTCAGCGGCACGTAGTGCAGAAGCGACAGTTTGAGGCTACTGGATTTCTTAGTTGTAGCCGCTTTGAGTTTCTGGTCGAGGCGGAGGATGATCGCGAGTTCATCCGTCGATTCTGAAGGATCATGCGGTGATCAAGGCTTGGTAGTCTGTGACATTTGGTTCGCATCGGTGCGTGACACCGCGATCGATTGGTTTGACTCGTGGGAGCTTTCGGGAGAGCATGCACTTCCGGCCGTTTGGGATGAGTTTTGGGGGCCTTCGCACATTTCTTGCCTCGCGGATGAGGAGGGCTCGGTAAACAGTTTTGATGTTGAGGCGAGCGAGCGTCTGATTGGAGTACAATGTGGAGTTCGACTCATTGGCGGTATGTTCCGCATTAGTAGCTAGTATGGAGGATCGAGTGCACCGATATATTCTGAGGCTCGATGATTACCTAGCGAAGAGTTGTTGGGTGTTTCCGCCCAGTAGGGCATGGACATTGCCGCATCTGAGCTCATGCGGAGTGCGAGGCGCGAAGATCGACAGGTGGACGGCTTTCAGCGAAGAAGGCGAGCGGCGGATATTTTGGCGACCCGAGGCGGACCGCCTCGGAGATACTAGTTTTGTACCTCCGCCATTCTGAGTGGTCCTCCGCGACGCCGGGACCCCAGGATATTCGAGAAGCGGTCGGGGCTCCCGTGTTTGAATGTTCGAAGTAGGGTGTTGGCGGTCGATCACCCCTACCGGTGTGGTCGATGTGGTAGACCGCATTTGAAGTGTCGTAGTACGAGGAGCTTGTTATTCTGCGGCCGTCGAGCCGTGTGAAGAGAGGCGTATTATAAGAGAGGTTCAGCAAAGACGACTCGACCCGGGATCGATGGTGGTTCATCACCCTGCGATTATGCGCCTGCGAGTGGGCTATGATTAGAGTGGGCGGTAGCTTCGTGTATATCTTAACCCTCTGAGTTTTGGTATCTTTGATATGATGATCTCATTATTATGTGCTATGTGTGCGAATAAGCGTTGTGTTAATTGTGAGTTAGAAAACATGGTTAGTTGGGAGGCTAAGTATGGGGTCATGGTAAGTATGAACCACTGAGCGTGTCACGATTGAGACCTTACGGGTAAGGTCGTCTTGAGTAAAAGATCTATTTTATGTTTGACCTTTATCAGAGTGCGTAGTGTACGTGGGATATGTTTGTGTGATCATCCAGGTAATGTGAAATGGAAGTGGTAGCTTTCATGACTGTAGAGGTAAGAATGTTGGATCAAGAAACTAGGAAGTTGGCACTCTGATGGGTCGGGTTGGGGCCATGTTGCGGGACCAGCGTCGTTCGAGGAAGGGTCAGCTGGGTGGTCGCGGTGGCGAGTCACGAGGTGCTAGGCCCAAGTTTAGATGACCATCGTGTGAGTTCATAGATACGTTCGATCGAGAATCTGTTCGTGAAGGTGGGAATGGCCTTAGAAATCGAGGTTAGTGAGATGACCAAGTTTGGAGTAGAGACTCCAAGGGTTGGAAACGAGCGTTGGTGAAGTGTGAGTACGGATACTAGAACGAGTTCGAGTGTTGAGGCAGTACTACGAGAAAGGGGAGAAGTGAGCGTGTGTTTTATGGCGGTGTGGCATGATCGTTTCGTAAGTATAGCGGTGAAGACTATCACTGGTACTGTTTGTTTTGAGACCTAGAAGGAACATTCGGACGAATGTTTCTAAGGAAAGAATGTTATACCGTATTTTGGTTATGCGTATGGGCGTGCGTCTGAAATTGAGCCTTAAGTTAGGCATTGGATTCGATTTGGGCACAAGTGCCGATTAGAGTCGTTTTTAGCCGAAAAGTTTACACACCTTTCGTAGGGGACTTTAAGGCGATGTGCTTTTTATTTTTTGCGGATTTTTAGAGACGAAACATTTTGGACCAACGGGAGGGTGACATGTCACCTCGCATTGAAGCAAATGGAAGGTTGGGCGATTTGGGCGTCGAGGCCTTGGTTGGCCTTGGCGATTGGCTCCCCTTTTGTGCCTAGTTTTGTGGCTTGTTTTGTGGAGTGTTTTGTGGAGTGTTTTGTGGGTGCACTTGGCTTGATCTTGGCCTTACACTTGCCTTGCACTTGGCTAAATCTTGGCCATTGGTTGGCCTTTGGGTTTGCTATAAATACCCCCTTAGTTGATGAACTTTCTTCATCCAAAAATCATTTCCAAGTCTTGAAATCTCTCCCCCTTTGTGTGTTGAAATTCGTCCAAGCCCTCCCCCCCTTTTGTGGAGCTTGGCCGAGAGGTCTCCCCTCCCCCCCCTTGTGAGGTCTAGCGGTAGTACCCACTAGCCTAGTTGTTTCGTATAATACATCCCCCTTTGTGGTATTGAAATACTCCTCCAAGTATTGTTATAATGCCCAAAATACCTTAGCCTTTTACCTTGTAGTATTCCAAAGTTACCTCTATACGTAGAGTCCTGAAATACTACCTTTTGTCCCTTGAGTCTCAAACCGAAACCCTAAGAAAATCTTCATTGATTGGTGGAAGTAATGAAGGAGACGGTGGTGAGAACTTCTAAGGGGTGTTTGGGCGGGTGGAGCACCGGAGTTGAGCTAAACGTTGCTAAGGATCGACATTTAACTTGGATAATTATGGGCTTATCGAGGTAAACACTCGTCCTTCTATTGTAATTGGAAATTACATGTTGTTAGAATATATAGTTGAAGTATACTATATATAGAACTATACTTAATCTTGTGGCAATGTCTTTTGACTTAAGCTGAAGAAGTAAATCGAATCACGTAATTACATAGGGTGTATTACAAGAGACTTGTGTAGTATTCTTGTGTAGTAGAATTGTACACGTCCGGTTAGGCGTGTAAAACCCCCACGGTTGGCTTAGTGGCCAGCCTCGATAGAGAAGGAGATTTCTGTTGTGGCGGGAGATCTTGCCGAATTTTCAGAGAATATTCTACGTTGTGGTCTAGATGATAATAGGCGCCTTGTGGCCTTATAGGTTGAAGTACCTACGTGTGGCGCGATTTACTTGGCTTGAGGTAGCGACTGTTTGGAGCGTTTTGCTATTAGTCGATACTCGACGCGAGGTATGTGAACCTCTTCATATCTCTTCTAGCATGATATGTGTGTAACTATGTAGTACGGTAGACGTACATGTGTTTAAAATACTTTGTGGTTTTTAAAAGGGAAAGTAACACTTGGTTTTAAAGGTTTTAAAAAGAGTTATACTAGCTTTATGGGGAGTTAGGTATAATGTCTTAAGAGAGGTAAAGAAAATGGTTTACTGATGTTAGAAGTTAAGAGACTTGATCTTATAAGATAAGAGACTTAACTTATTTGTTTTAATGTGGGTGTTTGTGTGAAACCTCATTCGTGAGTAATGAGTACTTGGTTTATTTAAAAGGATAATGTTTCTTGATTTCGAAATCGTAATGTGTATCAAACAGGACCATGCGGCGTTAATAAAAGAAAATGTATTAAATAATGATGAATTGTATTAAAACCAGTAGAAACCTCCATCTGCATAGAAACTAAGATGAGACAAAATGATATACATTTTCTAGACCATGGCTGCTGTAATAAGAATGTTGTAAACAAGAGTAACCTACTCTCACGTGAGACATATTGTTCTAAAAAGGAATCAAGTGATTAAGTTTATGAACTATGAAACCATTTGAAAATGAAAAGCTTGAGTAATTGAAACTAGGCAAGCTGGAACTTAGGAAAGAATGTTGTTACTTGATTTTGAAAAGGAATGTGGGTTGGTCATTCTAATACTACGTATCGGGTGACTTTTATAAAAGTAATGGATCTCTTTTAAAAGAACTTAACGATGTAGTACTTTGGGGTTAAAAACCGGACTTTGGCATAAAATGAAAGTACCTTGAGTTGTGTGAAACTTGCACATGCTGTTGTTGTGAAACTTGCCTATGCTTGTTGTTGTGAAACTTGCCTACGCTTGTGATGATAGCCTTGGTTGTGCAAGTGTGGTATTTACGTATTCTGGCGTCTCGATAGGGCGGTTGACTTGTCGAGAACTTACTTGGACGTCTTGGCGGTGATGGAGAATTCCACGTATGTTTCCATTTTGATTACCGTCTTATGTTGATGTCATGGACATGTCTACACCGATGCATTAGGGGCATGTGGCCACGCGGCGGGTTGATTACCGATATATGGTTATTTCTGTTCCATGGGCGTGTCTGCCGATGTTGTATTCCGGGGCATGGCGCGCGGGGTTGACTACCTAGTATATTGTTGTTGAGGTTACATGGCTACACCGTCTTTGTATTAGGGCGTGGCGTGCGGCCTTGTTGTGTTGCATCATGGACATGTCTACCGATCTTTGTATTCCGGCATGTGGCCATGATGCGAACATGATGGATGTGGTGGGCGTGAGACCCATAGTTATATTTAGTGGTGACTTTGAGGCGTGAGTCCTCGACTTGGCTCTTTGTTATGTTGTGATCGTAGTTTGGTTATCATACATGTCTCCTGCTTTATATAGACTAGTATGATTTCATTTACAGTATTTTACAGTTTCACATACTTGGTACTGTTGTCTCGACCTCCTTGAAGCTGCGTTCATCCGCGGTAGAAGTACATCGTGTCGATCCCGCTGTAGGATCACGTTTCGTTTTTGGAAGCTCGTTTCGTCGGAGGCTTATCTTTGGTATGTGTTCCTGAGTTGTAGGTTCTTGTACATTCGAGGTATGGCGAGGCCCTGTCCGTCATAGTTGTTGTATAAATCTTAGAGTGCATGCCTTAGTTGTGGCGGGGTTTGTAAAAAGGATAACGCTGGGTTTATGTATATACCGAAGGCAGCTGTTTGGTTGGCCTGTTTATTTATGATATCTCTTGTTTCATGATTCATGTTTTATATTCCGCTGATTTTCTCTGATGTTGTATCACTAGGGTGCCCGGGGTAAGGCACCAGTGACGGGCCCGGGTTTCGGGGCGTTACACGTATATAGTACGGTAGACGTACAAGACCTTGACATCCTTTACTTGTTTTTTTAAGAATGGTCAAGTTGGATGAGTTAGGAGATTAACTCACTTCTTTAAAAGTAATAAGGATGTCCTTAGTTTTTAAAGTTAAGGGACTTGAAGGGTTTTAAAGTATTTGATACTTATTTCTTCTTAAACGTATAAGTCCCTTGGATAGGAATTTGTAATTGGCTAAGGTATAAAGTTAATATAACGACTTTATGGGAAGTTGGTTATATTAGCTTTATGGAAAAATAAATGACTTGTTTTAATGAAAGGTAATTTGGTTTTAAGGCATTAATTGCCTAAGGTTTTATGAGAAAAGAAGTCACTTGATTTAGAAGCCTAATTTTATTTCTAAAAGTATTGTGACTTGTCTTGAAAAGTAATTGTGACTTGATACTACGGTTATTAGTATCTTGGATGTTTTATACGAAAAAAGAGTCATTTTTAAAAGAGTGGAAGTATGTAGTACTTGGGTTAAATTCCCGGATTTTTATAAAAGACATGTTAGTGCCTTAAGTAAACTAAAATGAGAGTGTATATGAACAAGAATAATAAGAAGTTAGGGGATTTCTTAACTTGCTTATATATTGTATGATAAGCCGATAGTGCTTATGTTATGTATGATATCCGGTTTGTGCTAGTGGTATATTATTCTTTACGGGGTCATTCCCCGGGTTTGTGGCATTTGCATATTCTGTGGATTTGCTACCCACGATGCGAGGAATACCTCATGCGAGTCCGTAAGGGCTTATGCGGGTGAAATAGTCTCATGCGGGCGGATACAGCCTATGCGAGGAATACCTCATGCGAGTCCGTAAGGGCTTATGCGGGTGAAATAGTCTCATGCGAGGAATACCTCATGCGGGTCCACATGACCTATGCGGGTGAAATAGTCTGTTATACCCCGTATTTCCAGAGTATGTACGTAAGGACGTACGTAGAAAAGTTTGTGCCTTAAAGTGGCTTGGCCGATTTTATTTGTTCACAACACCCGATTAGAGTCGTTTTTCGACGAAACGTTTCCACAGCTTTCGTAGGGAAAATTCCGGCTATGTCATTTTTATTTTTTGCGGATTTTTCCGAGAGATGAAACATTTTGGACCAACGAGAGGGCGACACTTGTCACCCTCTCATCGGGGCACGTTAGTGATAATGGCTCGACGGTGCTTGGCTTTTTGTCAAGTAGTTGGTAGGATATTTTTGTGGTAGATGGATAAGGTGTACTTGGGTGAATCTTGGCCCTACACTTGCATAACTTGGCTAGATCTTGGCCATTGGTTGGCCTTGGCTTGTACTATAAATACCCCCCCTTTGGAAGACTTCTTCATCCATTCCTAAATTTCCTAAGTGTTAAAATCCTCCCTCCCCTTGAGTAGTGTTCTCGTCCTCCCCCTTTGTGAGGCCTTGTGGCCGAAGTTCCCACGCGTCGAGTACCCCACAGTGGGGTAGGCCGAGGGGTATACACCCCCCATCTCTTGGTAGAAATACTCTCAAAAGTATTGTTATAATGCCCAAATTACCTTAGTCGTATACCTTGTAGTATTCTAAGGTTATACCTATACGAAAAGCCCAGTTATACTATTATACTTCCCGTCAGTCACCAAACCGAAACCCTAAGGAAAATCTCCATGGTTAGTTGGAGTTGTATGTAGAAGTTGGTTAGAACTTCTAAGGGTAGTTTGGAGCGGATTGGAGCGCACGGAGTTGGAGCTAAACGTTGCCCAGGATCGACTTTATACTTGGATAATTATGGGCTTATCGAGGTAAATACTCTTGACCTTCTATTGTAATTGGAAATTACATGTTGTTAGATTATATATTTGAAGTATACTATATATAGAACTGAACCTAGCTGCGGCAATGTCATTGACTTAAGCCCGAATATAAAGAAAGAGAATCGAATCAGAATTACATAGATCAGTATTAAGAGACTTGTGTAACATTACTGTGAAGTAGAATTGTACACGTCCGGTTAGATGTATAAACCCCCCCTGGTTGGCTTGATAGCCGGCCTCGATAGAGGAGGAGATTTCTGTGTTGCGGGAGTCTTCTTGAATTTTTCGTAGAATGTTCTCTGATTAGACCTAGATGTTAATAAGTGCCTTGTGGCCTTATAGGTTGAAGTACCATGCGTGGCGCGATCTACTTGGCTTAGGAGTAGCCGACGGTTTGAGGTACTTGAGCGTTTTGCTATTAGTCGATAATCGTCGCGAGGTATGTGAACCTCTTCCTACCTTTTCTAGCATGATATGTGTATAACTATGTAGTACGGTGACGCGTACGTGTAAAATGCTTTGTGGTTTTAAAAGGTAATCGACTTGATGTGTGATAATAAAGAAGAGTTATACTAGCTTTATGGGAAGTTAGGTATAACGCTTTAAGAAGTAAAGAGAATGGTTTATCGATTTTAAAAGTTAAGAGGCTTAATCTTAAAGATAAGAGACTTAACTTGTTTTACTTGGTAATTAACATTTTGTTAAAAATGTTGTAAAACCTCATTCGCGAGTAATGAGTACTTGATTTTAAAAGCAATAATGTTTCTTGATTTGAAATCGAGAATAAGTATCGAACAAACCACTGTGGCGCTAATAAAGGGAAATGTTTTGAATAATAATGTATTAGTAGAACCAATAGAAACTTCCATCTGCATAGAAACTAAGATGAGACAAAATGATGTTACATTTCCTAGATCATGGTTGCTTAAATAAGATTGTTATAAACAAGAATAACCTACTCACGTATCAGACATATGTTTCTCAAATTGCTTTTAAATGAGAATTATATCATTAAGTGATTAAAATTATGAACTACGAAACCTTTCGAAAATGAGAAACTTGAGTAATTGAAATTAGGCAAACTTGAAACATTTGGAAAAGAATGTTGTTACTTGATTTTACGAAGAGAAGTGTTTTGATTTACTTCAAAAGATAACCACTCTATTTTCATACACTACGGGTATTGTGTGACTTTTGTAAACGTAACGTATCTTTTAAAAGATAATGTATGAAGTACTTTGGGAATAGATACCCGATCTTGTTAATCATATATTAGAATGTACCTTGTGTGTATAACTTGATTGTGTTGGTTTGTGATAGCCTTGTAATACTTCCTTGTTGATTTGATAAGTAAACATGTTAGGATGTTACGTATGTTAGTATCTTGTGATGTTTTGTGTAAAGGGGGTTTTCCCTCGACTGCGCTTAAAGTTGTTTGACTCTCAGCCGTTATGTTGGTATTGTACCACTCACCTTGACTTGTTTCCGGAGGTTGTCGCCTCCGTGCGGGGTAGACTTCGAGTGATGCAGGACCGTGATTCGAGAATACCTCACGCGGGTCGGGGATCCATGCGAACTACTGAGTTCCAGTTAGTTTGCGGCCCTTGTGGTCATGCGGTCTTTGTGGCTACGCGGATCGCGAGTCCGGGCGATGCCGGGAGTAGCTACCCTCGATGCGAGGAATACCTCACGCGGGCCTATGAGGTTGGCCTATGCGAGCTACGGATAGTTCGAGGCTAGACGCGCATTTGATCTGCGGGCGAGTGACGGCTTTGGTCATGTGACGGTGCAGACGAGATATCATGATACGCTTTATGACCACAGTAAATCATAGGTGTTAGTAGGCGGTTATGCCTTCGTGCTTACCTGTCTTGTTTTATTAGGACAGTGGGACACCGTGTTCATATGTATTTCTTGGTGCTTTTATATCATAAAGCTAGCCATGAGGAAGGTATTCCACGGCGCATGATTGATGTTATGGGCGTGAGACCCATAGTTACATTTGAGTGATGACTTTGAGGCGTGAGTCCACGACTTGACATATTCGCCTATTTATTGTGATCGTAGTTTGGTTATCATGCATGTCTCTGCTTTATAGACTATTATGATTTCATTTCTGATATTTTGATTTCACATACTTGGTACTGTTATCTTGACCTCCTTGGGCCGCGTTCATCCGCAGTTGAGGTACACCGATCGTTGATCCTCGCTCTTAGGGTCACAATTCAGCGTTTGGGAAAGCTCCGTTTCTCGGAGGCTTATCTTCGTATAGTCCTGTTGTTGTAGGTGCTTACATTCGGGGTATGACGGCCCCTGTCCGTCGTTGTTGTCATATCATTCGTAGAGTGCGTAATCTTGTTGTGGGCGGGGTTTGTAAAAAGGATTAAAGCTGCTCATTTTGAAAGAGTTGTTATTTATATATATCGAGAGGCCACTTTTCTTGAGATAAACATGTCTTCTTTACATTGTATCATGTATTGTGTTTTATGTTCGTGATTACTCGATGTTGTATCACTAGGGTGCCCGGTAAGGCACGATCCACGGCCCGTTCGTCGTGACAAAAGTGGTATCGAGCGATTAATCCTCGGAAAGTGTCTGACCGTATCCGATGAAGTCTTGATTATCGGTGTGTTGTGCACCACACCAATAATCAGGAGGCTATAGGATATTTAGGATTGGTTTCTATTCTTCTCACTCTGAGATCGTGCCTTAGAGCTGTGTTGTAAGTTGGACCCTCTCACGTATTTCTTTCCCTTACCGTTATGCCTCCGCGTAGGGCAACCCGAGCCCAGGAGGGCAAAGCGGAGGAGGCTGCGAGTAAATCTGAGAGGGTTACGAGGGCACAGGCCCAACCATCACCTGAGTTAGGTGCTTCGTTCGGGAAGTTATGCTACGTCACCAGCCCCAGCAGAGTTTAGTACGGCGGCAGCAGTTCCTACTGCGGCCATGATATATGAACCTTCAGTTCCACGACCGGGGACAGAGAATATAGATTGCAAAAAGGCGACCCTGTTACTAGCTATGGATTTGGCTACCAGAGAGTATACCGATGTACCGCGAGTCTTGATGACTATCTAAGAGAGGGTTGTGCGAAAGTAATTCTTCAGTTAGGCTTGAGCATGGCCACGTATGCGACGCTTATGCGCAGCGAAACGTAGAGATCGACGGGTTAACCGGGGCGAGAAGATGGCGAGCAATGAGGTCCTTTGGTAACTTTCGAGGCGAATCGCCTCACCAGCAGATTAAATATGCACATCCACCAGTGCAGAAAGGTCCTCCACGAGTTCGGGGCGCTCGGGGTATCAGAGTTGGTCGAGCTCGAGCTTCCGGTTCACGGCTACACGTAGGTTCGGCCAAACGGATTCAGTTTTCCCGGTGTTCACGCGGTGTGAGCGTCATCGAGGAACGTCGTCTTTTGTTGGTGCTCAGATTCGCGGCCGTCAGGGCCATGTGTCGAAAGGATGTCCTAGTAGGAGGACTCAGCCTTCTGGATCGGTGGGTAGTTCGTCACCTCCCTTAGCTATGCGCCCTACGGGGCAGGTTTGATTAGAACGACTAAGGGGAGTAAAGCAGTAAATATAGATAGATCTTTAACCCTCTAGGGATTAGTATGTGTGATAGGGTGAGTATACCTTAAGTGTTATATTCTGTTAGCATTGTGTAAACTGTAATTAGAAATCTTGGTTAGTTAACCAAGTAAGATTGGGGGGATAGAGAAGGTGTGAGCCTTAGAGCTTTATACGTAGAGACCTTAGAGGAAAGGCCATCTCGAGTAAAGAAGTATTTTATGTTTGACCCTTGTCGGAGTGCATAGTGCACGTAAGCTATGTTTGTGGGATAAGTCCCTGAGTAGTGTGGAATGAAAGAGGGTAGTTGAGCTAAGAAGACCGCTAAATGTTATACCCCGTATTTCCAGAGTATGTACGTGAGCGCGTACGTATTATAATTTGAGCCTTAAAGTTGGCTAGTTTCGAAATTTGTACACAACACCCGATTAGAGTCGTTTTTCGACGAAACGTTTCCACATCTTTCGTAGGGAAAATTCCGGCTATGTCATTTATAATTTTTGCGGATTTTTCCGAGAGACGAAACATTTTGGACCAACGAGAGGGCGACACTTGTCACCCTCTAATTGGAAGGAGTGGACGGACGAAAGTGGGAAGGTTGGCACGTTTTTTGTGCATTATTTTTGGTCAAGGAGTTGGTAGGATATTTTGGGTAGATGGATAAGGTTGCACATGGCTTAATCTTGACCTTACACTTGCCTAACACTTGGATGGATCTTGGCCATTGGTTGGCCTTCACTTGACCTATAAATACCCTCTAGTTGAAGACTTTCTTCATCCAAAACTTGAGCAATCTAACTAAGTCTCAAAATACTCCCTCTCCTTGAGCTTTCGCCCACCACACCCCCCCTTTGAGAGCCCTTGGCGAGAGCCACCTCCCTCCCTTTGAGGTGTTTTGTCGGGGTGCCCCTAGCCTAGTTGTCTCGTATAAATACCCCCTTTTGTGGTATAGAAATACTCTCAGTATTGTTATAATGCCCAAATACCTTGGCCCAAATACCTTGTAGTATTCCCAAGGTTACACTTTTACAAAAGCCCGAAAATACTATTATACTTCCTCATCACAAAAACGAAACCCTAAGTAAATCTTCACCCGTAGTTGAAGTCATAAGTAGAAGTTGGTTAGAACTTCTAAGGGTTGGTTGGAGCAGTTGAGCGCCGGAGTAGGAGCTAAACGTTGTTCGGGATCGACATATAAACTCGGATAATTTTGGGCTTATCGAGGTAAACATTCTTGACCTTCATTTGTAATTGGAAATTACATGTTGTAGGAGTATATAGTTAAGTATACTATATATAGAACTGAACATAGTTGTGCGGCAATGTCTTTTGACTTAAGCTCGAATAATACTTACAGCAATGTCTTGCGACTTAAGCTGAATTTAAAGAAGAAGCGAATGTAATTACATAGGGTGTATTCAGATGAGACTTGTGTAACATTCTTGTGTAGTAGAATTGTACACGTCCGGTTAGACGTGTTAACCCACTGGTTGGCTTGGTAGCGGCCTCGATAGAGGAGAGATTTCTGTCATGTTGCGGGGAGGTCTTTGCCGAATTTTTACGTAGAATATTCTACGTCGGGATCTAAAGATATTAATAGGCGCTTTGTGGCCTCTATAGGTTGTAGTACTACGTGTGGAGTGATCTGCTTGGCGAGAGTGGCCAAGCGGTTTGAGGTACTTGGGCGTTTTGCTATTAGTCGATAATCGTCGCGAGGTATGTGAACCTCTTCCTATTTGTTCTAGCATGATATGTGTATAACTATGTAGTACGGTAGACGCATATATGTTTAATGTATTTGATTGGTTTGAAACATATAGTGTTATAACGGCTTTATGGGAAGTTGGTTATAACGACTTTATGTAGGTAAGAAAGTACTTGTGGTTTTAAGAGGTAACCATTTGAACTATAAGCTGGTGGCTATGTGATAATAAAGAACTTGAAGTATTTCAAAAGATTTTTGAATCATTTTGAGAGAAGAAGTAATACTTGGTTTTGGAAACTTAAGAGTTATACTAGCTTTATGGGAAGTTAGGTATAACGGCTTAAAAATGTTTCTTGATTTGAATCGAATGTGTATCGACAAACCAACTGCAGCGTTAATAAAAGGAAATGTTTTGGACAGATTTAGTATTATTAAAACCAGTAGAAACTTCCATCCGCATAGAAGCTAAGATGAGACAAAATGACATTTCCTAGATCATGGTCTTAATAAGATTGATTATAAACAAGAATAACCTACTCACTTATAAGACATAGGTTTCTCAAAACGTTTAAAGGAGAATTATGTTTTAAAGGATTTAAAACTATGAACTACGAAACCTTTTTCTAAAATGAAACTTGAGCATTGAAATTAGGCAAACTTGAACGCTTGGAAAATAAGGTTGTTACTTGATTTTACAAAGGAAAGCATTTTGGTTTACTTAACAATGTTAGTCACTCAAATTTTATACTACGTATCGGGTGACCTTTGTAAAGAAATGGATCTTAAAGGGAATTTAACGACGTAGTACTTTAAGGTTAAAATCCGACTTTGACATAAAATGAAAGTACCTTGAGTCGCGTGTAACTTGCTTATGCTTGTTGTTATGAAACTTGACCATGTTACGTGTGATAGCCTTGTTGTGCAAGTCTGTGTTCTACTCGACTACCGGTCATCCGAATGTATTTCACTTGATTACGGTCATCCGAATGTATTTCACTTGATTACCGTCATCCGAATGTATTTCACTTGATTACGGGTCATCCGAATGTATTTCACTTGATTTACGGGTCATCCGAATGTATTTCACTTGATTAGGCTCATCCGAATGTATATCACTTGACTCTGGTTCATCGGAATGTATTTCAGACTACCGTTCATCCGAATGTATTCCACGTTTCTATATCGGGTCCATAAGATGGGCCGAGACCGTTATACGTATCATGATTTGTACCTAGATCACCGCAGTGATGAAGAAGTTCCACGGGCATGAGGGATGACTTTGAGGGCGTGAGTCCCTGACTTGACATGACTGCTTCTATGTTGTGAACTGTAGTTTGGTTATCATACATGTCTCCTGCTTTATATAGACTATTATGATTTCATTTACAGATTTTCTGATTTCACATACTTGGTACTGTTATGCCGACCTCGCCCGGGGTGCGTTCATGCTGCAGTAAAAGGTACATCACTGCCGATCCCGCTTAGGATCACCTTTCAGTATTGGGAAGCTCCGTTCCTTGAGGCTTATCTTTTGGTATGTTACCACAGTCATAGATTCTTATACATTCGTGGTATGGCGGGCCCCTGTCCGTCATAGCTTGTAAAAAAATCTTAGAGGTGCAGCAGTTGTTGTGGCGTGGTTTGTAAAGGATAACCGTTCGGTATTTATGTATATATGATGAAGGCAACTGCTTTGGTTGCTTTGCTTATTTATCTTTTCTCTTAATTCATGTTCATGTTTTTATTTCCTGATTTTCTCTTTGTTGTATCACTAGGTGCGGGGTAGGCACGATCCACGCCCGTTGGTCGTGACAAAAGTGGTATCGAGCGCTTAGTCCTCGGAAAGTGTCTACGCATCGTGTCTAGTAAGTCTTGATTATCGGTGTGTTGTGCACCACATCTATAATCGTGAGGCTGCAGGACATTTAGGATTGGTTTCTATTCTTCTCATTCGAGATCGTGCCTTAGAGTGTGATAAATTCGACCCTCCGACGTATTCCTTTCATTTACGATTATGCCTCGCGTAAAACCTGAGCCCAGATGGGCAAGGCGATGAGGAGCTGTTAGTGAGATACTGAGGAGTACGAGCGCGAGCGTCGATACACGAGACAGATTCGACGGCGGGTTTCGCGCCACGCCAAAGAGTTTAGAGCGCAGCGATGGCTGCGAGACTCTGATACACGAGCCTCCACCCGGCACTGGAGCCGATGAGACGGGTACAAGAGATGGCGATTCGGCGGTCGTGGCGAATATGAGATAAATTTGGATAGGCGATTCCGGCCCAAAGAAGACCGTAGTTCACCCCGAGCGGTTTGAGGCTACGGACTTCCCGAGTTGTAGCCTCCGTTGTTCTATGGATCGAGAGCCGAGGACGACCCTCGTGAGTTTATCAAGCGACAAACAGCGGATCATGAGAGTGATCGAGCCTCGCAGGCGTAGTCGGTGGTATTGGTTCGCATCACCGCGTGATACTGCGATTGGTAGTTTGATTCGCGAGGCTGTCCGGAAGAGCATGCACTTCCAGCGGTTGGGACGAGTTCTCGAGGCATTTCTTGCACATTTCTTGCCTCCACAGATGAGAGGGCTCGGCCGGCAGATTTTTGACATTGAGGCGGGGCGGGCGGGCGGTTAGAGAGTACAATGTGAGTTCGACTCATTAGCTCGGTATGTTCCGTAGTAGCGGATATGGAGGACAGTACACCGCCACGTCACGGCCGACGATTACTTGGCGAGGCTTGTACGGGTGTAGCTCTTCACGGCATGGACATTGCCCGCATACAAGCTCATGCACTAGGATGTGAGGCACGGAGAGGTCGACGGAATGGCCGAGATCAGCCAAGAGGGCGTACAGCCAGGTCCTTTGGTAACTTTGGCGGACCGCCTCGGCCGAGCTAGTTATGTACCTCCGCCCGATGCAGTGGTCCTCCGCGCTTCGTGTCGTTCGTGGTATTCGAGCTGGTCGAGCTCGGGGCTTCGTTCACGTTTACGTGAGTGCTAGCTGCCAGGATTCATGCCCCCGCCAGTGCACGATGTGGCAAACATCATCCCGAAATGTCGTCTTTTCGGTGCTTGCTTCACTGCGGCCGTCGAGCCATGTGACGAGATCGTGCTTATAGGAGAGTGCACCGGCAGCGCGGCCTACGATCGATGGCGGGTTCATCGCCTTACGATTATGCGCCTGCCAGGCGTACTTATGATTAGAGTGAGCGGTAGCCAGTATATCATTAACCATCTAGAGGCTTGTATGTTTTGATGTTATGTTAATGTGTTAAGTGTTATGTTCGGATAGCTTTGTGCTAAAATGTGATTTAGGAACCCGTTGGGAAAGGGGTAAGCACAAAGTGAGAAAATGATGAACCTTAGAATATTACAGTTGAGACCTTAGATGTAAGCGCCGTCTTGAGTACAAGATTTTCGAGTGATCCTTGTCGAGTGCATTTTATGCCTAGAATATATTGTGTGATAAGTCTCTGGTTGGGTAAATGAAAGTGGTATCTTTCATGATGTGATTAGCAAGGTTGTTCGGATCGAGAAACGAGAGTCGGCGTGTGCAGGCTCGGGTTGAGGACGTGTTGCGTGTCAACCCGTGGCCGGAATGAGGTGGGGTCACTGGGTGGTCGCCAGCGGTAGGGTCACGAGGGTGCTAGGCCCAGTTTAGATGACCATCGTATGAGTTCGTGGATATGTTCGACCGGCGGATCGTGAAGGCGGAAGTGGCCTTAAGGAAGATTGAGGCTAGTAAGATAACCAAGTTGGAGGTGGTGACTCAAGGTTTGGAGAATCAAGTGATGGCGAAGTGTGGTACGATAATCGGAAGAGTTCAAGAGTTCGAGAAGAGTACGACGAGTAAGGGTAGAGGCGAGCATGTATTGCGAGCATAGATATGATCATTTCTTGTAAAGGGAGAAGGTGCGAAGGATGTATATTTTAGACCTCAGGAATCGCATGCATCCGGCACCATTTGTTGGTCGCCGAGTGACACTAGAACCTCGCGCAAAGTGACAAAAGTTTGTGATGTTAGAGAGTTTCCTCGTGGACTTGGATATAAGTATTTGCGCGCATGTGTTGTTTCGTACGCTCCGCGTTGGCAACTTATTAGAAGAACTTTATCGTTATCCGTCTTGAGAAGGAACATTCGACGAATGTTTCTAAGGAGGAGAATGTTATACCCAGATTTCCGCAGTATGTGCGTGAGCGCACGTATTATAATTTGAGCCTTAAAGTTGGCTAGTTTCGAAATTTGTACACAACACCCGACAGAGTCGCTTTCGACTAAACGTTTCCATAGCTTTCGTAGGGAAAATTCCGGCTATGTCATTTATAATTTTGCGGATTTTTCCGAGAGACGAAACATTTTGGACCAACGAGAGGGCGACACTTGTCACCCTCTAATTGGAAGGAGTGGACGGACGAAATGGGAAGGTTGGCACGTTTTTTGTGCATTGTTTTTGGTCAAGGAGTTGGTAGGATATTTTGGGTAGATGGATAAGGTTGCACACGGCTTAATCTTGACCTTACACTTGCCTAACACTTGATGGATCTTGGCCATTGGTTGGCCTTCACTTGACCTATAAATACCCTCTAGTTGAAGACTTTCTTCATCCAAAAACTTGAGCAATCTAACTAAGTCTCAAAATACTCCTCTCCTCGAGCTAGCCCACCACACCCCTCCCCTTTGAGAGCCCTTGGCCGAGAGCCACCTCCTCCCCTTTGAGGTGTTTTGCCGGGTACCCCTAGCCTAGTTGTCTCGTGATAAATACCCCCTTTGTGGTATAGAAATACTCTCCAAGTATTGTTATAATGCCCAAATACTTGGCCCAAATACCTTGTAGTATTCCCCAGGTTACACTTTTACAAAAGCCCCGAAAATACTATTATACTTCCTCACCACAAAAACGAAACCCTAAGTAAATCTTCACCCGTAGTTGAAGTCATAAGTAAGTTGGTTAGAACTTCTAAGGGTTGGTTGAACGGATGGAGCGCCGAGTAGGAGCTAAACGTTGTTCAGATCGACATATAAACTCGGATAATTTTGGGCTTATCGAGGTAAACATTCTTGACCTTCTGTAATTGGAAATTACATGTTGTAGGAGTATATAGTTAAGTATACTATATATAGAATCAACATAGTTGTGCGGCAATGTCTTTTGACTTAAGCTCGAATAATACTTACTGCAATGTGTCTTGCGACTTAAGCCTCAATTTAAAGAAGAGAATCGAATCAGTAATTACATAGATCAGACATAAAGAGACTTGTGTAACATTACTATGTAGTAGAATTGTACACGCCCTGTTAGACGTGTTAACCCTCGTTGGCTTGGTAGCCGCCTCGATAGAGAGGAGATTTACGCTGTCATGTGTGGGAGGTGCCGAATTTTTCTGTAGAATATTCTACGCCGATCTAAAGATATTAATAGCGCCAGGGCCTCTATAGGTTGTAGTACTACGTGTGGAGTGATCCGCTGATCGAGAGTGTAGCCGACGGTTTGAGGTACTTGGAGCGCTTTTGCTATTAGTCGATAATCGCCGCGAGGTATGTGAACCTCTTCCTATTTGTTCTAGCATGATACGTATAACTATGTAGTACTGAAGACGCATATGTTTAATGTATTTGATTGGTTTGAAACATAAAGTGTTATAACGGCTTTATGGGAAGTTGGTTATAAGCCTTTATGTAGGTAAGAAAGTACTTGTGGTTTTTAAGAGGTAACCGATTTGAACTATAACCGGTCGCTATGTGATAATAAAGAACTTGAAGTATTTCAAAAGATTTTTGAATCATTTTGAGAGAAGAAGTAATACTTGGTTTTTGAAACTTAAGAGTTATACTAGCTTTATGGGAAGTTAGGTATAACGGCTTAAAATGTTTTCTTGATTTCGAAATCGTAATGTATCGACAAACCACCGCTGCTAATAAAAGGAAATGTTTTGGACAGATTTAGTATTATTAAAACCAAGAGAAACTTCCATCCGCATAGAAGCTAAGATGAGACAAAATGACATTTCCTAGATCATGGTCGCTTAATAAGATTGATTATAAACAAGAATAACCTACTCACTTATAAGACATAGGTTTCTCAAAACGTTTAAAGGAGAATTATGTTTTAAAGGATTTAAAACTATGAACTACGAAACCTTTTTCTAAAATGAGAAACTTGAGCATTCAAATTAGGCAAACTTGAACGCTTGGAAAATAAGGTTGTTACTTGATTTTACAAAGGAAAGCATTTTGGTTTACTTAACAATGTTAGTCACTCAAATTTTATACTACTGTATCGGGTGACCTTTGTAAAAGAAATGGATCTTAAAGGGAATTTAACTGACGTAGTACTTTAAGGTTAAAATCCGACTCTGACATAAAATGAAAGTACCTTGAGTCGTGTGTAACTTGCTTATGCTTGTTGTTATGAAACTTGACCATGTTACGTGTGATAGCCTTGTTGTGCAAGTACTGTGTTCTACTCGACTACCGGGTCATCCGGGAATGTATTTCACTTGATTACCGGGTCATCCGAATGTATTTCACTTGATTACGGGTCATCCGAATGTATTTCACTTGATTACGGTCATCCGAATGTATTTCACTTGATTACGTCATCCGAATGTATTTCACTTGATTCACGGCTCATCCGGATTGTATATCACTTGACTACCGGTTCATCCGGAATGTATTTCACCGACTACCGTTCATCCGGAACGTATTCCACACGCTTCTATATTGGGTCCATAAGATGGGCCGAGACCGTTATACGTATCACATGATTTGTACCTAGACCGGCGGTGAGGAAGAAGTTCCACGCACGGAGGATGACTTTGAGGCGTGAGTCCCCGACTTGACATGATCGCTTCTATGTTGTGAATCGTAGTTTGGTTATCATACATGTCTCCGCTTTATATAGACTATTATGATTTCATTTACGATTTTCTGATTTCACATACTTGGTACTTGCCAGATCGACTCTCTTCCGGCCGCGTCACGCCGCAGTAAAAGGTACATCGGCCGATCCCCGCTTAGGATCACCTTTCAACAGATTGGGAAGCTCCGTTCTTCGAGGCTTATCTTTTGGTATGTTACTCGAGTCCAGATTCTTATACATTCGGGTATGGCGGGCCCCGTCCGCCATAGTTGTAAAAATCTTAGAGGTCCAGTGTTGTGGCGGTGGTTTGTAAAAAGGATAACTGTCGGTATTTATGTATATATGATGAAGGCAACCGTTTTGGTTGCTGTTTATTTATCTTTTCTCTTAATTCATGTTCATGTTTTTATTTCCGCTGATTTTCTCGATGTTGTATCACTAGGGTGCCCGGTAAGGCACTACCACGCGCCCGGTTCGCCGGCTGATTTAACGTGATTAGTGAGAGTTTTCCTTCGAGCTAGCGTTTCGCTGCCGGTCGGGTTGAGGCCACGTTGCGGGTCAACCCGCGGCATGTTTGGTGGTGGGGTCGGGTGGTGGTCCCGCTTGTGGTAGGTCACGAGGTGTTAGGCCCAAGTTTAGTTAACCAAACGTAATCGTGGACGATTCGACCGATGGTCGGGCCAAGAGGTCACCGCCTTGTCTTCAGCAATGACCGCTTACTTTCCGGTGTGGATTTATCGTAGCGTTGTAAGGCTGCACGGTGCCTACCTTCACCTTATGACGCATACGAGCCTGTGGTACTACTGCTTTTTCTCGAGGTTTTACCGTGCAAGGTTAGGAACTCGTGAGTCTCAGACCACATTCGCCCTCGGCCGTTGTTTGATTTCGTGGATAGTTGCGAATTGTTGTCTCCTGTTGAAGAGTGTTTAAGCTACCATTTCGGTGTTCGATGTCGCCTTATGAAGCCTTGTAGGCGGATGTGTAAGTCGCCCATTGGTTCGATGTTGGCAAGATTCAGATAGTTGGTTCAGCTTGTTCCACAGATCGTGGATAGGTAGAGCTTGTCTAGAAGAGGTTTTGGCAGCTCAGAGAAATCGTGCGGATAATCAGCGACGACGCTTAGAGTTCAGGTTGACGGTTGGTCTTCTTGAAAGTACCACCCCGGGTTGAGTGTGACGAGTTTTGGAAAACAGAGGAACTTAGCCCGAGTTACTGGGCCCTTTTGAGTTCATGAAGAATAGGCCAGTTGCCTATATGTTAGCATTTGCCGTCCGACTTAGAGGCAAGACGTCCGGCCTTTTCAGATTGTTATGATCGGAAAGTATCGGAGATCCATCCAGTGTTCCCGCTAATGATGACCACGTTAGAGATAGTAACCCCGAAGTTTTGAAACCGGCGATTTAAATGTGGTAAGAGTTCGAGTGTACGACCTCGGGGATCGCACGCAGCCGGTACCATTTGTTGGGTCGCCGAGTGACACTAGAACCTCGCGCAAAGTGACAAAAGTGATATCACGACGAGTAAAGGGAGAAGCGAGCATGTATGGCGAGCATAGATGTGACCATTTCTTTGTAAGGAGAAGGTGCGGCGAAGTATATTTTAGACCGGAGAGAGGTGTTTGTGGTAATATTAGAGGTGTTTCCTGGGACTTGGATGTAAGTATTTTGCGCAGTGTTTCGTGGCGGTTGGCGTGATTGTTCGTAAGTATGGTAGTGAAGACTATCTTGGCGCACGCTTGGTTTGAGATTTAGAAGGAACATTCGACGAATGTTTCTAAGGAGGGAGAATGTTATACCCGTATTTCCGTAGTATGTACGTGGGACGTAGAAAAGTTTGTGCCTTAAAGTGGCTTGGCCGATTTTATTTGTTCACAACACCGATTAGAGTCGTTTTCGACTAAACGCTTCCACTTCGTAGGAAAATTCCGCTATGTCATTTTTATTTTTTGCGATTTTTCCGAGATGAAACATTTTGGACCAACGAGAGGCTTACACTTGTCACCCTCTCATTGGGGCACGTTATGGTAATGGCTTGGACGAATTGCTTGGCTTTTGTCAAGTAGTTGGTAGGATATTTTGTGGTAGATGGATAAGGTGTACTGGGTGAATCTTGGCCCTACACTTGCATAGCACTTGGCTAGATCTTGGCCATTGGTTGGCCTTGGCTTGTACTATAAATACCCCTTTGGAAGACTTCTTCATCCATTCCTAAATTTCCTAAGTGTTAAAATCCTCCCTCCTCGAGTAGTGTTCTCGTCCTCCCTTTGAGGCCTTGTGGCGAGAGTTCCTCCCCTTGGCCGAGAGTACTCCCAGTGGTAGGCCGAGGTATACACCCCCATTCTCTGGTAGAAATACTCAAAAGTATTGTTATAATGCCCAAATTACCTTAGTCGATACCTTGTAGTATTCTAAGGTTATACCTATACAAAAGCCCATTATACTATTATACTTCCCGTCAATACCAAACCGAAACCCTAAGGAAAATCTCCATGGTTAGTTGGAGTTGTATGTAGAAGTTGGTTAGAACTTCTGGGTAGTTTGGAGCGGATTGAGCGCACGGAGTTGGAGCTAAACGTTGCCCAGGATCGACTTTATACTTTGATAATTATAGGCTTATCGAGGTAAATACTCTTGACCTTCTATTGTAATTGGAAATTACATGTTGCTAGATTATATAGTTGAAGTATACTATATATAGAACTGAACCTAGCTTTTCTAAGAATGTTGACTTAAGCCCAATATAAAGAAGAGAATCGAATCAGAATTACATAGGGCGTATCAGACATGGACTTGTGTAGCATTACTGTGAAGTAGAATTGTACACGTCCGGTTAGATGTATAACCCCCCCCCTGGTTGGCTTGATAGCCGACCTCGATAGAGGAGGAGATTTACGCGGTTGCGGGGGGGGGGGGGGAGGTGCTGCCGAATTTTTGGTAGAATGTTCTACGATTAGACCTAGATGTTAATAAGCGCCTTGTGGCCTTATAGGTTGAAGTACCATGCGTGGAGCGATCTACTTGGCTTAAGGAGTAGCCGACGGTTTGAGGTACTTGGAGCGTTTTGCTATTAGTCGATAATCGTCGCGAGGTATGTGAACCTCTTCCTACCTTTTCTAGCATGATATGTGTATAACTATGTAGTACGGTAGACGCATACGTAAAATGCTTTGTGGTTTTAAAAGGTAACCGACTTGATGTGTGATAATAAGAAGAGTTATACTAGCTTTATGGGAAGTTAGGTATAACGTTTTAAGAGAAGTAAAGATAATGGTTTACTGATTTTAAAAGTTAAGAGGCTTAATCTTAAAGATAAGAGACTTAACTTGTTTTACTTGGTAATTAACATTTTGTTAAAAATGTTGTAAAACCTCATTCGCGAGTAATGAGTACTTGATTTTAAAAGCAATAATGTTTTACTGATTTCGAAATCGAATAAGTATCGAACAAACCACAAAGCTAATAAAGTGGAAATGTTTTGACTAATAATGTATTAGTAGAACCAATAGAAACTTCCATCCGCATAGAAACTAAGATGAGACAAAATGATGTTACATTTCCTAGATCATGGTTGCTTAAATAAGATTGTTATAAACAAGAATAACCTACTCACGTGATCAGACGTATGTTTCTCAAATTGCTTTTAAATGAGAATTATATCAAAGTGATTAAAATTATGAACTACTAAACCTTTCAAAATGAGAAACTTGAGTAATTGAAATTAGGCAAACTTGAAACATTTGGAAAAGAATGTTGTTACTTGATTTTACGTAGAGAAGTGTTTGATTTACTTCAAAAGATAACCACTCTATTTTCATACACTACGTATTGTGTGACTTTTGTAAACGTAACGTATCTTTAAAGATAATGTATGAAGTACTTTGGGAATAGATACCCGATCTTGTTAATCATATATTAGAATGTACCTTGTGTGTATAACTTGATTGTGTTGGTTTGTGATAGCCTTGTAATACTTCCTTGTTGATTTGATAAGTAAACATGCTAGGATGCTACGTGTGTTAGTATCTTGTGATGTTTTGTGTAAAGGGTTTTCCTCGATCGCGCTTTAAAGTTGTTTGACTCTCACCGTTATGTTGGTATTGTACCACTCACTTGACTTCCGAGGTTAAGTTGCCTCCGATGCGGGGTAGACTCGGCGGTGGGACCATGATTCGAGAATACCTACGCGGTCCGTGGATCCATGCGAACTACGGAGTTCCGTGTTAGTTTGCGGCCCTTGTGGTCATGCGGTCTTTGTGGCCATGCGCAGATCGCGAGTCAGACGATGCGGGAGTAGCTACCCTCGATGCGAGGAATACCTCACGGGCCTACGAGGTTGGCCTATGCGAGCTACGAGAGTTCTGGCTAGACGCCACATTTGATCTCGGGCGAGTGACCGGCTTTGATCATGTGACGGTCTAGACAGATATCATGATACGCTTTATGACCGTTAAGTATCAGGTGTTAGTAGGCGGTTATGCCTTCGCATTGCCGCATCTTGTTTTATTAGGACACAGTGGGACCCGTGTTCATGTATTTCTTGGTGCTTTTATATCATAAACGCCGGTGAGGAAGGTATTCCACGCATGATTGATGTTATGGGCGTGAGACCCATAGTTACATTTGAGTGATGACTTTGGCGTGAGTCCCCGACGACACGACGCCTATTTATTGTGAATTGTAGTTTGGTTATCATACATGTCTCCCGCTTATAGACTATTATGATTTCATTTACGATATTTTCGCCACATACTTGGTACCGTGTGTTATCGACTCGCCGGGTGCGTTCATGTCGCAGTTGAGGTACACCGCCGTTGATCCTCGCTCTTAGGGTCACAGTTCGCTGGAAAGCTCGCTTCTCCAGAGGCTTATCTCGTATAGTCCCTCGTTGTTGTAGCTTACATTCGTGGTACGACGGGCCCGCCCCGTCGTTGTTGTCACGACCGAACCCGGGCGTGGATCGTGCCTACCCCGCACCCAAGTAGACATACATCGAGTAATCACGAACATAAAGACAATACATGAAACCAAAGTGTAATAAGACGTTGAAATAAGAAGACTAACTAAAACGGTTACCTTCAAGATATATATAAATAGCAACTTTTTCAACATGAGCTTTAATCCTTTTTACAAACCCCGCCACAACAAGATTACTGCACTTCTACGAAAGATGTGACAACAACGACGGGACAGGCCGCCATACCCTCGAATGTAAGCACCTACGCATAACAGTGGACTATACCAAGATAAGCCTCCGAGAAACGGAGCTTCCTAAAGCTGAACGTGACCCTAAGAGCGAGGATCAACGATCGTGTACCTTTACGCGGCATGAACGCAGCCCCAAGGAGGTCAAGATAACAAAAATTTAGTATGTGAAATCAAAATAAATCGTAAATGAAATCATAGTAGTCATATAAAGCAGAGACATGTATGATAACCAAACTACGCTACAACAAAGCAAATATGTCAAGTCGTGACTCACGCCTCAAGTCATCACTCAAGTATAACAAGGGTCTCGTGCCCACAACATCAATCACGCCTGGAATACCTTCCTCACCGCCAAGCTATGATATAAAAGCACCAAGGAACACACATGAACACCGTGTCCCACCGTGTCATAATAAAATCAGCGGTAAGTACGAAGGCATAGCCGACTACTAAAACCCACAGCATCAACAAGGTCATGAATCAGATCATAAGATCTGTCTGCACCGTCACATGATCAAAGCCGCCACTTGCCCGCAGATATCAATGCGGCGTCTAACCTGGAACTCCCGCAGCTCCGCATAGGCCAATCTCATCGGCCCGCATGAGGTATTCCCCGCATCGAGGGTAGCTACTCCCCGGCATCGTCCTGGACTTCCGAGTCCGCATGGCCACAAGGACCGCATGCCCATAAAGGACGCACGCTAACCTGGAACTCTCGTAGCTCCGCATAGGCCCCCAGGACCCGCATGAGGTATTCTCGAATCACGGTCCTGCATCACCGAGTCTACCCCGCATCGGAGGGCAGCTTAACCCCCGGAATCATCTCAAGAGATGAATGCCACAATACTATCATAACGACTGATAGTTAATAAGCACAATCAAGGGAAACCCCTTTACACAAACATCACAAGATACTAACACACGTAGCACCCTAACACGTTTACTTATCAAAGCAACAAGAAGTATTACAAGGCTATCACAAACAAATACAATCAAGTTGTTCACACAAGGTACTTTCTACTATGATTAACAAGATCGGGTTTTTATCCCCAAAGTACTTCATACATTAACTCTTTAAAAGATACGTTGCTTTCACAAAAGTCACACAATACCCGTAGTATATGAAAATAGAGTGATTATCTTTTTAAAGTAAATCAATTACTTCTATTTGTAAAATCAAGTAGCAACATTCTTTTCCAATGTTCAAGTTTGCCTAATTTCCAATGTTCAAGTTTCTCATTTTTTAGAAAGGTTTCGTAGTTCATAGTCTTATTCATTTAAGAATATAATTCTCCTTTAAACAATCTGAGAAACCCAAGCCTTATATGTGAGTAGGATATTCTTGTTTATTACAATCTTATTACAAAGAACCATGATCTAGAAATATCATTTTGTCTCATCTTAGCTTCTATGCAGATGGAAGTTTCTCGATTTTAATAATACTTAATTATTCAAAACATTTCCTTTTATTAACACCGCAGTTGGTTTGTCGATACACATTCGATTCAAATCAAGAAACATTCTTAAGCCGTTATACCTAACTTCCCATAAAGCTAGTATAACTCTTAAGTTTTCAAAACCAAATATTACTTCTCTTTCAAAATGATTCAAAATCTTTTGAAATACTTCAAGTTCTTTATTAACACATAACAAGCCGGTTATAGTTCAAATCGCTTACCTTTTAAAACCACATGTATTTTCTTACCAACATAAAGTCGTTATAACCAACTTCCCATAAAGCCGCTATAACACTTTATGTTTTACACCAATCAAATACGCTCAGACATGTGACGCTTCACCGCACTACATATTTCACACATATCATGCTAGAAGAGATAGGAAGAGGTTCACATACCTCGCGGCAGTATCGACTAATAGCAAAACGCCCAAGTACATCCAACCGTCGGCTACTCCTGCCAAGTAGATCGCGCCACACGTAGTACTTCAACCTATAAGGCCACAAGGCGCTATTAACATTTAGATCTCATCGTAGAACATTCTACCGAAAATTCAAAGACTCTCCCCGCAACAAACAGAAATCTCCTCCTCTATCGAGGCCGCTACCAAGCCAACCAGGGGTTATACATCTAACCCTAACTGTATAATTCTACTTCACTGTACTACTACACAAGTCTATCAGAATACAATTTCTATGTAATTACAGCCAAGATTCTTCTTCAATTCAGCTTAAGTCGCAAGACATTGCCGTAAGTATTATTCAAAGCTTAAGTCAAAAGACATTGCCGATACTACGCTCAGTTCTACATATAGTATACTTCAACTATATATTCTAACAACATGTAATTTCCAATTACAATAGAGGACAAGATATTTACCTCGATAAGCCCATAATTATCCTAGCTTAAAGTCGATCCCGGCAATCGCTTAGCTCCAACTCGAGCGCCCAACCCGCTCTAAACCACCCTTAGAAGTTCTAACCAACTTCTACACAATACTCCAACTGACTATGGAGATTTTCCTAGGTTTCGGTTTTGGACCGACGGAAGTATAATAGTATTTTCTCGGCTTTTCAGATAGGTATAACCTTAGAATACAATAAGGTATATGGCTAAGGTAATTGGGCATTATAACAATACTTTTGAGAGTATTTCTACACCACAAAGAGGGGTATTATACGAAAGCAACAAGGCTAGTGGGTTACCCCACGGCCACACTACTAGAGTGGGTGGCTACCCTCTACTACCCCACTGGGGAAAACTCTCGCCAAGGGGCCTCACGAAAAGGGAGGGGAGGCTCTCAAGACTTAGGCATTTTGGATGAAGAAGTCTTCAACCTTAGAGTGGTATTTATAGCACAAGCCAAGGCCAACCAATGGCCAAGATCTAGCCAAGGTCCAGTGTAGGGCCAAGATCTTGCCAAGTGCCCCTAACCAACTAACACACAAATATCCTACCAACTAAAGCCATTCCAATCGGCCACAACCGAGCCTCACGCCCGCTAATGGGAGGGTGCCAAGTGGCGCCTCTTGTTGGCCCAACACGCTTCGCCTCTAAAAATCCGCAAAATTAAAAATGACATAGCCGAAATTCCCTACGAAGTCGTGGAAAACGCTTCGCCGAAAAACGACTCTAAACGGGTGTTGTGCACAAATAATTTTCGCCAAGCCAATATTAAAAGTTTCAAATTTTCTACGACGCCCCACGCATACTTTGGAAATACGGTATAACATTCTCCTTCCTTAGAAACATTCGTCCCGAATGTTCCTTCTAAGTCTCAAAATAAACATGCGCCAAAGATAGGCTTCCCTACTATACTTACGAGAACAATCCTTGCCACACATGGCCATTAAAACAACTTGCGCAAAAGCTTACATCCAAGTCCACGAGGAAACACCTCTAACATCACCATAAAACACTTCTCACCTGGTTTAAAATATACCTCCTTCGTGACCTTCTCTTTACAAAAGAAATGATCACATCTATGCTCGCCATACATGCTCGCTTCTCTCTTTACTCGTCGTAGATACCACTTTGTCACTTTGCTCGAGGCATTAACCTTCTCAGCGACTCCAACAAATGGTACCATCGCATGCGATCCCCGAGGTGTCGATACCGAACTCTTTCCACATTTAAATCGTCAGCTTTCCAAAACTCGGGTTACTATCTCTAACGTGGTCATCATTAAGTGGGAACACTCGATGGATCTCCGATACTTTTCCGATCATAACAATACGAAAAGATCGACGCATGACCTCCTAAGTCGGACGGCAAAGCTAATCATATAGGCAACCCGCCTATTCTTCACATGAACTCAAAAGGCCCAAAGTAACTCGGGTTAAGTTCCTCTGCCTTCCAAAACTCATCACACCCACCCCGGTGGTACTTTCAAGACCGACCGTCAACTCAACTCTGCGTCGTCGCCGATTATCCGCACGATTCTCCGAGCTGCGTAACTTCTTCTAGACAAGCTTCACTATCCACACACCGGAACAAGCTCGAACCAACCGTCAACCTTGTTAACATCGAACCAATCGACCGCATCTTACACTTCCGCCCTTACAAGGCTTCATAAAGCGATATCCGAACACTGAAATGGTAGCTTAAACACTACCTCCACAGGAGACAACAATCCCCACAACTATCCCTGAAATCCAAACACCGCCCGAGGGCGAATGCGATTCTCGAGACTCACCGAAGTTCTTAACACATGCTTGGCAAAACTTTCGTAAACAAAAACAGCCGTAACTGGCTCCACTGTCGCCATAAGGTGAAGGTAGGCACCCCGCAGCCTTACAACCTTCTCGATAAAACAACACACCGAGTAAACGGTCCTGATCAAGGACACGATGGCTGCCCCATCGCCCGACCACCGGTCGAACGCATCCACGAACTCGCACGGTTATCTAAACTTGGGCCTAACACCTCGTGACTTACCACAAGGCGGGACCACCACAACTGACCCCACCACCAAACAAAGCCGCGGTTGACCCGCATCACGGCCTCAATCCGACCCGCCAACGAGCACAACACTAGTTCCCCAAGGAAAACTCTCACTAATCACGTTACGAAAACCTAGCGGTCTTCATGGCTCAACTACCCTCTTTCATTTCACACTACTCGTGACTTATCCCACAAACGTAGCTCACGTGCACTATGCACTCCTATAAGGATCAAACATAACACTACACCTTTACTCGAGATGGCCTTACCTCTAAGGTCTTTACGTGAAACATTCTAAGGCTCACACCTTATCTATCCCCAAAATCTTACTCTGCTAACTAACCAAGATTTCTAATCACAACTAACACCGCTATCGAACATAACACTTAAGGTATACTCACCTTATCACATAAACAAAACTCTAGAGGGTTAAAGATATATCTATATTCATCTTCACTCCTCTTAGTCGTCTAATCAAACTCGCCTGCAGGCGCATGGTGAGAGATGACAAACTACCCACCGATCCAAGGCTAAGTCCTCCTACAAGGACACTCTTCGACACTGCACTGACGGCCATAGGTACAACAAGTACCAACCTAAAAGATGACATTCCTCGACGACGTCATCACATCAGGAACCTAAGCCCGGAGTTCTCACCAACTCCTGCACACCCGAACGCCCCGAAATTTAGAAAACCACCTGATCAAGCGGAGGTGCATAATCTAACTTGGTGAGGTGACTCGCCTCGAAAGTTACCAAAGGACCTTGCCGTCGCCCTCTTCGCTGTCCTCGTTAACCCGTCGATCTCTACGCTTTCTCCGCCGTATAAGCTCGCATACGTGCCATGCTTAAGCTTCAATCAAGAACTACTTGCACAACCTCTCGTTGATATTCATCAAGACTCGCGTACATCGGTATACTCTCGTAGTTAAATCCATAGCTAATGTGGTCGCTCTTTGCAATCCATATTCTCTGTTCTCGTCGTGGAACTGGCGTTCAAATATCATGGCCGCGAGGAATCGCCGCCGCTGCTGCTAAACTCTTTGGTCTAGTGACGCCGCAGAACTCCCGAATGAAGCACCACCTGCAAGGTGATAATTGGGCCTGGCCCACGTAACCCTTCAGACTTACTGCAGCCTCCCCGCTTTGCCTCTCGGCCGGGTTGCCCTGCGCGAGGCATAACGATAAGGAAAGAATTTACGTTAGAGGGTCCAACTTACAACACAAATCTAAGGCACGATCTCAGAGTGAGAAGAATAGAAACCAATCCTAAATATCCTATAGCCTCGACATGGTGTGGTGCACAACACACCGATAATCAAGACTTCATCGATACGGTCAGACACTTTCCGAGGATTAAGCGCTCGATACCACTTTTGTCACGACTAACCGGGCTCGTGGATCGTGCCTACCCTGCACCCAAGTAGACATACATCGAGTAATCGGAACATAAAGACAATACATGAAACCATGTAATAAGACGGTGAAATAAGAAGACAAAGCAACCAAAAACGTTACTTCAAGATATATATAAATAGCAACTTTTTCAACATGAACAGTTTAATCCTTTTTACAAACCCCGCCACAACGATTACTCACGCACTCACGAAAGATGTGATAACAACGACGGACAGGCCCCGTCATACCCCTGAATGTAAGCACCTACGACAACAGGGGACTATACCAAGATAAGCCTCCGGAGAAACGGAGCTTCCCAAAAGCCGAATCGTGACCCTAAGAGCGAGGATCAACGATCGTGTACCTTTACTGCGGCATGAACGCATTTCGGGCGAGGTCAAGATAACAAAAATTTAGTATGTGAAATCAAAATAAATCAGAAATGAAATCATAGTAGTCATATAAAGCTGGAGACATGTATGATAACCAAACTACAGTTTACAACAAAGCAGTCATGTCAAGTCAGGGACTCACGCCCTCAAGTCATCACTCAAGTATAACAAGGGTCTCGGCCCACAACATCAATCATGCGTGGAATACCTTCCTCGCTAGCGATCTATGATATAAAAGCACCAAGGAACACACATGAACACGTGTCCCACCTGTGTCATAATAAAACTGTACGGGGTAAGTACGAAGGCATAGCCGACTCCTAAAAACCCACAGAACCAACAAGGTCATGATCTGTATCATAAGATCTGTCTAGACCGTCACATGATCAAAGCTGGCCACTTGCGCGATATCAATGTCGCGTCTAACCTCGAACTCCCGCACTCCGCGTAGGCCAATCTCACGGCCGCATGAGGTATTCCCGCATCGAGGGTAGCTACTCCCGGCGTCGCCCCGACTTCCGAGTCCGCATGGCCTGGACCGCGTGCCCATAAGGACGCGCGCTAACCCGAACTCTCGTAGTTCGCGCATAGGCCCCTAGACCCGCGTGAGGTATTCTCGAATCATGGTCCCTGGACACTTTGAGTCTACCCGCGTCGGAGGGCTTAACCGGAATCATCTCAAGAGATGAATGCCACAATACTATCATAACGATGATAGTTAATAAGCACAATCAAGAAACCCCTTTACACAAACATCACAAGATACTAACACACGTAGCACCTAACACGTTTACTTATCAAAGCAACAAGAAGTATTACAAGGCTATCACAAACCAATACAATCAAGTTTTTCACACAAGGTACTTTCTACTATATGATTAACAAGATCGGGTTTTATCCCCAAAGTACTTCATACATCGACTCTTTAAAAGATACGTTGCTTTCACAAAAGTCACATACACGTAGTATATGAAAATAGAGTGATTATCTTTTAAAGTAAATCAATTACTTCTCTTTGTAAAATCAAGTAGCAACATTCTTTTCCAATGTTCAAGTTTGCCTAATTTCCAATGTTCAAGTTTCTCATTTTTTAGAAAGGTTTAGTAGTTCATAGTCTTATTCATTTAAGAATATAATTCTCCTTTAAACAACTGAGAAACCCAAGCCTTATATGTGGTAGGATATTCTTGTTTATTACAATCTTATTACAATGACCATGATAGAAATATCATTTTGTCTCATCTTAGCTTATGCAGATGGAAGTTTCTACTGATTTTAATAATACTTAATTATTCAAAACATTTCCTTTTATTAACGCTGCAGTGGTTTGTCGATACACATTCGGATTTCAGAAATAAGTAAAACATTCTTAAGCCGTTATACCTAACTTCCCATAAAGCAAGTATAAATCTTAAGTTTTCAAAACCAAATATTACTTCTCCTTTCAAAATGATTCATAAATCTTTTGATTTACTTCATGTTCTTTATTAACACATATGAAGAGTTTTATAGTTCAAATCAGTTACGTTTTCAAGACCACCTGTATTTTCTTACCTACATAAATCTGTTATAATCTTCTTCGCATAAAGCCGTTATAACACTTTATGTTTTACACCAATCAAATACGTTAGCACATATAAGCTCTACCGTACTACATATTTCACACATATCATGCTGAAGAGATAGGAAGAGGTTCACATACCTCGCGACGAGTATCGACTAATAGCAAACGCTCAAGTACATCCAACGGCTACTTCTTAAGCCAAGTAGATCGCGCCACACGTAGTACTTCAACCTATAAGGCCACAAGGCGCTTTATTAACATTTAGATCTCATCGTAGAACATTCTAGAAAATTCGACACATCCCCATGACAAATACGTAAATCTCCTCTCTATCGAGGCCACCAAGCCAACCAGGGGGTTATACATCTAACCCTAACGGGTACAATTCTACTTCACGGTACTACTACACAAGTCTCATGTCTGACCTATGTAATTACTGATTCGGATTCTTCTTCAATTGGGCTTAAGTCGTGAGACATTGCTGTAAGTATTATTCAGCTTAAGTCAAAAGACATTGCGATACTACGTTCGATTCTACATATAGTATACTTCAACTATATATTCTAACAACATGTAATTTCCAATTACAATAGAGGGACAAGATATTTACCTCGATAAGCCCATAATTATCCTAGCAAAGTCGATCCGGGCAATCGCTTAGCTCCAACTCAGCGCCCAACCCGCTCTAACCACCCTTAGAAGTTCTAACCAACTTCTACACAATACTCAACGGACTATGGAGATTTTCTAGGGTTTCGGTTTTGTGGTGACTAAGTATAATAGTATTTTACGGGCTTTTCAGATAGGTATAACCTTAGAATACAATAAGGTATATGGCTAAGGTAATTTGGGCATTAAAACAATACTGTTGAGAGTATTTCTACACCACAAGAGTGGGTATTATAAAGCAACAAGGCTAGGGGTTACGGCCTTTCACACTAGGAGGGGTGGCTACCCTCTACTACCCATTGTGGGAAACTCTCGGCCAAGGGGCTCGAAACGGAGGATGAGGCTCTCAAGACTTAGGCATTTTGGATGAAGAAGTCTTCAACCTTAGAGGGTATTTATAGCACAAGCCAAGGCCAACCAATGGCCAAGATCTAGCCAGTGCCTAGCAAGTGTAGGGCGAGATCTTGCCAAGTGCCCCTTAACCAACTAACACACAAATATCCTACCAACTAAAGCCATTCCAATCGGCCACAACCGAGCCTCACGTCCGCCAATGGGAGGGTGCCAAGTGGCGCCCTCTTGTTGGCCCAACACGTTTCGTCTCTCGGAAAAATCCGCAAAAATTAAAAATGACATAGCCGGAAATTCCCCTACGAAAGCTGTGAAAACGTTTCGTCGAAAAACGACTCTAAACGGGTGTTGTGCACAAATAATTTTCGGCCAAGCCAATATTAAAAGTTTCAAATTTTCTACGTACGTCCTTACGTACATACTTTGGAAATACGGGGTATAACAGTTGTTGTCATATCATTCGTAGAGGTCTGTAGTACTGTTGTGGGCAGGGTTTGTAAAAAGGATTAAACTGTTCATTTTGAAAGAGTTGTTATTTATATATATGCCGAGAGGCCACTTTTCTTCAGATAAACATGTGTCTTCTTTACATTGTATCATGTATTGTGTTTTATGTTCCGCTGATTACTCTGATGTTGTATCACTAGGGTGCCCGGGGTAAGGCACCAGTCACGGGCCCGGGTTCGGGTCGTGACATAGTCCCAGGAGTAGGATTGCTTAATGATACTGCGGGCGGGTGGTCCTGCTTTGATCGTGAGCTTCCTATTTTTATGTTGTAAGTATACTCCTATTTACTCTCATTGTTAGTAAGGCACAATGTACTGTAATTTGATTATCATACATGTCTCCGGCTTTGTTTTAAACTTATGGTGTAATTACAGTATTTTCCAGTTTTACATACTTAGTACATATTGTGTACTGACCCCCTTCCTCGGGGGCTGCGTTCATGCCGTAGGTAAGGGTAAGCAGGTGGTGGATCCTCATCCTTAGGATCACTTATCAGACGTCAGAAGCTCCATTTCTCCGGAGGCTTGTCTTTTGGTACAGTCTTTCCCTGATATTGTAGATTTATGTACATTCAGGGGTATGGCGGGGCCCTGTCCCGCCACAGTTGTTATTTCTAAGTGCAGAGTCACACTTTGTGGTTTGGGCTGTAAGAACCGAGTTGTACAGTTTTGCTTTTGATTATGCATATTTTATGGAAGGCGGCCTTATCGGCTAGCCTGTGATGTTATTGTAAACATGTTGTATGTTGTGTATGTTCTGCTGCTATTCTCTGATGTATACCTGAACGGGGTGCCCAGGTAGGGCACCAGTCGCGGCCTCGGGGTCGGGTCGTGACACTTAATCTCAATTATGGTTCCTGTTTCCCCTTTCTCTGTTGCAACCAAACTTGTTCACAAACTTAGATTTGCTTCCTTTGCTTGCCTCATGCCTAAGACTCCCTTCCAATCGCAATATAGGGGAGAGGTTTCCTTGATCTCGTCAAGTAATAATCCTATTATTCTCCCCCAGCTCGTAGAGCTTATAGTCAGGTGTTCAACCTCAATTCACGGTATTACATAATCCAATGACTTGTCAGGATTTCTTATCGCTCGAGTGTCTACTCGTCTTTCCTTTTTAAGTCATTTCAAGTTGTCCTGGGTCCCTTACCCCTCCGTATTTTCTTACTATCTTTCTCGTCAGTACAGATGTTACCATTTTTTCCTCAAGGTGTTCCTACTGCCCATCATCTACTAATGGTCTTTACACTAGTCTAGGTAATCATATCTCGTGCAACTTACATAACCACAGTTGTATCCTCTTTTATCATTCTGGCCATAACCCTTCCTTATGCTTATTATTAGCAAAAGTATTTCTATCTTGATCCATAATCGTACAGTTTCATACATGCGTACTACCTGCATTAATATCCTTACGACACTTCCTCGACCAATTCGTACGTCGTTCTTAATTACCCCAACACAGTACTTTCCCCACGGTTATCTAAAAGTGTAACCTATGGCATGACGATACCGAAGACCTTACCCGTCTCCTATCCTTCGTCTAACAACATGGGTACACGTAACCCCATAATACGTAAAACTATCCTTTACGTTGGGGAGAGAACTTATCTCCCTTAAATAAACTTTCCTTGGAGTCACAACCCTAATCACCGGGTCCTCTTGCGGTCCTATAAATATCTAATCATCAAGAACCTCCTTAAAATTGTGTAGATTTTCAAAACCTACCAAAGATGTCTTCTGTTTTCCGCAGGCAACACTCGTACTTACCTTATTCTTGTTTGCGCGCTATCCTGAACATATCCGGAAGGTCGTGGCCCTGACCGCCACACCAAACCAACTCCAAGTACCTCCAAGGGCACTTAGCATAAACTCCTTCAAATTCTAGTATTACTTACTTCTGCATTAATTCACCTCAAATAAACAAGTCACACAGACTTATTAAAATCAACTATGACAAGGAAGGAAGGATAATTCAATGGTTACAACCACTTCCCTTCCTTTCCACTCGATAACCTTTCTTGGAAAAGCTGTACCGAACCAATATCTCTGCGATCAGCGTCGGCATAACAAGAGGCCAACTAACGTGCTGCATAACGACCTCGAGTGCGTCATAATACGCTGGAGTGCGCTAGTGGTCAACGATCGTATCGTTACCGGCAATTATTATCTACCCGCTCAGCTACCACCCAACACTCACGGGTGTAGTCACCTCGAAAGGTTCTCATGGATCCAGGCTCTATTTCTTTACACTTGGTTGCTCTCTTTTTCACTGGTCGTACTCTTTCCGTACTTCCAAACTTATATTAGCATACGTACATAACTTCCATACTAAATCTGGCCCCCAATCTTTAGAGTTACTAAATTAAACAATATAAGGCCATTTTCGGCTCTCAAAACCTGGTTCTGGTGGAATGCGTCCACGAACCCGTAAAATGATTAACTATACTTGGGCCTTGCACCCTCGTGACCCTGTCACGTAGCGGGACTACTACAAACTGATCCTATTTCATTTTAGGCTATGGGGCGACCCTTAATAGGTCCTCAACTCGACTCGGCGTCGTACTTAACTCTTATCCTTGGTCTGACTTAAATTTTTACTACCCGAGAAGGCCTTATATACCTAAGGTCTCGGCGGTTATCAGCATTCTTAGGCTCGCAATTTCCATGCTCCAAGCCTACCTTACCAGTCCCCCGTAAACGGGTAAAATAACTTCTCATAATACCAAAATCGTGTTGTCTTGACCACAACAACCATACTTACTCCATACGGATCTCACCCGTACCTTTCTCTTAATCATACCACGTACCTTAATCTATTAACATAGTCTTCCATCAAGTCCCTTAATTATAACTTCTTAAGGGTCCATTACCTGCTCAGACAACTCATCATCTCCTAATTATCTTAAATTAGTACGTAAAACCTTGATGAGAGTTCATTAAACTGTTTCATACCTTCCCGGTATTTATTTAGTCCTTACCAATTCCTGGTAATCTAAAATCATTCTAGGCAACACATATGTGACCCTCATACATATATTTGTATAGCTGTATGTCATAATATCAACTTTACTACAAATATTACCAGCACGGATCTGTGATCCACATAATATTTCTGAGTCATCTTTGTCTTTCTCGTATTGCAATCAACATAACTTGTTGGAGAGACGACCCTAACCACACAGCTCTATCGCACGATCTCAGAGTGAGAAGAAGGGAAACCAATCCTAAATGTCCTGCAGCCTCCTGGTTATAGATGTGGTGCACAACACACCGATAACCAAGACTCTACTAGACACGATCTGTAGACACTTTCCGAGGACTAACTGCTCTGATACCACTTTTGTCACGACCCGACCCCAGGCCCGCGACTGGTGTCCTACCTGGGCACCCCTTTCAAGTATATATCAGAGAATAGCAGCGGAACATACACAACTTATAAAATGCTTAAACATAAAATAACAATAGGCTAGCCGATGAGGCCACCTTCCGTAAAATATACATACCCAAAAATAAATTAGTACATCTTTGTGCTTAAAACCCCAATCCACAAATGTGACTACAGACCTCTAAGAATAACAACTGTGACGGGACAGGGCCCCGCCATATCCCTGAATATACAACAACCGACCATACCAGGGATCTGAACCCGGAATAAGCCTCCGGAGTAATGGAGTTTTCCAACAGCTGAACGGTGATCCTAAGAGTGAGGATCAACAACCTGTATACTCTACCTACGGCATGAACACAACCCCCCGAAGGAGGTCTGTACAACATGTACCAAGTATGCGAAACTGAAAGTACTGTAATTAAATCATAAAGTCTAATATACAACTGGAGACATGTATGATAACTCAAATAACAGTACAATGTGCCTTACTAACAATGAGAGTAAACAAGAGTATACTTTACTGCATAAAAATAGGAGTCTCATGATCAAAGTAGGGACACCCGCCCGTAGTATCATTAAGCAATCCTATTCCTGGGACTATTTCACCCGCAAGGGTCGTATGGACCCGCATGAGGTAACTTCCTCGCATAGACTCTATCCGCCCGCATAGGTCGTATAGACCCGCATGAGGTATTCCTCGCATAGGACTGGTCCGCCCCGCATAGGACTATTTCACCCGCATAAGCCCTTACGGACTCACATGAGGTATTCATCGCATCATGGGTAGCAAATCCACGGAATATGCAAATGCCACAAACCTTGGGAATGACCCCGTAACGAACAATATATCACTAGCACGACCGGTTATCATACATAACATAAGCACTACCGACTTATCATACATAACATAAGCACTACCGGCTTATCATACATAACATAAGCAAGTTAAGAAATCCCCCTAACTTCTTATTAGTCTTATACATATACACTCTCATTTTAGTTTACTTAAGGCACTAACATGTCATTATAAAATCCGGGAATTTAACCCAAAGTACTACGTACTTCTACTATTTTAAAATGACTATTTTTCATATAAACTTCCAAGATACTAATAACCGTAGTATCAAGTCAAATCTTCTTTTCAAGACAAGTCACATTACCTTTTAGAAATACATTTAGGCTTCTAAATCAAGTGACTTCTTTCTTTTTAAAACCTTAAGCAAATGATGCCTTAAAATCAATTTGTCTTTCATTATTTCGAGTCATTTATCATACTTACATTACTTAGCGTAAACCACTCTTTTTTTACTTTCCATAAAGCTATTATAACCAACTTCCCATAAAGCCGTTATACTAGCTTTATACTTTAGACAATTACATTCTTCCTTATATCCAGGACTTATACTTTTAAAACGTAACAAGTATCATATACTTTTAAAATACTTCAAGTCCCTTAACTTTTAGAAAAACCAAGATATCCTTAATATTTTTAAACAAGTGAGTTAATTCCCTAGCTCAACCAACTTGGACATCCTTAGAATAAGCCAAGGATATCAAATGGACTAGATTGTCCAAATCTCGTACGTCTACCGTACTATATATTTACAACTATTCATGCTCAAGAGATAGGAAAGTTCCACATACCTCTTGGTTCAATCCACTTGCCAAGCCCAATCGTCGTCGTGGTATGTCAACCTATAATGACCATAATCGTCTATTAACTTCTAACTTCAAGCGTAGAATATTCTAAGTGCAAAGTCACTAAATTCTACTGAACATCGGACAACACTTTCTTTGTTTCTACATACTTTTCCACCTTTTTCAAGGCCCGAATTCAATAACCAAACACATCACATTTAAGGCTCAACAATGTAGTTAACAATAGGGGATTACACGACTACAAGACGTGTAAAATTCCGCCACACAATTGATATCAAACTAGTCCAAACGACAATGCCATTCTCGGCCAAAAGGTGTCTGACATATATTTCTTTCAATTCCTTTTCAATACAAGTTGTTTAGTATAACATGTTATAAAGCGCGATCGATTATAACAACTATAATCTTCAAGTAGATAACATGCGACGATTCTAGTTATCGACCAAATTGTATTTCAATTTAAAATGGCTCAACATGTCATTTCGGATTTTAGGCTACAACTATCCATAACACTTATTAATATTTAATACATATACTTCATGCTAGTCAAAAGTAAGGCTACAACAATATGTAATCTTATAAAACTTAAGAGAACAAGATTGTTATAACGACCTTAATCCATTTCAAGATCCGAAGTCGCTCCCTAGCAACTTAGAGCCTCTCCTTGACACTCCAATACTCCACTTGAATCCCTTAGAAGATCACAAACAACTTTCCTTTAATCTTCCAATCCAAACCTAGGAAAATGACTAGATTTTCACCTTGCGACTAATCTGAAAATGCTATTTTCGGGATCTTTCTATTGAGATACCACTTACAATACCCTTAGGAACCTTGGTTTAAAGTATGAAGATTATTGAGCAATAAGCGAAAAATTTCATGTTGGGAATAGGGCAAACCAGAGCTCCCATATGAGTTCTTCAAATTCTTGAAAATTTAGCTAGGTGTAGAAGCTTGTCTTGCTACTAGTACATATATATAACAACATGGAGGGTTAAGATTAGAACAAATGGGTGGCACAGATGAGTTTCACGGATTACAGCCAGTGGCCTTGACTAAGTCAACAATATCAAGCTCTAGCTTTAGCAATACTTGGTCATCTTCAATTATGGTCAAATGACCATTTTATCCATGTCAATTTCGTCCAAGACCACTAAGGGGGTGACACGTGTCGCTCGTTAAATACATGATATTTCGTTTCAGACAAATTCCAAAATTAGATAAATTTTTACTCGTCTCAAATCTTAACATTTTGAGTTCTTACATACGTTCTTATAAACATATCACGGAATTACGAGGTGTAACAAAAATCTGATATTAAAATCATGGCTGGCCAAGAAATGGCGAGGGCAGCAAAATAGTCAAATACGAGATCAAAGTGCCGTATAAAATAAAAGCCAATTGTACCTTGCATCAACTGTATCAGTATCATTGTACCCTTTGTACTCACGTACTTTATATAAACAAATGAGAGTCAATGAGCCTTTTAAAAATATGTTTTTAACAATGAGATTATCAGCTTCATTTCAAGTCGTGAAACCCTTTGTACTCTTTCATTAATGAAATCGATACCATTTCAAAATATGAAAGTCATATCGAGTCATCCGCCCTCGGAATCATTATGCAATCCTAGTCATGGGACTATTTCACCCGCGTAAGTGCAGTGGCCTCGCGCGAGCATCGATGCGATACTCGCGTAATGGAGAGCTACTCCGTGGAATAAATCTTGGGATTTGAACTGCGTAAGTCCTTGGACCGCGGTGAGTGTGTACCATCGGCGTCATGGAGCTACTCCATGATATATATAGTGCCGGGAGTTGAACGCGCTTAGTTATATAATGTTGTTGGCCGCTTTAATGAGGAACGGTGATGTGGAAATATAACACTTGCACGAATGACTATATGAGCAAACATATGCAAGTTAAAATAATATTTGACTCATTATCATAAAATGAATAAACCATCATCTTAGCAAACCAAGACAATACCATGCCTTTCCTTTAAGCCAAGACAATTACCGTGTCTTCCTTTTCAACAAACCAAGACAATTCACGTACCTTCCTTTTAACCAAACCAATACGATGCCGTGCCTTCCTTTTAAACAATCCAAGACAATACCATACCTTCCTTTTAAACAAACCAAGACAATACCATGTCTTCCTTTTAAACAAACCAAGACAATACCATGCCTTCCTTTTAAACAATCCGATACCATGCCTTCCTTAAACAAACCAAGACAATACCATGCCTTCATTTTAAACAAACCAAGACAATACCATGTCTTCCTTTTAAAATAATCAAGACACTAACACCCGTAGTATCAGAACACTTCCATTTTTAACAATCAAGTTACTACACATTTTAAACTCAAGTAAGTTATACCTTTCAAATCAAGTCAAGTATACTTTTAAAACCAAGTAATTTATACCTTTCAATTAGACAACCCAAGGTGTTATCAAGAGAATAGATAGAACCACTTCTATTTAGAAACTCAAGTACTATTAATGAAATAGATAGAACTACTTCCTAAAATCTCTTACCAACGTCTCCATAAGACTTGGTAAGGACTTTTAGGAACCATTGAACGTCTTTAAACACAAACCACAACATGAATACCCTTAACTTCTAAGAGTAAAATAACTTCCCTTTTTATAAAACTCAAAGATACTAGCACATGTAGCATCAAGGCACTTTCACTTTTAAATCAAGTATTTTGTACTTTTTAAACCAATTGACTTATACTTTTAAAACCAAGTGACTCTACACTTTTTAATATCAAGACAAGTATACTTTTAAAATCAAGTTACTTATACCTTTCAAACCAAGTAACTTATACATTCAAATCTCAAGTAACTCACACTTTTAAATCAATTTACTTCTCTTTAAATCAATTCATTTATCCTCTTTTAAATCAATCGAGTAAACCACTCTTTTAACTTCCCATAAAGGCGTTATAACTAACTTCTCATAAAGCCATTATAACAAACTTTAGGTTTTGGAAAACTAAGGCACTTGTATCCGTTAAAATCAAGTTACTACACTTTTAAACTCAAGTAATATTTAAGAGATTAAGAACAACTTCCTTTTTAAAACTCTAAGTACTATAAGTAGAACCACTTTCACTTTTAATGTCACGACCCGATCCGGGCGTGGTAGTGCCTACCAGGGCACCCTAGTGATCTGACATCGAGAGAAAATCGCGGAAATAAAAACTAAAACATGAGACAAGACATAAAGTATGAAAGCAGGCTAACCAAAGCGGTCACCTTCACGAATATATACATATATATATCAGCACGAGCAGTTAAATCCTTTTACAAACCACCTTGTGATCTACATACCTCTAAGAATGTAACCATAACTATGATGGGGAAAGGGCCCCGCCGTACCACAGATGTACAAGTAACTACTGCGGCGGGGACTATACCAAAGATGAGCCTCAGGAGAAAGCAGGCTTCCCAACGCTGAGCGTGATCCTATGGCGAGGATCCTGACGATGTACCTCTACTGCGGTATGAGCGCGGCCAGAAGGAGGTCGATCTGGCATGTACCCAGTATGTGGCGAAAATCGTAAATGAAATCATAGTAGTCTATAGAAAAAGCGGAGACATATATGATAACCAAATTCTGATACAATATGTGATCAAGTCGGGGACTCGCGCCGCCAAAGTCATCGCTCGAATATAACTATGGGTCTCACGCCAGCGTCAATCATGCGTGGAATACCTTCCCGCCATGCGTGATCTATGATATAGCAACACGAGAATACACATGAACACGGGTCCCGCGTGTCATAACAACCATCTGGGGCAATCTGAAGGCTAACTACGGATACCAAAGTCGCGTCATCGGTGGCCAAGGCAAATCTGGCCAACTACTAGATACCAAGGCGGTACTAACGATACTATGCAACCAAACCACGAAGGCGACGGGGCAAGTCGGCCGACTACAGTGTACCAGTAGTGTCGCGTGGTGGCCAAGAAATCTGAAGGCTAACTACGGTACGAGTCGTGTCACGAGACCGCCACTAAAGCCCGAGCAGGGCAAGTCACGAAGGCTAACTACGGTACAGGCGAATCGACCACGAGGCGGGGCAAATCTGGCCACCCACGGATACCAGTAGAATCGGTAAAACCTCGTGGAGAGCTAGTCCGTGGAATAACGCTATCAGCGGGGCGTGCGTGGAATCCTCGTCCGCTAGTGCGTCCAGTAAGATCATAACAAATCAAGCGCCTCTGTTGAGAGGCGGTGGTATAAAAATACAATCTTGGCACAACAAGGCTATCACAGCAAACATAGGAAAGTTACACACAACTCGAGTACTTTCATTTTATGTCAACAATACGGGTTTCAAACCCAAAATAATACCACTTTCATTCTTTCAAAAAGACCTCTTTTACGTAAAGATACTAATACTCGTAGTATCAAAAACACATTTCCTTTTCAAACCAAATTACTTTACTTTCGTAAAAACCTTTACAAGACTTTTAAAATCAAGTACTCTATACTTTTTAAACCAAGTGCCTTTCTTTTAAAACAACATCAAGTATACTCTGTAAAACTCGAATACTTACTCTTTTCAAAACAAGTAACCTATACTTAAATCAAGTTACCATTTTAAAACCAATGATAAAACCATTCTTTTGCTTTCATAAAGTCGTTATAACTAACTTCCCATAAAGTGTTATAACACTTTATGTTTTAAACAATTTAAGACAAAACCATGTCTCTCTTTTAAACCAAAACTCTTGATTCCTCAAGTCTCTTTTCTTTTAGAAATCAAGTTCCTTTTAAAGACCAAATACTCATTTCTGAATGAGGTTTCCTGACTTTCTACCAATTCGGAGTTCTTCATATATCATATCAAGTCAAATATAAGTCAAGTCCTTTATCTTTTAAAATCGATAAACCAACCAAATTCACTTAGAACGTATGCGTCTACGTACTACATAGTTCACAACAATCATGCTAGAAAAGATAGGAAGAGGTTCACATACCTCGCGACGATTATCGATAATTAGCAAAATGCTCCAAGTACTACAACGCGCTGGCCTTTTCACCGCCCAGTAGAATCGCTACTCGTAGTACTTCCACTATCTTGGCCGTAGCGTCTATCAACTTCTAGATCTCTTCGTAGAATATTCTAAATACAAGATTCCTTTATTCTCTGAGAAAATTCGGCACCTCCCCTCCCCACATGACCACGTAAATCTCCTCATACTCGGGCGTTACTAGGCGACAACTCCCGAGGGAGGGTTACCGTCTAACAGGGCGTGTACAATTCTCTTCACAATAATACTACCAAGTCTCAGTAAATACAATCTAATTTAAATACGATTCAATCCTTTATAATCATCCTTCCAATAAATCTTATACTCGATTCTAAATTACTCTGATATGTAATATCGATTCTGATAGGGGCATAGATCATTACCTCGATAAGCCCAAAATTATCAAGATATATGTCGATCACGAGCAACGTTTAGCTCGACTCCTTACGCTCCGACCCGCTCAGCGACCGCCAGAAGTTTCTAAACAACTTCTCTTAACACTTCAACCAAGCTAGGAAGATTTTTCTAGGGTTTCACTTTGCGACTATTGGAATAAAGTAGCATTTTCGGGCTCCTAGTATTGAAAAAACTTTAGAATACTACTAGGGATACTAGGCCAAGGTATTTGGGATTATACAACAATACACAAAGTATTTTCTACACAAGAGGGGGAGGGGGACGAAACAAGACTAAAGGGGAGAGAGTATTTTGCCTTGGAAGACTTAAGTGTGGAATGAATATTATGTCTTGCACTATGGGGTATTTATAGAAGAAACAAGGGCCAAGATCAAGGTAAGTGTATGGTCAAGATTGGGCCATGTGTGTGTGGATCCCACCACACCACATGGCGAAAGCTAGTGCCAAGTGTTAGGGCCGTTCGGCGAGGGACATGATGGCTGGCCAGCATCCACGATTCGGCCATGGCCACTCGAGGGGTGACACGTGTCGCCCTTCATGCCAAAATATTTCGTCTTAGAAAATATCCAAAATACGAAAATCTCAAAAACAAAGTGGGCCCCGGCAGTAAATTTCTCCCGTGGGCCCCACGTGACCATTTCCGAAAATAAAATCTCATAATTCTAATATAATCCAAGAAGTCCAAATACCAAATCTGGGAATCCAATTCCCACTAACGAACCTTTTTCCTTCACAAAACCCGGAAATTTTTCCGTCGAAAAATCACACCTTTCTTTCTTTCCAAAATTTATGTCGTATTCTCGTACGTACGTCCCCACATACATACCCTGGAACTACGGGGTATAACATTTAAAGCCCAAAGTACTACAAGGGAAATAAATATAAAAATCTCCATTTTATAAACTCAAATACTATCAAGATAATGGATTTTAACAACTTCCATTTTGGAAACCCCAAAGTACTATCAAAGAGGTATATAGACCAACTTCTAGTTTAGGAAATCCAAAGCACTATCAAAGAAGTATATCACTAAGGATTAGGTTAGATAGAACTCCGTAAAGGTCAAGTCAAGTATACTTTTAAAATCAAGGCATGTATACTTCAAGAAACAAGTAATGTATACTCGATAACAAGGCAAGTATACTTGAGAATAATCGTATGTCGATAGAAGGAAGGAGTTCACATACCTCGTTGACGACTAACCAACACAACAAGTAGCAATATGCTCGATGTACTTCAACCTTATTGGCTATTCCACAAGCCCAGTAGAAAATGCTACGTAGTACTTGACCTAAAATGACAATAATACTTCTATCAACTTCAAGCTTACTAGTATAAGACTTATACCAAATAATGGCCCTCTAATTCTACGGAGGCATCACTTCCTTTGTTTCTACGTACTTTTCCACATTTTCCAAGGCCCGAATTCATCAACCAACAAGCCACATTTAAGGCACAACCAACAGTTAACCAAAGAGGATTACACGCCAAACTGGACGTATAAAATTCTGCCCATATATACAAAACATTCCATAAAAACAGTCCACAATTAATCCAACATTAAGGGTACAATGTGAAGCCTTTAACACCCTTATTCCTTAGGACTTTCATTAGCCATTTACTACATTAAACATGCATGTTAGGGGATGATTTTCGAATAACAACACCCAAAACAGTCCATATAACAACCAGCGATGTCTATGATTTTAGGCGGTTTTACATACAGCAACAACTACGACAATCCAAAGTCCTTTTCCTTAATTCCTTTTAATCCAATTCACATTCCAACATGTTATATCAGTTATATAAAATATCAACAATAATATTTCCTTCATTATATAACATGTAACAAGTGTAAATAACGATAATAACCAACGAAATCTGAAAACCTCAAAATTAGTCTAGCTCTCGGCCAAAGCTTAATAAATTGTCCAAACACTTTTTTGTCACGATCCGATCCGGGCGTGGTGGTGCCTACAGGCACCTAGTGATACAACATCAGAGAAAACCAGCGGAATATAAAATTTAAACAAGAAGCAAGATATATGATCATAAAACAGGTCAACCAAACGGTTACCTTCAAATAAAATATATATAAACAACTCTTTCAAAACGAACAGTTTAATCCTTTTTACAAACCACCTTGTGGCCTGTGATACTACAGACCTCACAGAGTTTTTATACAACATGGCCAGACGGGGCCCCGCCATACCACAGTACAAGAACCTACAACTCGAGTGCATACGAAAGATAAGCCTCGGAAAGCGGAGCTTCCCAATGACTGTGACCTAAGGCGAGAATCAACAACGGTGTACCTCTACTGCGGCATGAGCGCGGCCGGAAGTCGATTACAACGGTACAGTATGTGGCGAAAATCTGCGGTTAAATCATATGATCATATAAAGCAGAGACATGTATGATAACGATATCTGATCTGTGACATAAAGCGATAAAGTCAAGTCGAGGACTCGCGCCTCAAGCCGTCACTCAATATAACTATGGGTCTCGCGCCCACCACGTCAATCATGTTCGCATCATGGCGCGTGCCGGAGTGCATCGGTGTAGACATGTCCATGATGCAACGATAATAACAATGCCGCGTAGCCACGTACCCCGGAATTCTACCTCGGTGTAGACATGCCCGTAACCTCAGCAACAATATCTTTGGGTGATCGAAGCCCGCGTGACCACGTACCGGTCTGCATCGGTGTAGACATGTCCTGTGACCTCGATAACAATATACCGCACAACGGGCTATCAAAAACAAGCTCGAAAATTACCATACTTACAGACTTTCATAAAAGATCCACTCCTTCCCGAAGTCACACGATATCAACAACTTGCGCAACAAAGGCTATCACAACAAGCATGGCGAGTTACACAATAACAAGCATGGCGAGTTACACCTGACTCAAGGTACTTCCATTTTGTATCAAAGTGCGGGTTTTAACCACTAAAAGTACTACGTGCGTTAAATTCCTTTTAAGAGATCCATTCCTTTCATAAAGGTCACGATACGTAGTATAAAAATAGAGTGACTCGCGTTTTAGGTAAACCAAAATACTCCCTTTTGTAAAATCAAGTAACAACATTATTTTCCAAGCGTTGAGTTTGCCTAATTTCAAATGCTCCAGTTTCTTATTTTAAAAGGTTTCATAACTCATAGTTTTAATCTCTTTTAAAACAATTGAGTAACATAAGTCTTATCGTGAGCGTTTATTCTTGTTTACAACAATCTTATTCTGACCATGATCTAGGAAATGTAATAAAATTTTGTCTTATCTTAGCTTACATGCGGATGGAGGTTTTACTAGTTTTAATAACAATTAGTTATTTGTCAAAACACTTTCCTTTATTAGCTATTTGTGGTTTGTTAAACACTTATTCTCATTTCGAAATCAATAAAACATTATCCTTTTTAAAACCAAGTACTCATTACTCGCGAATGAGGTTTCACAACATTTAACAAAATGTTAATAACGAAGTAAAACAAGTTAAGTCTCTTATCTTTCAAGATCAAGTCTCTTAACTTCTACAATCAATAAACCAATCTTTTACCTACGTAGTCGTTATAACTAACTTCCCGTAAAGCTATTATAACACACATGTTTTAAACCAACCAACCCGTTTAACACGTATGCGTCTGCGTACTACATAGTTTACAAAGCATCATGCTAGAAGGATAGGAAGAGGTTCGCATACCTCGCGGCGATTATCGATGATAAGCAAGCGCTCGCGATCGTAACACGGCTGGCCGTTCCACTCTTTAAGTAGAATCGCTACTCGCGATCTTCCACTATAAGGCCGCGGCGTCTATTAACTTCTAATCGCAGTTCCATATTCTCTGAAAATTGCGGCACGCCACTTTGCATGGCGTAAATCTCCTCTATCGGCGGCTACCAAGTCAACCGGGGGTTTGCGTCTAACGGGCGTGTACAATTCTACAACAGCAATGCTACACAAGTCTCTAATGTCTGATCTATGTAATTCTGATTCGATTCTCTTCTTTAAATTGGGCTTAAGTCAAAAGACATTGCATGGTATGTTGATTCTATATATAGTATACTTCAACTATATAATCCTCTGACATGTAATCTCGATTACAATAAGGGGACAAGAATATTTACCTCGACAAGCCCAAAATTATCAGAGATAAAAGTCGATCTGAGCAAGGTTTAGCTCTACTCAGTGCGCTCGATCGCTCAAACAACCCAAGTTCTAACCAACTTCTGCCTACATCTTGACCAACTATGAAGATTTCCTTAGGGTTTTGATTTGAGACTTAAAGGACAAAAGGTAGTATTTAGGGCTCTACGTATAGAGGTAACTTTTGGAAAACTATAAGGTAAAGGCTAAGGTATTTTGGGCATTATAACAATACTTGGAAGTATTTCAATACCACGAGGAGGGTATTATCACGAAAACAACTAGGCTAGGGGTACCCAGCTAGCACCTCAGGGAGGGAGGCTGCGGCCACGAGGCCACTCAAAGGGGAGGGAGGCTTTGGGCGAGAACACTCGAGAGGGGAGGAGAGTTTTCAAGGCTTAGACAAAGTGAGGTGGATGAATAAGTTCATCACTAAGGGTATTTATAGGAAAACCAAAGCCAACCAATGGCCAAGATTAAGCCATGTGCAAGGCAAGTGTAAGGCCAAGATCAAGCCAAGTGCACCTAACCTACTCGCGAAAACCCTGCAAATATCTCGCAAATATCTACCTGACTTGCCCGTCCGTTCGGCCTAATTCCGCCCTCAAGTCCGCTGATGAGAGGGTGCCAAGTGTTGCCTCTCGTTGGTCCAAAACATTTCGTCTCTCGGAAAAATCCGTAAAAATACTAAATGACATAGCGGAATTTTCCTTCGTAAGCTTAGTAAAGCGTTTAGTCGAACGACTCTGTCGGGTGTTGTGCCTGATAAATATTTCGGCCAAGGGTGCCACATGGGGTGACACGTGTCGCCCCGATTCGCCGAATATTTCGTCTTACGAAAATATCAAAATACCGAAATCTCAAAAACAAAGCGGGCCCAAAGCCGTAAATTTCTCAGTGGGCCCACGTGACCATTCAGAAAATAAAATCTCAAAATTCTAATATAATTTAAGAAGCCCATATACCAAATCAGAATCAATTCTCATTAACGAACCTTTTTCTTCACAAAAAGCGAAACTTTTAGTGAAACTCGCATCTTTCTTTCTTTTCAAAATTACTGCGTACTCAAATGCGTCGTCCTCACATACATACCACTGCTGCGGGGTATAACATTCTCGCCTCGCCCGAAACATTGCGTCGAATGTTCCTTCTCAAACGGATATCGATGAAGTTCTCTAACAAGTTGCCACCGCGGCAGCGCGAAAATAACACTGCGTTCCGCCGCTTACTCGTCGTGCGATACCACTTTTGTCACTTTGCGCGAGGTTCTAGTGTCACTCGGGGCGTGCCATACTTGATCATTGCTTGATTCTCAAAGCGTGGAGTCACTACCTCGAGCTTGGTCATCTTACTAACCTCGATCTTCTTTAAGGCCGTTCCGGCCTTGCGAACCGCTACAGTCGAACATATTTGTCACGACCGAACCGAACGTGGTGGTGCCTTACCGGGCACCCTAGTGATACAACATCGGAGAAAATCAGCGGAAATAAAAACATGAACATGAATTAAGAGAAAAGATAAATAAGCAGGCCAGCCAAAAGCGATTGCGCCATCGTATATACATAAATACGAACAATTATCCTTTTTACAAACCACGCACAGCGATTACTCTGGACCTCTAAGATTTTACAACGGCTATGGCGGACGGGGCCGCCATACCCACGAATGTATAAGAATCTACGGACTCGGGTAACATACCAAAAGATAAGCCTCAGAAGGCAGACTTCAATCTGAAAGGTGATCCTAAGCGGGGATCGGCGGCCGATGTACCTTTTACTGCGGCATGAGCGGCCCCGAAGGAGTCGATCACAGTACCAAGTATGTGAAAGCGTAAAATCTGTAAATGAAATCATAATAGTCTATATAAAGCGGGAGACATGTATGATAAGCGAACTCTGATTCCAACATAAAGCGATCATGTCAAGTCGGGGACTCGCGCCCTCAAGTCATCCTCATTACGTGGAACTTCTTCCTCACTTGTCGGCGATCTAGGTACAAATCATGTGATCGTATAACGGTCTCGGCCGCTTCTTATGGACCCAATATAGAAAGCGTGTGGAATACATTCCGGATGAACCGTAGTCGATGAAATACATTCGGATGAGCCGTAGTCAAGTGATATACATTCGGATGAGCCGGTGGTCGAGTGAAATACATTCGGATGAGCCGGTAATCAAGTGAAATACATTCGGATGACCGGTAATCAAGTGAAATACATTCGGATGACCCGGTAATCAAGTGAAATACATTCGGATGACCCGTGTCAAGTGAAATACATTCGGATGACGGTAATCAAGTGAAATACATTCCGGATGAGCCGGTAGTCGAGTAGAACACGATGCTTGCACAACAAGGCTATCACCGTAACATGATCAAGTTTCATAACAACAAGCATAAGCAAGTTACACACGACTCGAGGTACTTTCATTTTATGTCAAAGTCGGATTTTAACCTTAAAGTACTCGTCAGTTAAATTCCTTTTAAGATCCATTTCTTTTACAAAGGTCACCCGATACGTAGTATAAAATTTGAGTGACTAACATTGTTAAGTAAACCAAAATGCTTTCCTTTGTAAAATCAAGTAACAACCTTATTTTCCAAGCGTTGAGTTTGCCTAATTTGAATGCTCAAGTTTCTCATTTTAGAAAAAGGTTTCGTAGTTCATAGTTTTAAATCCTTTAAAACATAATTCTCCTTTAAGCGTTTTGAGAAACCTATGTCTTATAAGTGAGTAGGTTATTCTTGTTTATAATCAATCTTATTAAGCGACCATGATCTAGGAAATGTCATTTTGTCTCATCTTAGCTTTTATGCGGATGGAAGTTTCTCTTGGTTTTAATAATACTAAATCATGTCCAAAACATTTCCTTTTATTAACTGCGGCGGTTTGTAAATCTGGCATTCGATTTCGAAATCGATAAAACATTTTAAGCCGTTATACCTAACTTCCCATAAAGCTAGTATAACTCTTAAGTTTCAAAAACCAAGTATTACTTCTTCTCTCAAAATGATTCAAAAATCTTTTGAAATACTTCAAGTTCTTTATTATCACATGCTTGATCGATTTATAGTTCAAATCGATTACCTCTTAAAACCACAAGTACTTTCTTACCTACAAAATTTGTTATAACCAACTTCCCGTAAAGCGGTTATAACACTTTATGTTTCAAACCAATCAAATACATTAAACATATATGCGTCTGCCGTACTACATAGTTATACACATATCATGCTAGAAACAGATAGGAAGAGGTTCGCATACCTCGCGGCGATTATCGACTAATAGCAAAGCGCTCAGTACCTCAAGCCGTCGGCTACACTCTCGGTCAAGCATATCACTCCACACGTAGTACTACAACCTATAGAGGCCTGGCGCCTATTAATATCTTTAGATCGGCGTAGAATATTCTACAGAAAATTGGCGGCACCTCCCCGCAGCGTAAATCTCTCCTCTATCGAGGCGGCTGCCAACCGAGGGGTTAACACGTCTAACAGGGCGTGTACAATTCTACTACGATAATGTTACACAATCTCATGTCTGATCTATGTAATTCTGATTCGATTCTCTTCTTTAAATTGGGCTTAAGTCGCAAGACATTCTGTAAGTATTATTCGGGCTTAAGTCAAAAGACATTGCCGCACAACTATATTCAGTTCTATATATAGTATACTTAACTATATACTCCTACAACATGTAATTTCCAATTACAATGAAGGTCGAGAATGTTTACCTCGATAAGCCCAAAATTATCAGAGTTTATATGTCGATCTGAACAGCGTTTAGCTCACTACTCGGTGCTCGATCCGTTCCAACCAACCCAGAAGTTCTAACCAACCTACTAATGACTTCAACTACGGGTGAAGATTTACTTAGGGTTTCGTTTTTGTGGTGAGGAAGTATAATAGTATTTTACGGGTTTTGTAAAAGTGTAACCTTGGGAATACTACAAGGTATTTGGGCGAGGTATTTGGGCATTATAACAATACTTGGAGAGTATTTCTATACCACAAGGGGGTATTTATACGAGACAACTAGGCTAGGGGTACCCGCGTGGCACCACGAGGGAGGGAGGTGGCTCTCGGCCAAGGGCTCTCAAAGGGGAGGGGTGTGGTGGGCCAGCTCGAGCTCAAGGGAGTATTTTGAGACTTAGTTAGATTGCTCAAGTTTTGGATGAAGAAAGTCTTCAACTAGAGGGTATTTATAGGTCAAGTGAAGGCCAACCAATGGCCAAGATCCATCAGTGTTAGGCAAGTGTAAGGTCAAGATTAAGCCATGTGCAACCTTATCCATCTACCCAAAATATCCTACGACTCCTTGACCAAAAACAATGCACAAAAAGCGTGCCAACTCTCCCATTTAAATCCGTCACTCCTTCGATTAGAGGGTGACAAGTGTAAGCCCTCTCGTTGATCAAAATGTTTCGTCTCTCGGAAAAATCCATAAAATTATAAATGACATAGCGAATTTTCCCTACGAAAAATGTGGAAAGCGTTTAGTCAAGCGACTCTAATCGGGTGTTGTGTACAAATTTCGAAACTAGCCAACTTTAAGGCTCAAATTATAATACGTCTGGCGCTCGCGTACATACTGCGGAAATCACGGGTATAACATTCTCCCCTCCTTAGAAACATTCGTCCGAATGTTCCTTCTCAAGACGGATAACGATAAAGTTCTTCTAATAAGTTGCCAGCGCCACAATGGCCGCGAAACAACACGTGCGCAAATACTTATATCCGAGTCACGAGGAAACACCTCTAACATCACAAACTTTTGTCACTTTGCGCGAGGTTCTAGTGTCACTCGGCGACCCAACAAATAGTAGGATGCATGCGATTCTGAGGTCTAAAATATACATCCTTCGCACCTTCTCCTTTACAAGAAATGATCATATCTATGCTCGCAATACATGCTCGCCTCTACCGCTTACTCGTCGTACTCTTCTCGAACTCTTGAACTCTTCCGGTATCGTACCACACTTGATCGTCGCTTGATTCTCAAACCTTGGAGTCACCACCTCAACTTGGTTATCTTACTAGCCTCGATCTTCCTTAAGGCCACTTAGGCCTTCACAATCGCTTCAGTCGAACATATCCACGAACTCATCGATGGTCATCTAAACTTGGGCCTAGCACCCTCGTGACCCTACCGCTGGCGGGACCACGGTGACCCACCTCATTCGGACTGCGGGTTGACCGCAACACGTCCTCGGCCGAGCCTGCATCACGCCGACTCTCTCGTTTCTCGATCCGGAACAACCTTACTAAATCACATCATGAAAGATACCACTTTCATTTACCCAACCCAGAGACTTATCACACGATATATTCTAGGCATAAAATGCACTCTGACACGGATCACTCGCAAAATCTTGTACTCAAGACGGCCTTAAATCTAAGGTCTCAACTGTAATATTCTAAGGTTCATCATTTTCTCACCCCAGCTTACCCTTTTCCCCAACGGTTCCTAAATCACATTTTAGCACAAAGCTATCCGAACATAACACTTAACACATTAACATAACATCAAAACATACAAGCCTCTAGATGGTTAAGGATATACACAAGCTACCGCTCCACTCTAATCATAAAGTGCGCCTGCGTGTATGCGCGTAGAAAGGCGATGAACACGCCCTTGATCCGGTAGGCTGCGCGCTGCGGTACCTCTCCTATAAGCACGATCTCTCGTCACATGGCCGGCGGCGCAGTGAAACAAGCACCGATAAAAAGCGACATTTCCGGGATGATGTTTGCCACATCGTGCGGTGAGGGGACGTGAATCCTGGCAGCTAGCACTCGCGTAAACACATGAACGAAGCCACGGGCTCGACCGGCTCGAATACCGAGCGACACGAAGGCGCGGAGGACCACTCTGCTTGGCGGAGGTACATAACTAGGCTAGCTTTGGCGGTCCGCCTCGAAAAGTTACCAAAGGACCTGCTATTACGGCCCTCTTCTGCGATCTCGGTCATTCGTCGACCTCTCCGTGCCTCGCATCCTGGTGCATGAGCTTGCGTGCGGGCAATGTCCGTGCGGTGAAGAGCTACACCGTACAAGCCTGCGCCAGTAATGTCGTCGGCCGGTGGCGTGGCGGTGTACTCGTCCTCCGTATCCGCTACTACGGGAACATACGAGCTAATGAGTCGAACTCCACATTGTACTCTCTAACCGTCCGCCCGACCTGCCTCAACGTCAAAAATCTGTCGGCCCGAGCCCTCTTCATCTGAGGAGGCAAGAAATGTGCAAGAAATGCCCTCGAGAACTCATCCCAAAGCTGCTGGAAGTGCATGCTCTTCCGGGACAACTCGCGAATCAAACCGATCAAGCTGCGGTATCACGCGGTGATGCGAACCAATACCACCGACTCTGCCTCACGAGGCTCGATCACTCTCATGATCGCGTAGGTGTCGGATAAACTCCACGAGGGTCGTCCTCGGCTCGATCCATAGAACAACGGAGGCTCTGACTCGGGAAGTCCGTAGCCTCAGCCATGCGCTCGGGGGTGAACTACGAGTCTTCTTGAAATGCGGCTGCTGCGTCTAGCCTATCCTCATGTCGGCCACGACCACGGCGATGGCGAAACCATCTCCTTGTACCCGTCTCATCGGCTCCGGTGTGGGGTGGAGGCTCAGTCTTGTAGTCTCGGCTGACCACTGCTGCGGCTCTGCGCTCTCTTTGGTCTTTGGCGTCGCGAAACCCGCCGTCGAATCTTATCTCAGTCTTGGCCAGGGCTGCGCCCTCGTACTCCTGTATCTCACTATGACTCCTCATTGCCTTGCCCATCTGGGCACAGGTTGCCTTACGCGGAGGCGTAGCGGTAAAGGAAAGGAATCGTCGGAGGGTCGATTTATCCTGCGGCTCTGGCGCGATCTCGGAATGAGAAGAATGGAAACCGATCTAAATGTCTTGTAGCCTCACGATTATAGATGTGGTGCACAACACGAGATAATCAAGACTCTACTAGGCAGCGATGCATAGACACTTTCAGAGACTAAGCGCTCTGATACCACTTTTGTCACGACCGAACCGGGCGTGGTAGTGCCTACCGGGCACCTGGTGATACAACGTCGAGAGAAAATCGCGGAAATAAAAACATGAACATGAATTAAGAGAAAAGATAAATAAGCAGGCCAACCAAAGCGATTGCCTTCATCGTATATACATAAATACCGACGATTTATCCTTTTACAAACCACACTTACCGGCGATTACTCGGACCTCTAAGATTTTTACAGCGGCTATGATGGCGGGCGGGGCCCGCCGTACCACGGATGTATAAGAATCTGACTCGAGTAACATGCAAGATAAGCCTCCGAAGGAGCGGAGCTTCCCAATCTGTTGAAAGGTGATCCTAAGCGGGGATCGACGGCCGATGTACCTTTTACTGCGGCGTGAGCGGCCCGAAGGAGGTCGATGCAACAGTACAGTATGTGAAAGCGTAAAATCGTAAATGAAATCATAATAGTCTATATAAAGCGGAGACATGTATGATAACCAAACTCTGATTCCGCAACATAAAGCGATCGTGTCAAGTCGGGGACTCGCGCCTCAAAGTCATCCCTCGTACGTGGAACTTCTTCCTCACCTGCTGGCGATCTAGGTACAAATCATGTGATACGTATAACGGTCTCGGCCCGTCTTATGGACCCGATATAAGCGTGTGGAATACATTCCGGATGAACGGTGGTCGATGAAATACATTCGGATGAGCCGGTAGTCAAGTGATATACATTCGGATGAGCCGTGTCGAGTGAAATACATTCGGATGAGCCGTGTCAAGTGAAATATATTCGGATGACCGGTAATCAAGTGAAATACATTCGGATGACCGGTAATCAAGTGAAATACATTCGGATGACCCGGTAATCAAGTGAAATACATTCGGATGACCCGTGTCAAGTGAAATACATTCGGATGACCGTGTCAAGTGAAATACATTCCCGGATGAGCGGTGATCGAGTAGAACACGGTACTTGCACACAAGGCTATCACCGTAACATGGTCAAGTTTCATAACAACAAGCATAAGCAAGTTACACACGACTCAAGGTACTTTCATTTTATGTCAAAGTCGGATTTTAACCTTAAAGTACTCGTCAGTTAAATTCCTTTTAAGATCCATTTCTTTTACAAAGGTCACGATACGTAGTATAAAATTTGAGTGACTAACATTGTTAAGTAAACCAAAATGCTTTCCTTTGTAAAATCAAGTAACAACCTTATTTTCCAAGCGTTCAAGTTTGCTAATTTGAATGCTCAAGTTTCTCATTTTAGAAAAAGGTTTAAGTAGTTCATAGTTTTAAATCCTTTAAAACATAATTCTCCTTTAAGCGTTTTGAGAAACCTATGTATTATAAGTGAGTAGGTTATTCTTGTTTATAATCAATCTTATTAAGCGACCATGATCTAGGAAATGTCATTTTGTCTCATCTTAGCTTCTATGCGGATGGAAGTTTCTCTTGGTTTTAATAATACTAAATCATGTCCAAAACATTTCCTTTTATTACATTTGCGGCGGTTTGTCGTCATTACGATTTTAGAAATCGGTAAAACATTTTAAGCCGTTATACCTAACTTCCCATAAAGCTAGTATAACTCTTAAGTTTCAAAACCAAGTATTACTTCTCTCAAAATGATTCAAAAATCTTTTGAAATACTTCAAGTTCTTTATTATCACATAGCTTGACCGGTTATAGTTCAAATCGATTTACCTCTTAAAAACCACAGTACTTTCTTACCTACATATGCAAAGCGCTCCAAGTACTACATAGTTATACATATCATGCTAGAAACGGATAGGAAGAGGTTCACGTACCTCGCGACGATTATCGACTAATAGCAAGCGCTCAAGTACCTCAAACCGTCGGCTACACTCTCGATCAAGCGGATCACTCCACACGTGGTACTACTGACTATAGAGGCCTGGCGCTATTAATATCTTTAGATCTGGCGTAGAATATTCTCACGAAAAATTGGCGACACCTCCCACATGCAGCGTAAATCTCCTCCTCTATCGGCGGCTACGAAGCCAACCGAGGGTGCTACGTCTAACCGGGCGTGTACAATTCTACTACGATAATGTTACACAAGTCTCTTAATGTCTGATCCTATGTAATTCTGATTCGATTCTCTTCTTTAAATTGAGGCTTAAGTCGCGAGACATTCGCGTAAGTATTAATCGAGCTTAAGTCAAAAGACATTGCCGCAACTATGTTCAGTTCTATATATAGTATACTTAACTATATACTCCTACAACATGTAATTTACAATTCTGTGAAGGTCAAGAATGTTTACCTCGATAAGCCCAAAATTATCAGAGTTTATATGTCGATCTGAACAACGTTTAGCTCACTGCTCAGGCGCTCGATCCGTTCAACCAACCCTTAGAAGTTCTAACCAACTTCTACTAATGACTTCAACTACGGGTGAAGATTTACTTAGGGTTTCATTTTTGTGACTGAGGGAAGTATAATAGTATTTTCTGGGTTTTTGTAAAAGTGTAACCTTGGGAATACTACAAGGTATTTGGGCGAGTATTTGGGCATTATAACAATACTTGGAGAGTATTTCTATACCACAAAGGGGGTATTTATACGAGACAACTAGGCTGGGGGTACCCCGGCAAAACACCACAGGGGAGGAGGTGGCTCGGCCAAGGGCTCTCAAAGGGGAGGGGTGTGGTGGGCCAGCTCGAGGAGAGGAGTATTTTGAAACTTAGTTAGATTGCTCAAGTTTTGGATGAAGAAAGTCTTGACTAGAGGGTATTTATAGGTCAAGTGAAGGCCAACCAATGGCGAGATCCGTCAGTGTTAGGCAAGTGTAAGGTCGAGATTAAGCCGTGTGCAGCCTTATCCATCTACCCAAAATATCCTACCAACTCCTTGACCAAAACAATGCACAAAAAGCGTGCCAACTCTCATTTCGTCAGTCCACTCCTTCGATTAGAGGTGACAAGTGTCGCCTCTCGTTGGTCCAAAATGTTTCGTCTCTCGGAAAAATCCATAAAAATTATAAATGACATAGCGAATTTTCCCTCTGGCTGTGGAAGCGTTTGCGTCAACGACTCTAATCGGGTGTTGTGTACAAATTTCGAAACTAGCCAACTTTAAGGCTCAAATTATAATACGTACGCGCTCACGTACATACTCTGGAAATACGGGGTATAACAATATTCACGAACTCATACGATGGTGAACTAAAGCGGGCCTAGCACCTCGTGACCTACCGCTGGCGGGACCACCGGGTGACCCGCTGGCGGGTTGCGGGTCGACCCGCGATGGCAATAAACCCGACCAGCGATCGGCGCGATACTTGCTCGCCGAAGCGGAACAATCTTACCTAATCAAGTCGTGAAAGCTACCACTTCCGTCTCACACTACCCGTGGACTTATCACACAAATAATTCCCACGCATACTCTACGGACTTTGATAAAGATCAAACATGAAATAAATCTTTTACTCGAGCGACCTTACCTCTAAGGTCTCGATCGTGAAATAGTCTAAGGTTCACACTACCGTGCCCCATACTTATCCTTCCAACAACCGTGTTTTCTAACTTACAATTAACACAGCGCTATCCGTACATAGCTCGCGATAACAAGATCATAATAACAAGCATACCAAAACTCTAGAGGTTAAGGATATACATGTCTCTCAGCTTTCTAATCAGTTACGCCTGCGGTACGGTAGTGAAGGTGATGAACGACCAGCGATCACGAAGGTGAGTCGTAACATCCGTGCTACCCTTGCCCGGACGGTTCCTCGCAAAATGGCCTGCTGTCGCCAAAGTAACAAGCTCCTTGGCACCACGACACTCCCGAAATGCGGTCTACCCGCATCGACCACAGAGGTAGGGGTGACGTCAGCCAACACTTACCGCCGCGGAAACACAGAACCGCGGAGCCACGACTGCTCCGAATACTCTGGATGCTCGAAGGTTGTGGAGGACCACTCTGCCTTTGGCGGAGGTACAAAACTAGCATCTTTCTTGAGGCTGTCGCCTCGAAAGTCACCAAAGGACCACTGTTACGGCCTCTTTGCGATCTGGTCAATCCGTCGACCTCTCGTGCCTCGCATCCCGGTCGTGAGCTGCGTGCGGGCAATGTCCATGCGGTGAAGAGCTACACCGAACAAGCCTCTGTCAAGTAATCATCTAGCCGGTGACATAGCGGTGCACTCTATCCTCATATCGGCTACTCTGAGGAACATCCGAGCTAATGAGTGAACTCACATTGTACTCTCTGGCAAGTCACTTTGTCTGCCTCAGCGTCAAAAATTTGTCGGCGAGCCCTCCTCATGCGTGGGGGCAAGAAATGTGCAGAAAAGCCGCGAGAACTTCGTCCCAAGCGGTGGGCGCGTGCTCTTCGGGGCGGCTCCGTGAATCAAACGGTCGGCTGCGGTATCACGCGGTGATGCGAACCAATACCGCGATTACGCCTGCGAGACTCGATCACTCTCGTGATCCGTGTAGTCGGATAAACTCGAGGTCATCCTCGGCTCTCGATCCATAGAACACGGCGGGCTCTGACTCGAAAGTCCGTAGCCTCAAACTATCTGCTCGGGGTGAACGGCGGTGCTCTTTGGGCCCAGGCTGCGCGTCGGCCTATCCTGCATATCGGCCACGACCGGGCGGCAAGCGAGCCATCTCCTTGTACCCGTCTCATCTGCTCCGGTGTGGGGTGGAGGCTCAGTCTTGTGGTCTCGGCGACCGCTGCTGCGGTTCTAAACTTCTGCTTGAAATTTGGCGGCGTCGCCAAAACTCGCCGTCGAAGCACAACCTCAGTGCGATCGGGCTGCGCCTCGTATTCCTCTGTATCTCACTAGCGACTCCTCGGCTGCCTTGCCCGCCAGGCTCTGGTTGCCTTGCGCGGAGGCATAGCGGTAAAAGCGAGATACGTCGAGAGGTCCGACTTACAACACAACTCTAAGCGCGATCTCGGAATGAGAAGAATGGAAACCAATCCTAAATGTCCTGCGACCTCACGATTATAGATGTGGTGCACGACACGTCGATAATCAAGACTCTACTGAACGCGATGCGTAGACACTTTCAGAGGATTAAGCGCTGATACCACTTTTGTCACGATCGATCCGGGCGTGGTGGTGCCTACCGGGCACCACTGGTGATCTGACATCGAGAAAACGGTGAATATAAAATTTAAACAAGAAGCAAGATATATGATCATAAACGAGTCAACAAGCGGTTACCTTCAAATAAAATATATATAAACAACTCTTTCAAAGCGAGCAGTTTAATCCTTTTTACAAACCACCAAAAGCGATTACTACAGACCTCTGAGTTTTTATACAACATGGCGGGCGGGGCCGCCATACATCACGACCGATTAGGGCGTGGCGGTGCCTTACCGGGCACCTAGTGATACAACATCGAGTGTCATGGAACATAAAGCGATACAAGACATATTATGAAATATGAAACAATAATCGAGAAAAACTTGCCTTTCGGCATAAATGTAAATAACAATTTTTCAACATGAGCGGCAATCCATTTTACAAACCACGCCCGCGATTACTACAGACCTCTACGAATGATATGACAGCAGCGGGGCGGGCCGTCATACCACGAATGTAGCACCTACAACAACGGGGACTATGCGAACAAGCCTCACGAGAAAGCGGAGCTTTCCCAATGACTTGTGACCACTAGGCGAGGATCAGCGGCCGATGTACCTTTTCTGCGACATGAGCGCGGCCCCAGAGAGTCGATTGCAACAGTGCAAGTATGTGGCGAAAATCACGTAAATGAAATCATAGCGATCTATATAAAGCGGGAGACATGTATGATAACAAAACTACGATTCCTGATAAACAAGCGACCGTATCAAGTCGGACTCGCGCCTCCAGTCATCGCTCAAATATAACAATGGGTCTCGCGCCCACAATATCAATCATGCGTGGAATACCTTCCCGCCATTTCGGCGATTTATGATATAAAAGCACCAGGAACACACGTGAACACGAGTCCGCGTGCCATAATGGCGTCTGAGGTAAATGCGAAGGCATAGCGGAGCTACTAACACCACGATGTACCAACAAGGTCGTGAAGCGTATCATAAGATCTGTCTGAGGCGTCACATGATCAAAGCGGCCACTTGCGCGGTATCTAATGTCGCGCGTCTAGCCTGGAACTTTCCGCGACTCGCGTAGGCCAATCTCGTCGGCCCGCGTGAGGTATTCCGCGTCGGTAGCTACTCCGGCATCGTCACGGACTCGCGATCCGCGTAGCTACGTAGACCGCGTGACCATAAAGGCGCGCTAACACGGAACTCGTAGCTCGCGCATAGGCCCCGGGACCAGCGTGAGGTATTCTCGAATCATGGTCCCGGACCGCTGAGTCTACCCGCGTCGGAGGCGGCAACCCCGGAAACACGGTGGTGGTATAATACCAACATAACGATTTATCGTTTAAACATCGTAAGCGCAATCGAGGAAATCCGCTTTACACAAACATCACGAATACTAACGTAGCGTCCTAATATGATTACTTATCAAATCAACACGAAGGTATTACAAGGCTATCACGAACCAACACAATCGATTATACACACGAGGTACATTCTATTGTATGATTAACAAGATCGAGTATCTATTCTCAAAGTACTTCATACATTATCTTTTAAAAGATCGTTGCTTTCACATAAGTCACCTGATACGTAGTATAAAATAGAGTATCTTTTAAATAAACCAAAACACTTACCTTTGTAAAATCAAGTAACAACATTATTTTCCAAGCGTCGAGTTTGCCTAATTTCAAATGTTCACGTTTCTTATTTTAGAAAGGTTTAGTAGTTCATAGTCTTATTCATTTAAGAATATAATTCTCTTTTAAACAATCAGAAACATAAGTCTTATATGTGAGTAGGATATTCTTGTTTATAACAATCTTATTACGTGATAGTGATCTAAGAAATATCATTTTGTCTCATCTTGGCTTACATGCGGATGGAAGTTTCTCTTGGTTTTAATAATACTTAATTAGTCAAAACATTTCCTTTTATTATATTTGCGATGGTTTGTCGATACACGTTTTGATTTAGAAATCGATAAAACATTCTTAAGCGTTATACCTAACTTCCCGTAAAGCTAGTATAACTCTTAAGTTTTCAAAAAACCAAGTATTATGTTCTTTCAAAATGATTCAAAAATCTTTTGAAATACTTCAAGTTCTTTATTAACACATAACAAGCGGTTATAGTTCAAATCGATTTACCTTTTAAAGACCACAAGTATTTTCTTACCAACGTAAAATTTGTTATAACCAACTTCCCATAAAGCCGTTATAACACTTTATGTTTTAAACCAATCAAATCGTTTAGCACGTATGCGTCTGGTACTACATAGTTCACACATATCATGCTAGAAGAGATAGGAAGAGGTTCACGTACATCGCGACGAGTATCGACTAATAGCAAAACGCTCCAAGTACTTCCAACTGTCGGCTACTCCTTAAGCCAAGTAGAACGCGCCACGCGTAGTACTTGACCTATAAGGCCACAGCGGCATTAACATTTAGATCTCATCGTAGAACATTCTAGAAAATTCGTGACCTCCCCATGGCGTAAATCTCCTCATCTAGCGAGGCTGCAAGCCAACCGGGGTTATCGTCTAACCACTAGCAGTACAATTCTACTCCGGTACTCTACCGAGTCTCTTATGTCTGACCCATGTGATTACGATTCGGTATTCTTCTTTAAATTCGGGCTTAAGTCAAAAGACATTGCCGATAACTACGTTCGATTCTATATATAGTATACTTCAACTATATATTCTAACAATATGTAATTTCAATTACAATAGAGGACAAGATAATTACCTCGATAAGCCCGTAATTATCTAGTTAAAGTCGATCACGGGCAATCGTTTAGCTCGACTCAGGCGCTCCAACCAGCTCTAAACCACCCTTAGAAGTTCTAACCAGCTTACACAATACTCAACGGACTATGGAGATTTTCCTAGGGTTTCGGTTTTGTGGTAGCGGAAGTATAATAGTATTTACGGGCATTTTGTAGGTATAACCTTAGAATACAACAAGGTATCTGGCTAAGGTAATTTGGGCATTATAACAATACTTTTGAGAGTATTTCTACCAAGAGGGTATTATCTGAAAACAACTAGGCTGGGGTACCACGGCTAGCACCAGGAGGGGTGGCTGCCTCGGCTACCCCTGGGAAACTCTCGACGAGGGCTCGCGAAATGGGGAGGGCTCTCGAGACTTAGAGATTTTTGGATGAAGAAGTCTTCAAAGGGAAGGGGTATTTATAGGTCAGTGAAGGCCAACCGATGGCGAGATCTTGCCAAGTGCAAGGCAAGTGTAGGGCGAGATTCACCCGTATGTCCTTGACCAACTAACACACAAAATATCCTACCAACTCACCTCTCCATTTCGTCCAAGCCGAGCTCTCGCGTCGCTTGATGGGAGGTGCCAAGTGGCGCCCTCTTGTTATTGACACGTTCGTCTCTCGGAAAAATCCATAAAAATTAAAAATGACATGGCGGAAATTCCCTACGAAAGGCGTGAAAGCGTTTAGTCGAAAGCGACTCTAAGCGGGTGTTGTGAACAAAATTAATTCGGCCAAGCCTTAGTACAAGTTTCAAATTTTCTCGTGCGTCCTTACGTACATACTCTGAAAATCGGGGTATAACATTCTCCTCGCCAGAAACATTCGTCACGAATGTTCCTTCTAGAATCTCAAAACAAGCGCGCGCGATAGTCTTCACTACTATACTTACGAGAACAATCACGCGGTGGCCACGAAGCACTGCGTAATTACTTACATTAAAGTCCACGAAACACCTCTGTCATCGCACAAAACACTCTCACAGGGTCTAAAATATACTTCCTTGCGCCTCTTTTACAAAGAAATGATCACATCTATGCCGCCATACATGCTGCTTCTCTCTTTACTGCGTCGTAGATACCACTTTGTCACTTTGCACGAGGCATTAACCTTCTCGGCGACCCGACAAATGGTACCACTTTTGTCACTTTGTCGCGAGCCTTGCTCAGACGACCCGACAAATGATGCAAGCTGCTTGCGACCCACGAGGCTGTCGTGCCTCGAACTCTTACCACGTTACGTCGGCGGTTTCAAGACTGGGTTACTATCTCTAACGTGGTCATCATTAGCGGGAACACTGCGGATGGGTTCTCGATGCTTTCCGATCATAACAATCTGAAAGGCCGGACGTCTTGCCTCTAAGTCGGACGGCAAAAGCTATCATATAGGCAACTGGCCTATCCTTCACATGAACTCAAAAGGGCCCCAAGTAACACGGGCTAAGTTCCTCTGTTATACCAAAACTCGTCACTTTAACCACGATCTGCTGGAACAAGCTGAACCAGTATGCGAACCTTGCGACGTCGAACCAATCGGCCGTGACTTACACTTCGCCCTTACAAGGCTTCATAAGGCGATATCAGAACGAAATGGTAGCTTAAACACTTCCTCCACGAGAGACAACAATCCCCGCGACTACCTGCGAGATACACTTGGCGGCAGGCGAATGCGGTCCCGAGATTCACGAGTTCTAACCTTGCACTGGCAAAACCTCGAGAAAAAGAAGCGGTAGTAACACAGGCTCCCGCTATGCGTCTTAAGGTGTAGGTAGGCACCTCGTGCAGCCCTACAACCTTTACGATAACCAACGCGCCGAGTCGCGGTCGACAGAAGAACGCGATGGGCTGCCCCGTCGGCCGACCAGCAGTCGAGCGCGTCCACGAACTCGTTATTTGGTTAACTAAACTTGGGCCTAACATCCTCGCGACCCTAACACAAGGCGGGACCACGGCGACCCGCGCCCAAACCTACGGCGGGTTGACGCGGCGTGGCCTCGGCGACCCGGCCGGCGCGCCGATACTAGCTCCGATCCGGAACAATCTCGCTAATCACGTTTGAAAACCTAGCGGTCTTAGCTCGACTACCCCTTTCATTCCACGCTACTAGGGACTATCCCAGCGTAACTCACGTGCTATGCCTTAGATAAGTCAAACATAATACTACACCTTTTCTCGAGATGGCCTACTCTGCAAGGTCTTTCGTAAAAAGCTCTAAGGCTCGCGCCTACATCCCCCAAAATCTTACTCGGTTAAACAACCGCGATCTAATCACGACTAACAGCTGCTATCGAACATAGCACTTAAGGTATACTCACTTATCACACATCTTGATCTCAGAGGTTAAAGATATATCTATATCTCTTTGCTTATCCCTTAGTCGTTCTAATCAAACACACCACGAAGGGCTCATAGCTAAGGAAGATGACGAACTACCGCGATCTGAAGGCTAAGTCCTCTGAGGACACCCCATCGACATCGGACCGGACGGTCGTGGTGCAACAAGTACCCAACTAAAGCGACATTCCACAGGATGGCGCTGCCGCGTGTGAATCGAGAAAAAGCGAATCGGATGTTTGGAACCTCGTGTAGGCGTGAGCGGAAGCTCTGGAGCTCGACCAACTCCGCGTACCGAGCGTCCACGAAATTCGTGGAGGACCTCATTGCTGTTGGTGGATGTGCATAATCTAATCCGTGGTGAGGCGACTACGCCTCAAAAGTTACTAAAGGACGCTTCTTTGCTCGGCCTGCTTACGTCGCCGTTAACGTAAATCTCTCGTTTCTTGGCTGCTGCGCATAAGCCCGTACAGGCCATGCTCGAGCCTAAGCGAAGAATTACTCTTGCCTGACCTCTCTTAGATAGTCGTGAGGACGTGGTACATCGGTATACTCTCTGGTAGCCACGTCCATAGCTAATGTGGTCGTCTTCTTTGCACTCTATATTCACTGTTCGGTCGTGGGCGAAGGTTCAAATATCATGGCGCGGTGGGAATTGCGCTGCGTGCCAAACTCTGCTGGGGCTAGTGGCGTCATAAAACTCCCGAATGAAGCACTACCTAGGTAATGATTGGGCTGTGCCTCGCCACCCTCTGAACTCTGCTCGCGACTCCCATTTGCCTTGCCCTCACGGGCCGGGTTGCCTGCGCGGAGGCATAGCGGTAAGGAAAGAAATCGTTAGAGGTCCGACTTACAACCGCTCTAAGGCGCGATCTCGAGTGAGAAGAATAGAAACCAATCCTAAATATCCTATAGCCTCACGATTATTGGTGTGGTGCACAACACAGATAATCAAGACTCTTGGATCGGTGCGTAGACACTTTCAGGATTAAGCGCTCGATACCACTTTTGTCACGACCGATTCGGGCGTGGTGGTGCCTTACCGGGCACCCTGGTGATACAACATCAGTGTCAGTGGAACATAAAGCGATCTGAGACATATTATGAAATATGAAACAATAATCGAGAAAAACTTGCCTTTCGGCGTAAATGTAAATAACAACTTTTTCAACATGAGCGGCAATCCTTTTACAAACCACACTTGCGGTACTACAGGACCTCTACGAATGATATGACAACAGCAGCGGGACGGGTCGTCATACCACAGATATAGCACCTCTGACAACGAGGGGACTATGCGAACAAGCCTCGGAGAAGCGGAGCTTTCTCAGCGCTGTGACCACTAGGCGAGGATCAACGGCGATGTACGCTTTCTGCGGCATGAGCGGCCCCGAAGAGTCGATCTAACAGTGCAGAGTATGTGGCGAAAATCGTAAATGAAATCATAGCGATCTATATAAAGCGGGAGACATGTATGATAACAAAACTACGATTCCTGATAAACAAGCGGACCATATCAAGTCGAGGACTCGCGCCCTCAGTCGTCACTCGAATATAACAATGGGTCTCACGCCCGCGATATCAATCATGCGTGGAATACCTTCGCCGCTGCCCGGCGATTTATGATATAAAAGCACCAAGAACACGCATGAACACGGGTCCCACGTGCCATAATGAAAGCGTCTGAGGGTAAATGCGAAGGCATAGCGAGCTACTAACACCGCGGTGCAACAAGGTCGTGAGCGTATCATAAGATCTGTCTGGCCGTCGCATGATCAAAGGCGGCCACTTGCGCGATATCTAATGTCGCGCGTCTAGCCTGGAACTTTCGCGACTCCGCGTAGGCCAATCTCATCGGCGCGTGGTATTCCGCGTCGGTAGCTACTCCCGGCGTAAATCACTGGACTCGCGATCGCGTAGCGCGTAGCCGCGTGACCGTAAAGGCCGCACTAACACGGAACTCGTAGCTCGCGCAGGCCCCCGGGACCCGCGTGAGGTATTCTCGAATCATGGTCCCGGACCGCTGAGTCTACCGCGTCGGGCGGCTTAACCGGAAACCACGGTGAGTGGTATAATACCAACATAACGATTTATCGTTTAAACATCATAAGCCAATCGAGGAAATCCTTTACACAAGCATCGCGAATACTAACACGTAGCGTCTAATATGATTACTTATCAAATCAACACGAAGGTATTACAAGGCTATCACAAACCAACACAATCGATTATACACACAGTACGTTACATTGTATGATTAACAAGATCGAGTATCTATTCTCAAAGTACTTCGTACATTATCTTTTAAAAGATCGTTGCTTTCGCATAAGTCACACAATACGTAGTATAAAATAGAGTGGTGTCTTTTTAAATAAACCAAAACACTTACCTTTGTAAAATCAAGTAACAACATTATTTTCCAAGCGTCGAGTTTGCCTAATTTCAAATGTTCACGTTTCTTATTTTAGAAAGGTTTAAGTAGTTCATAGTCTTATTCATTTAAGAATATAATTCTCTTTTAAACAATCGAGAAACATAAGTCTTATATGTGAGTAGGATATTCTTGTTTATAACAATCTTATTACTGTAGTGATCTAAGAAATATCATTTTGTCTCGTCTTAGCTTACATGCGGATGGAAGTTTCTCTGGTTTTAATAATACTTAATTAGTCAAAACATTTCCTTTTATTAGCACTGCGATGGTTTGTCGATACACATTTTGATTTCGAAATCGATAAAACATTCTTAAGCCGTTATACCTAACTTCCCATAAAGCTAGTATAACTCTTAAGTTTTCAAAAAACCAAGTATTACTTCTTCTTTCAAAATGATTCAAAAATCTTTTGAAATACTTCAAGTTCTTTATTAACACATAACCAGCGATTATAGTTCAAATCGATTACCTTTTAAAGACCACAAGTATTTTCTTACCAACACAAAGTGTTATAACCAACTTCCCATAAAGCGGTTATAACACTTTATGTTTTAAACCAATCAAATCGTTTAGCACACGTCGTCTGCCGTGCTACATAGTTCACACATATCATGCTAGAAGAGATAGGAAGAGGTTCACGTACCTCGCGGCAGTATCGACTAATAGCAAAGCGCTCAAGTACTTCCAACCGTCGGCTACTCGTAAGCCAAGTAGATCGCGCCACCGTGATACTTGACCTATAAGGCCACAGGAGCTTATTAACATTTAGATCTCATCGTAGAACATTCTCAGAAAATTGGCGACCTCCCCACATGCAGCGTAAATCTCCTCCTCTACGAGGCGGCTGCAAGCCAACCGGGGGTTATCGTCTAACCTAGCGGGTACAATTCTACTCACGGTACTACTACACGAGTCTCTTTATGTCTGACTATGTGATTCTGATTCGATTCTTCTTTAAATTCGGGCTTAAGTCAAAAAGACATTGCGATAACTACGTTCGATTACATATATAGTACTTCAACTATATATTCTAACAATATGTAATTTCCAATTACAATAGAGGACAAGATAATTACCTCGATAAGCCCATAATTATCCTAGTTAAAGTCGATCTGGGCAATCGTTTAGCTCGACTCAGGCGCTCGACCATCTAAACCACCTTAGAAGTTCTAACCAACTACACAATACTCGGACTATGGAGATTTTCCTAGGGTTTCGGTTTGTGTGGTAGCGGAGTATAATAGTATTTACAGGCATTTTGTAGGTATAACCTTAGAATACAACAAGGTATCTGGCTAAGGTAATTTGGGCATTATAACAATACTTTTGAGAGTATTTCTACCAAGAGGGGGTATTATCAAAACAACTAGGCTGAGGGGTACCGCGGCTAGCACCCAAGAGAGGGGTGGCGGCTACCCCTCTGCCACCAGGGAGGAAACTCTCGAAGGGCACCGCGAAATGGGAGGGCTCTCAAGACTTAGAGATTTTTGGATGAAGAAGTCTTGAAAGGGAAGGGGTATTTATAGGTCAAGTGAAGGCCAACCAATGGCGAGATCTTGCCAAGTGCAAGGCAAGTGTAGGGCCAAGATTCACCCGTGTGTCCTTGACCAACTAACACACAAAATATCCTACCAACTACACCTCTCCATTTCGTCAAGCCAGAGCTCTCACGTCATGATGGGAGGTGCCAAGTGGCGCCCTCTTGTTATTGACACGTTCGTCTCTCGGAAAAATCCATAAAAATTAAAAATGACATGGCGGAAATTCCCTACGAAAATTTGTGAAAGCGTTTAGTCAACGACTCTAAACGGGTGTTGTGAACAAAATTAATTCGGCCAAGCCTTAGTACAAGTTTCAAATTTTCTACGTACGTCCTTACGTACATACTCTGAAAATACGGGGTATAACAATACCCCTGAATGTACAGAACCTACAACTCAGGGAAACATACCAAAAGATAAGCCTCCGGAGAAATGGAGCTTCCAATGACGTGACCTAGGCGAGAATCGACAACGGTGTACCTCTACTGCTTGTAACGACCGTTAGGGGCCGTTCAGTGCCTTATCCGGGCACCCTAGTGACACAACATCGAGAGAAAACCGGCGGAAAATAAAACTTTAAACAAGAAACAAGATATATGATCATAAAGCAGGCCAACCCAGCGGTTACGCCGATAACATATATAAATACAACACTTTCAAAGCGAGCAGTTTAATCCTTTTTACAAACCACACGCCAGCGATTACTCTGGACCTCTAAGATTTACAACAACTATGGCCGGGACGAGGCCGCCATACCACTGAATGTACAAGAACCTACAACTCGAGAACATACGAAAGATAAGCCTCGGAGAAGCGGAGCTTCCCAATGGCGAGATCTAGGCGAGGATCACGGCCGATGTACCTCTACTGCGGCATGCCCTCACGGCCCGTCTTCGGGGCGTGCCATACGGAAACCACGGTTGGAGTGCATTCGTGGTAGAGCTCTGGCTTTTCTCATACGACCATCCGGTGAAGTCACCATTGCAGTATGTGAAAATGTAAAAATCGTAAATGAAATCATACTAGTCTATATAAAGCGGGAGACATGTATGATAACCAAACTCTGATTCACAACATAAGCGATCATGTCGATCGAGGACTCACGCCTCAAGTCATCACTCAAATATAACTATGGGTCTCGCGCCCATGGCATCAATCATGTTCGCATCGTAGCGCGTGCCGGAGTGCATCGGTGTAGACATGTCCATGATGCAACAATAATACCAATGCCCGTGGCGCGTGCCCGGAATGCACGCCGGTGTAGACCGTCCGTGTGACATCAACAATAATATCTTGGGTGATCAACCTGCGCGTAACCACGTACCCGAATTCTACCTCGGTGTAGACGTGTCCGTATAACCACAATAACAATATATCGGGTAATCAACCACGCGCGTGTATGCCCGCCGGAATTCTACCTCGGTGTAGACATATCCATGTGACATCATCAACAAGACAGTAATCAAAATGAAACATACGTGGAATTCTCCGTCCTTTGCCCGGCGTCGAGTAAGTTCTCGACAAGTCAAGCCCTCTATCGAGGCGGTAGCAGAGAAATACAACACTTGTACAACAAAGGCTATCATCACAAGCATAGGCAAGTTTCACACAACTCAAGTACTTTCCCATAAGTCACACAATACGTAGTATATAAAAATAGAGTGACTATCTTTTTAAGTAAACCAACATACTTCCCTTTGCAAAAATCAAGTAACCACATTATTTCCAAACATTCAAGTTGGCCTAATTTCAAATGCTCAAGTTTCTCATTTTAGAAAGGTTTTATAACTCATAGTATTAATCCCTTTTAAAACAATTGAGTAACATATTTCTTATGTGTGGCGTTTATTCTTGTTTATAACGATCTTATTACAGCCGTGATCTAGAAAATGTAATATCATTTTGTCTCGTCTTAGCTTCTATGCGGATGGAGGTTTCTCTTGGTTTTAATACAACACATCATTATTCAATACATTTTCCTTTATTAACGCTGCGGTGGTGCAGCCGATACGTTACGATTTCGAAATCGATGAAACATTATCCCTTTAAAACCAGTACTCATTACTCACGAATGAGGTTTTACACAACGTCCACATTAAAACAAATAAGTTAAGTCTCTTAACTTCTAACATCGATAAACCATTTTCTTACCTACGTAAAGTGTTATAACCAACTTCCCATAAAGCGTTATAACACTTTATGTTTAAACAAACAAATACACTTGCTTTGTCGTCCACCGTCTTACATAGTTACACACATATCATGCTAGAACGGATAGGAAGAGGTTCACATACCTCGCGGCGAGTATCGACAATAAGCAAAATGCTCCAAGTACTACAACCTTGCTAGCCCTTTCCACTCGCCGAGTAGAATACGCTACTCTTGATACTTTCACCTAAAAGGTCACAAGCGTCTATTAACTTTTAAACATACGGTTCCATTTCTCTGAGAAAATTAGTGACCTCACACATGACAGCGTAAATCTCCTCTCTATCGAGGCCACCAAGCCAACGGGGGTTTTACCGTCTAACCGGGCGTGTACAATTCTACTCGATAATACTACACAAGTCTCTTTCTGATCCTATGTAAATCTGATTCGATTCTTTTCTTTAAATTCGGTCTTAAGTCAAAAGACATTGCCGCAATAATGTTCGATACTATATATAGTATACTTCAACTATATATTCCTACAACATGTAATCTCGATTACAACTAGAGGACAAGATAATTACCTCGATAAGCCCGTAATTATCCAAGTTACATGTCGATCCTTAGCGTTTAGCTCGACTCGGGTGCTCCGTCGCTCAAACAACCGCCAGAAGTTCTAACCAACTTCTGCTTAAATCTTCAATCAATCAATGAAGATTTCCTTAGGGTTTCGGTTTGAGACTAAAGGGACAAAAGGTAGTATTTCCGGGCTCGTATAGAGGTATCTTTGGAATACTACAAGGTACAAGGCTAAGGTATTTTGGGCATTATAACAATACTTGGAAGACAACTTTCTACCAAGGGGGTAGGCTCGTCTAGCCTGACTAGGCTGGGGAGGGTGTTCTCGGCCAGGGCCTTTCTCTAGGGGAGAGGGAGTTGGGCGAGAGCAACAACAAGGAGAGGAGAGATTTCAAGACTTAGACAAAGTGAGGAGTGAATGAATAAGTCTTCACAAGGGAGGATATTTATAGGAAACCAATGGCCTTGATCAAGCCAAGTGCAAGGCAAGTGTAAGGCCTTGACCGAGCCAAGTGCACCCCTACACCACAAAACAAGGCACAAAACATGGCACCAAACAAGCCGAAAACAAGGCCAAAACAAAGGAGCCAATTGGCCTTGAAAGCGTGACCAATTCGTCGAGGTTGCGCTTCAGCTTCGATGTGAGGTGACACATGTCACCCTCCGTTAATCCAAAATGTTTAGTCTCTCGGAAAAATCCGCCAAAAAATATAAATGACATAGCGGAATTTTCCCAACGTAAGCTAATGAAGCGTTTAGTCGAAAAATGACTCCAATCGGCACTTGTGCCCAAAATTCGATTCTTTGCCTAACAAGGCTCAAATTCTCTCGTGCGTCCTTGCGTACATACTGCGAAATACGGTATAACATTATCCTCGCCAGAAACATTCGTCGAATGTTCCTTCTCAATCTCAACACAAACATGCGCTAGTATAGCCTTGCTATCTGTGCGAAAACAATCATGCCACACTTTGGCCATAAAATAACAAGCGCGCAATACTTAAACCCAGTCAGCGAGAAACACCTCTAATCATCACAAAACCCGCACGGAGGTCTAAAATATACCCCTTCACGCCCGTTTCACAAAGAAAGCGATCACACGTTCACTTTTCCCCGTCTTGTAGTACCGCTTACCGAACACTCGAACTCTTACTAGTATCAGGTACCACAACCGTCAGCGCTTACATACCAACCCTTGAGTCACTACCTCCAAACTTGGTCATCTTGCTAACCTCGATCTTACAGGCGTTCGGCCTCGCGATCGACACGGTGAACATATCCACCAACTCATACGATGGTCATACAAACTTGGGCTAGCATCGCCGTGACCCTACCACGCGGGACCACCGAGCGACCCGCTTGTCGGGTTCTGCGGGTTGACGTATCGTCCTCAACCCGACCAGCGTCGCGTCACGCCGCTTGTTCCCGACGCGGAACAATCCTGCTAAATCACGTCATGAAAGCTACCACTTCCGTCTCACATTACCCGTGGATGATCACTCGCATAAAACCCGTATACTCGCACTCGATAAAGGTCAAACATAAAGCGAATCTTTTACTCAAGGCGACCTTACCTCTAAGGTCTCAATCGTGACGATCTAGGGTTCACACTTACCATGCCCCATACTTATCCTCCCAACTAAGCATGTTTTCTAACTCACGATTAACCTGGCGCTATTCGTACATAGCACGTAATAATGAGACCATCATAACAAGCATACCAAAACTCTAGAGGTTAAGGATATACACGAAGCTACCGCTCACTCTAATCATAGGCACGCCTGCGGCGCATGTATGAAAGCGATGAACGACCAGCGATCCGGTAGGTGAGTCGTAACATCCGTGCTACCGCCAGTCGGACGGTTCCTGCATAAAATGGCCTGCTGTCGCCAAAAATAACAAGCTCCTGGCACCACGACACTCCCGAAATGCGGTCTACCACATCGACCACACCGGTAGGGGTGACCGTCAGCCAACACCGCACTTCCTCGAAACACGAACCCTTGGAGCCACGACGCTGCTCCGAATACTCTGGATGCTCACGAAGGTTGTGGAGGACCACTCTGCCTTGGCGGAGGTACAAAACTAGTATCTTCTTTGGCGGTCCGCCTCGAAAGTCCAAAGGACCACTGTTGTTACGGCCTCTTACTGCTGATCTTGAGTCGTTCAATCGACCTCTCGTGCCTCGCGTCGGTCGCGTGAGCTGCGTGCGGGCAATGTCCGTGCGGTGAAGAGCTACTCTGAACATGCCTCGACATGTAATCGTCGAGCCTGTAACATATCGGTGCACTCGATCCTCCATACTAGCTTCTGGCCGGGGCGTCTGGGACGATGAGTCGAACTCCATTGTACTCGACCGTCGCGCTCTGTCTAAGCATCAAAAATCGTCGGCCGTGCCCTCGCCATCTGCGGAGGCAGAAGTGCGTGAGAAAGCCCGAAAACTCATCCCATACTGCTGAGTGCATGCTCTCCCGGAAAGCTCCGTGAATCAAACCAATCATTGCGGTATCACGCGGCCGATGCGAACCAAGGTCACGAACTCGGTCTCTGAAGCCTTGATCACCGCGTGATCGGTGTAGCTGCCGGATGAACTCCTGCGGATCATCCTCGAGCCTCGACCCGTAAAACTCTGGCGGGCTACAACTCGGAAAGTCCGTAGCCTCAAACTATCTGCTCGGGGTGAACCAGGTGCTCTTTGGGCCCAGGCTGCTGCGTCGGCTATCCTCATGTCGGCCACGACCACGGCGGCAAGCCCGCCATCTCCTTGTAACCCGTCTCCTGCCCGGTGTGGGGCTGGAGGCTCGGTGCTGCGGTCTCGGCGGCCATTCTTTGCGGCTCCCAACCTCTTTGAAATTTGGCGGCGTCCAAAACCCGCGATCGAAGCCTGACCTCGGTATTATGCGGGCTGCGCCTGCGTACTCTCTGTATCTCACTAGCGGTTCCTCGGTGTCTTGCCGCCTTGGGCTACGGTTGCCTTGGCGGAGGCATAAGCGGTAAAAGCGAGATCGTCGGAGGCTCCGACTTACAACCACGGCTCTAAGGCACGATCTCGGAATGAGAAGAATGAAACCAATCCTAAATGTCCTGCGGCCTCACGATTATAGATGTGGTGCCTGACACGCCGATAATCAAGACTCTACTGAACGCGATGCGTAGACACTTTCAGAGGATTAAGCGCTGCGATACCACTTTTGTAACTTTGTCGCGAGCCTTGCTCGGCGACCCAACAAATGGTGCGGGCGCTGCGATCCACGAGGCATGCCTCACGGCCATCTTCTCGGGGCGTGCCATACGGAGCCACGGTTCGGTGCATTCCGTGGTAGAGGCTCTGGCCTCTTTACGCTCGGCCCGAAGGAAATTCGATCTGATAAGGTACAGTATGTGAAAGCTGTAAATCGTAAATGAAATCATACTAGTCTATATAAAGCGGGAGACATGTATGATAACCAAACTACGATTCATGACATAAGCGATCATGTCGATCGAGGACTCACGCCTCAGTCATCACTCAAATATAACTATGGGTCTCGCGCCCACAGCATCAATCATGTTCGCGTCGTGGCGCGTGCCCCGGAGTGCATCGGTGTAGACATGTCCATCGTGCAACAATAATACCAATGCCCCATGGCCACGTGCCCCGGAGTCTGCGCCGGTGTAGACACGTCCGTATGACATCAACAATAATATCTTTGGGTGATCAACCTGCCGCGTAGCCACGTGCCGGAATTCTACCTCGGTGTAGACATGTCCATGTAACCACAATAACAATATATCGGGTAATCAACCTGCGCGTGGCCACATGCCTCGGAATTCTACCTCGGTGTAGACATGTCCATGTGACATCAACAACAAGGCGATAATCAAAATGGAAACATACTCGTGGAATTCTCCGTCCTTTGCCGGCCGTCGAGTAAGTTCTCGACAAGTCAACCGGCCCTCTATCGAGAGAGGCGGTAACACAGAAATACAACACTTGTACAACAAAGGCTATCATCACAAGCATAGGCAAGTTTCACACAACTCAAAGTACTTTCCCATAAGTCACACAATACGTAGTATATAAAAATAGAGTGACTATCTTTTTAAGTAAACCAACATACTTCCTTTGCAAAAATCAAGTAACCACATTATTTCCAAACATTCAAGTTGGCCTAATTTCAAATGCTCAAGTTTCTCATTTTAGAAAGGTTTTATAACTCATAGTCTTAATCCCTGTTAAAACAATTGAGTAACATATTTCTTATGTGGCGTTTATTCTTGTTTATAACGATCTTATTACAACGGCCGTGATCTAGAAAATGTAATATCATTTTGTCTCATCTTAGCTTCTATGCGGATGGAGGTTTCTCTTGGTTTTAATACAACACATCATTATTCAATACATTTTCCTTTAATGCATTTGCGGTGGTGCGTCGATACACGTTACGATTTCGAAATCAGTAAAACATTATCCCTTTAAAACCAAGTACTCATTACTCACGAATGAGGTTTTACACAAACATCCACATTAAAACAAATAATTTAAGTCTCTTAACTTAACATCGATAAACCATTTTCTTACCTACATAAATTTGTTATAACCAACTTCCCATAAAGCGTTATAACACTTTATGTTTAAACAAACAAATACACTTAGCACTGTCGTCCACGTCTACATAGTTACACACATATCATGCTAGAAACAGATAGGAAGAGGTTCACATACCTCGCGGAGTATCGACAATAAGCAAAATGCTCCAGTACTACAACGCGCTAGCCCTTTCCACTCGCCAGTAGAATACGCTACTCTTAGTACTTTCACCTAAAAAGGTCACAAACGTCTATTAACTTTTAAACATACGGTTCCATTTCTCTCTGAGAAAATTCGGCGGCCTCACCTCCCCCATGCAGCGTAAATCTCCTCCTCTATCGAGGCGGCCACCAAGCCAACCGGGGTTTTACGTCTAGCAGGGCGTGTACAATTCTACTCGATAATACTACACAAGTCTCTTAATGTCTGATCCTATGTAAATCTGATTCGATTCTTTTCTTTAAATTGGGCTTAAGTCAAAAGACATTGCCGCACAATAATGTTCATACTATATATAGTATACTTCAACTATATATTCCTACAACATGTAATCTCCAATTACAACTAGAGGACAAGATAATTACCTCGATAAGCCCGTAATTATCCAAGTTAAATGTCGATCCTTAGCAACGTTTAGCTCGACTCGGTGCTCCGTCCCGCTCCAAACAACCCTTAGAAGTTCTAACCAACTTCTACTTAAATACTTCAATCAATCAATGAAGATTTCCTTAGGGTTTCGGTTTGAGACTAAAGGGACAAAAGGTAGTATTTAAGACTCTACGGATAGAGGTATCTTTGGAATACTACAAGGTACAAGGATAAGGTTTTTTGGTCATTATAACAATACTTGGAAGACAACTTTCTCCCCCGGGGGGGTAGGCTCGGCTAGCACACCTCGGCTAGGGGGCGGGGGGTGTTCTCGGCCAAGGGCCTTTCTCTGGGGAGAGGGAGTTGGGCGAGAGCAGCAACAAGGAGAGGGAGAGATTTCAAGACTTAGACAAAGTGAGGAGTGAATGAATAAGTCTTCACAAGGGAGGGGTATTTATAAGGAAACCAATGGCCTTGATCAAGCCAAGTTCAAGGCAAGTGTAAGGCCTTGATCAAGCCAAGTGCACCCTAACCCCTACACCACAAAACAAGGCACAAAACATGGCACCAAACAAGCCACAAAACAAGGCCAAAACAAGGAGCCAATTGGCCTTGAAACGTGACCAATTCGTCGAGGTTGCGCCCGCTTCCAATGTGAGGGTGACACATGTCACCCTCCCGTTGGTCCAAAATGTTTCGTCTCTCGGAAAAATCCGCAAATAATATAAATGACATAGCCGGAATTTTCCCAACGTAAGCTGTGGAAACGTTTCGTCGAAAAATGACTCCAATCGGCACTTGTGCCCAAAATTCGGTTCTTTGCCTAACTTAAGGCTCAAATTCTCTACGTCGTCATACGTACATACTGCAAATACGGGTATAACACTGCGGCATGAGCACCCCGAAGGAGGTCGATCTACAATGGTACCAAGTATGTGGCGAAAATCTGCGATTAAATCATACTTGATCATATAAAGCGAGAGACATGTATGATAACCAATATACAGTACGCAACATAAAAGAAGTCAAGTCAAGTCAGGGACTCACGCCCTCAAGCCATCACTCAAATATAACTATGGGTCTCACGCCCACCACATCAATCATGTTCGCATCATGGCGCGTGCCGAGTCTGCGCCGGTGTAGGCGTGTCCATGATGCAACGGTAATAACAATGCCGCGTGGCCACGTGCCCGGAATTCTACCTCGGTGTAGACATGCCCGTGCAACCTCAACAACAATATCTTTGGGTGATCAAGCCCGCCACATGACCACGTGCCCCGAATTACGCCGGTGTAGACATGTCCTGTGACCTCAATAACAATATACCGCACAACCGGGCTATCACAAACAAGCTCAAGCAAATTACCATACTTCTAGACTTTCATAAAAGATCCATTCCTTCCCGAAGTCACGATATCAACACTTGCACAACAAAGGCTATCACAACAAGCATAGGCGAGTTACACAATAACAAGCATAGGCGAGTTACACACAACTCAAGGTACTTCCATTTTGTATCAAAGTCTGGGTTTTAACCCTAAAGTACTACGTACGTTAAATTCCATTTTAAGAGATCCATTCCTTTCATAAAGGTCACCCGATACCCGTAGTATAAAAATAGAGTGACTCACATTTTTAGGTAAACCAAAATACTCCCCTTTTGTAAAATCAAGTAACAACATTATTTTCCAAACGTTGAGTTTGCCTAATTTCAAATGCTCCAGTTTCTTATTTTAAAAAGGTTTCATAACTCATAGTTTTAATCTCTTTTAAAACAATTGAGTAACATAAGTCTTGTACGTGAGCCGTTTATTCTTGTTTACAACAATCTTGTTACAGCAGCCATGATCTAGGAAATGTAATAAAATTTTGTCTTATCTTAGCTTCTATGCAGATGGAGGTTTCTACTGGTTTTAATAACAATTAGTTATTTGTCAAAACACTTTCCTTTATTAGCGCTGCTGTGGTTTGTTCGACACTTATTCTCATTTCCGAAATCAATAAAACATTATCCTTTTTAAAACCAAGTACTCATTACTCGCGAATGAGGTTTCACAACACATTTAACAAAATGTTAATAACCAAGTAAAACAAGTTAAGTCTCTTATCTTTCAAGATCAAGTCTCTTAACTTCTACAATCAATAAACCAATCTTTTACCTACATAGAGTCGTTATAACTAACTTCCCATAAAGCTATTATAACACCCTATGTTTTAAACCAACCAACCGTTTAACACGTATGCGTCTGCCGTACTACATAGTTTACAAAGCATCATGCTAGAAGGATAGGAAGAGGTTCACATACCTCGCGGCGATTATCGATGATAAGCAAAGCGCTCCACGATCAGTAACACGGCTGCCGTTCCACTCTTTAAGTAGAATACGCTACTCGCGATTTCCACCTATAAGGCCGCAAACGTCTATTAACTTCTAACTTGCGGTTCCATATTCTCTGAAAATTCGCGACCTCCCGCAACAGCGTAAATCTCCTCTCTATCGAGGCCGCTACCAAGTCAACCGAGGGTTTGCACGTCTAACCGACGTGTACAATTCTACAACACAAAGAATGCTACACAAGTCTCTTATGTCTGATCTATGTAATTACGATTGATTCTCTTCTTTAAATTGGGCTTAAGTCAAAAGACATTGCATAGCTATGTTCAGTTCTATATATAGTATACTTGACTATATAATCCTACAACATGTAATCTCCAATTACAATAAGGAACAAGAATATTTACCTCAACAAGCCCAAAATTATCCGAGATAAAAGTCGATCCTGAGCAAGGTTTAACTCTACTCAGTGCGCTCGATCCGCTCCAAACAACCCTTAGAAGTTCTAACCAACTTCTACCTACATACTTCAACCAACTATGAAGATTTCCTTAGGGTTTCGGTTTGAGACTTAAAAGGACAAAAGGTAGTATTTCCGGGCTCTACGTATAGAGGTAACTTTTGGAAAACTATAAGGTAAAGGCTAAGGTATTTTGGGCATTATAACAATCTTGGAGAAGTATTTCAATACCACGAGGAGGGTATTATACGAAAACAACTAGGCTAGGGGTACCCAGGCTAGCACCTCAAAGGGGAGGGAGGCTCTCGGCCACAAGGCCACTCAAAGGGGAGGGGAGGCTTTGGGCGAGAACACTCGAGAGGGGAGGAGAGTTTTCAAGGCTTAGACAAAGTGAGGTGGATGAATAAGTTCATCACTAAGGGTATTTATAGGAAAACCAAAGCCAACCAATGGCCAAGATTAAGCCATGTGCAAGGCAAGTGTAAGGCCAAGATCAAGCCAAGTGCACCCTAACCCTACTCCACAAAACCCTGCAAATATCTGCACAAATATCTACCACGACTTGCCCGTCCATTCGGCCCTAATTCCGCCTCGAGTCCACTGATGAGAGGGTGCCAAGTGTTGCCCTCTCGTTGGTCCAAAACATTTCGTCTCTCGGAAAAATCCGCAAAAATACTAAATGACATAGCCGAATTTTCCCTTCGTAAGCAGTAAAGCGTTTTCGTCAAAAACGACTCTGTCGGGTGTTGCACAATAAATATTTCGCCAAGGGTGCCACGTGGGGTGACACGTGTCGCCCCGATTCGCCGAATATTTCGTCTTAGAAAATATCCAAAATCGGAAATCTCAAAAACAAAGCGGGCCCAAAACCAGTAAATTTCTCCGTGGGCCCCACGTGACCATTTAGAAAATAAAATCTCAAAATTCTAATATAATTTAAGAAGCCCATATACCAAATCAGAATCCAATTCTCATTAACGAACCTTTTTCTTCACAAAAAGCGGAAACTTTTAAAAAGAAACTGTATCTTTCTTTCTTTTCAAAATTACGTACTCGTCACGCGTCCTCACATACATACCCTGCAACTACGGGGTATAACATTTTTAATCCTCATTATTTTTAGTACAAGTTGATCCATACATTATAACAATAAGTAATATCCACTTACTTTAAAATAAGGACTTTTACATCATTTTGTGCCCAAAAATGCCTCAACGATCAGGTCTTTATTGGTCCATGATTTCGTTTCGCTCCACTTCTTCAGTTTAAATCACATATATGTGACCCTGAGCTTATACACAACTTCACTTTGTATTTCACTTCCAAAAAGTCGACGGAACCATAGGGTTTTCCCTTCACCATTCTCGGCCCAACCAAGGTTTCAAGGGCTTGGAGAGTTAACTTGGCTTAGCACCTAATCAATGAGCTTAATCCAAGAGGTTTAGTGATTCTTGAACTTAACTTTTGGTATTAGGGATTCTCGAAAATTAGGAGAGAAATGGAGAGAAGATGAAGTCTCAAAGTCTTGAGATTGAACTTGTGAGCTAAGTCTTCAAGACTTATCCAATATGAAGCCAAGTGTAATGACAAGTGGAAGGGACACATGTCACCCTCCCATTGGTCCAAATAAGTCTTCCCAAAAATAAATATCTCAAGACTTGGAAAATATCTAATTTCTCGGAGGGTCCCGCGAAATTGTGAAATTCTCGGCGGACCCCATATTATTAGTCCCGAGTCTTCACCCTAATATTCTAAGCTCGCATCTCAACTTTGTAACGAATTCGACACCTCGTGAAGAAATTACGGCGTCACGTTCGTTGTGAACAAATTTGCTCTAAATCGAAAATGTAACTACACCTTCTTTCCAACTTTCAAATCCTATATTCTTAGTCACGTTCTCACTTACGTGTCGTGGGGTTACGAGGTGTAACACTGATTTTGGTAAACTTGTTAAAACAATCCATTGCAGCGTTAAATGAAAAAGATATCGACAATCAATTATATTGAAATGAGTAGAATTTACATCTGCATAGAAGCTAAGATATAACCAGTTCGTTTTACATTTTCTAGGTTCACAGCTGATTAGATAAGATCATTATTAATATATAACCTACTAACGGCTCATAAAATGAATTAATTTGGCAACTCGGATCGGTTATCACTATACAAATGTTTCATAATGTTAGTCAGAGGAGCGAGACGAATTTAGATTATCAAGTTGATACAGACGACAAACGGTATATGACTCTTCCTTTCTTCTTTGAGCATGAACTTTATAAAATGAGTGTACGGTGAACGTACATGTTTTAAATGAATATAGATTTCATGTGGTACATGAGGTGGTAGTGACTTGATTTTAAAAGTATACTTGACTTGATTTTAAAAGTGTAAGTTACTTGATTTTAAAAAGTGGAAGTGCCTTGATGCTACAAGTGCTAGTGTCTTGGAGTTTTATAAATGAAAGGATGTACGGTGGACGTACATAGCACTTTTGAATTCAAGTCCCTAATGATACATGATATGACTCTTTTTATAAAATGAATGTACGGTGGACGTACATAGCACTTTTGGGTTCAAGTCCCTAATATTACATGATATGATAGTGCCTTGGTTTTTCTAAAATGAAGGTTCCTTTTAATGGTTTTATTGAGAGTCCAATGATGATTTAAATTGCACAAGGTTGGTCATGATAGCTTTTCATGCTAGTGTTATTATTCCAGTTTACCGCGTCCCAGAAAGGGGCGGGCAGTTTGGGCAGTAGATGACCTTACCGTGTCCCAGAATAGGCCGGGCAGTATACCTTGGATGGGAAGTTATGTTTATATGACTTTACCGTGTCCCAAAATGGGTCGGGCAGTATACCTTGGATGGGAAGTTTATGTATATATGACTTTACCGTGTCCCAGAATGGGTCGGGCAGTATACCTTGGATGTGCAGTTTATGTATATATGACTTTACCGTATCCCAAAATGGGTTGGCAGTATACCTTGGATGGGCAGTTTATGTATATATGTCTTTACCGTGTCCCAGAATGGGTCGAGCAATATACCTTGGATGGGCAGTTTATGTATAGATGGCTCTACCGCGTCCCAGAAAGGGCCGGACAGTATACCTTACATGACTTTACCGCGTCCCAGAAGGGGCCGGGCAATATACCTTATATGTTCTTTGCTTACGTCACTAGAAGGTCGGGCAGTATATGTATTTGACTCCATGGACAAGCATCCATGATGCGAGTATAGATAAACATAACTGTACATGATTATATGGGCAGACATTCATGATTTTGGTATGACTCTCAGTTTTAAAAAGGCACAGTTGACTCTCTATTTTTACAAAGTACAGTTGGCTCTTATTTTATATGGCACGGTTGGATTTGGTATTTGATTTTCATACTTGTCCCTGTCAGCTTTTAGCCAGTCATGATCTTATTTACTGTACTTTATGTTTACATACTTGGTATATTATTGTACTGACCCCCTTCGGGGGGCTGCGTTCATGCCCGCAAGTATAGGTATTCAGTTTGGTGATCCTCGAGCTTAGGATCTTTGCCCAGCTTTTTGAGATAACTTCACTGTTCCGGAGCTTGTCATTTTGGTACAGGTCTTCCATTATGACTTATGTATATTCAGGGGTGCGACGGGGCTGTCACGAACAGAACCCCGGGCCCGCGACTGGTGCCCTACCTGGGCACCCTTCTACCCATACAACACAAGTAACCCGTAGAAGCTAAATAACACTCATCATTTTTTTGTAAAGGCAAAGCCGGCAAGGCTGTCATAATATATAACACCCTAATGAGACTACAACTTTAAAAAAATATAAATACAACTCACGCAAGTCCAACCCACATCTGAATATAGACCTCTAAGAGTTTGGACAGTAAACTATGACGGGACAAGGCCCCGTCGTACCCTTGAATATACCTAGCCGTAATCGAAGACCTATGCCAAAATGACAAGCTCCGGAACATTGGAGCTATCCCACAACGCTGAACAAGGATGTTATACCCCGTAGTTCCGGAGTATGTATGTAAGGACGTACGTACGAATGTATAAACCCTAATTAGGGTAAAAATGAAAGAATTGTTTTCCGACGGAAAATATTCCGAACCTTGTGAAGGAAGTTTTACGTTTTCAATATTTTTTTTCCAATTATGGAATTTTTCCGAGAGATAAAATATTTTGGACCAATAGGAGGGCGACATGTGTCACCCCAAGTGGACATGGGTGGACTTTTTTTCAAGACTAGTGGGCAAGACAAGTGGTCAAAAGTCTTGCATGGCATTTGCATGGCATATGGACGTTTTTTTCAAGTTAGTGGGCAAGACAAGTGGTCAAAAATCTTGCATGGCATTTGTGGGACAAGTGGACAAAGGGACCCACACAAACACATGTCCTAAATCTTTACCATACACATGTTTCAATCCTAGCCCTTGGTTGTCCTATATAAACACCTCTAGTTGATGAAAATCATCCACACTTAGAACATTTCAAGACTTGAAAATATTTTCTCTCCCTTTCCTAGTGTTCTCGTCCAAAGCCCCAATTTTTGAGCAATTGTTGTCCAATAATTCTTAATCTTCTAAGTGTTCTTCCTTAATGTATTAGGAAGATTAGTAACCAAGATTTAGAAAAGATTTCACACCCTAGCCTCTAAATTTCCACCTTGGCCGAGAGTTGTGAGGACAAGAACCTTAGTGTTCTTCACTTTTTGGAGTTAATTCTTGAATAGAAGTTGGTTAGGAACTTCTAAGGGTGACTTGTGGTGGTTTGGAACACAAAGATTTGGAGCTAAAACTTGCTTAGGAACGACTTTAAGAATCTTGAATATTTCAAAGAGTTATGAATCATTTTTGGAAGAAAAGTAATACTTGGTTTTAAATAAAAAGCTTAAGTGTTATACTAGCTTTATGGGAAGTTAGGTATAACGACTTAAGAAAGATAAAAGGAACGTTTTACTTATTTGTTTATAAAAGACTTGTAATGATTTCTGAAGGTGTGGTAAGTTGGTTTGATAAATAAACATGTTATGATGCTAAGTGTGTTAGTATTGTGTGACGTTTGTGTAAGGGGGTTGTTCTTGTTGTGCTTATGTTGTTTAGCGATAAGCCCGTTGTGCTGATATTATATCACTTACCCACGACTTATTCTGGTAGAGGTTAGCACCCCGTGCGAGGAATACCTCATCGAGTCCATGTGACCTATGCGGAGTGCGGGAGTTCGGGATGATCACTCGGGTGTGTTACGCCGATGCGAGAATACCTCATGCAGTCCGTATGGCGTGCGGATGCGGAGTCGAGATGATGCGAGGTTAGCTACCCCGATCTGAGAATACCTCATGCGGGCCTAGGTGGCTATGCGGATGCGGGAGTTCGAGTTAGGCTCGCATAATGATACTATGGGCGATTGGCCTTGCTTCGATCATTAGCGGCCTAGAAAAGACCAGTTACGTTATATCTATTTTGCTCTTGTTTATGATGTGGCACTATGTGCGGTTAAATTGGGTTGTTTCGTACATCTTTGTGAATTGGTTTTAAAATGTTATGGTTTTATATTATTACAGTATTTTCCAGTTTTACATACTTGGTACATATTGTCTTGACCCGCCCTCGGAAGTGCGTTAAATGCATGAGGAAAGGAAGCGGTGGTGGATTCTCATTCTTAGGATCTTTACTCAGGTGTTAGGAGCTCCATTTCTCCGGAGGCTCGACTTTTGGTACGGTTCTCCCTGGTGTTGTAGATGTTGTGTACATTCAGGGGTATGACGGGGCCATGTCCCGTCATAATGTTTACACCTTCTTAGAGGTGCTAGTCTGTTGTAATTTTGGGATGTAACTGTTCACTTTTGGTATTTATATACATGCCGAAAGGCAACATTTTCTTGATATAACTGTTTTATGTTTGCAAAGTTTATATTCCGCTGGTTACTCTGATGTATGTCTACTTGGGTGCCCGGGTAAGGCACCAGTCGCGGGCCCGGGAACTGGTCGTGACAAAAGTGGTATCAGAGCAGTTAAATCCTCGGAAAGTGTCTACAGACCGTATCTAGTAGAGTCTTGATTATCGGTGTGTTGTGCACCACACCAATAATCAGGAGGCTGCAGGATATTTAGGATTGGTTTCCATTCTTCTCACGCTGAGATCATGCCTTAGAGTTGTGTTATAAGTTGGACCCCTCTGACGAATTTCTTTTGTTTACCAGTTATGCCTCCACGCAAGGCAACCCGGGCCCAGAAGGGCAAAGCGGCGAGGCGCTAGTAGGACACGAGGGTCACGAGGCGAGCCCAACCTTTACCCGAGGTGATACCCGACGGCGAGTTCCACGCGCCGCCGCCCAGCGAGGTTTAGGCCGCGGTGGCTCACGAGACCCCGACACTGAGCCTCGATCCGCGGCACAGCGGAGAGATGGGTTACAAGGAGATGACCCAGTTATTAGCCAGGGTCGTGGTGAGGCACGAGATAGTGGATCATCGATTCTGCGATTCGATAGTACTGTGGTTCACCCGAGGTTGGATAGTTTGAGACCGGGACTTTACGAGTTGCGCCGCCCGAGTTATATGGGTGAGGCACGAGGATGATCCGCATGAGTTCATCAAGCGATTCTGACGGATCATGAGAGTGATCGAGGCTTGGAGACCGAGTCGTGGTCTTAGGTTCACATCGCCACGTCACGGTGCTTGATGACTACTTGGCAAAGTCTTGCTCGGGTGTAGCTCTTTCACGAGAATGGACATGGCGTTGCGAGGCATCGTACGCGGTGACTTAGGTGTGAGCGGTGGTAGTGAGGCGAGCGAAGGCGAGGCAGCAGGTTTAGTAGCTCTCGGGGCCGGCGGCGACCGCGCGGGCGACCGCGACTAGATTTGCAGCGATTGAGCACTCCTACCGTCTTTAAGACCGAGTATTGAGGGCGTCAAGGCCCGGGACGGGCTTCCGGTGAGGTGCTAACCGATCGGAACCACGCCTCGGTGTGTTCGATGTGGTAGATCCATTACGGAATTGTGGTACTCTGCGGAGCTTGTTACACTTCGCGGCCAGCGAGGTCACTTTACGAGTCCGACCAAGGCAGCGTGAGATGTGAGTTAAAGGGCTTCGCAGAGCTGGTGGTCTCCTCTGATTACTACGCCGGGGCAGTGCTCGTGGGCCAGCAGTCGCGGCAGAGTCGTAAGAGGTCCTAGTTCGGTGGTCCTCGGAGCGCATTTATGCCATGTCAAGCCGCCCGGGACCGGAGGCGTCACCGGATGTCATCACGCGTACTTTATCGGTTTCTTGTTGTGGCGTATATGCCTTGATAGATCCGAGTTCTACCTTGTCCTATATATCTCCCCATATTTCTAGTAGGATAGGGATAGAGCCTGAGTCCATAGACCCTTTTGAGGTAGCTACGTGTTATACCCCGTAGTTCCAGGGTATGTATGTGAGGGCGTGCGTGCGAGAATCTGACGATAAAATTGGAAAGAAAGAAAGATGTGATTTTTCAGCGGAAAAGTTTCGGGTTTTGTGAAGGAAAAGGTTGTTGATGGGAATTGGATTCCCAGATTTGGTATTTGGGCTTCTTGGATTATATTAGAATTATGAGATTTTATTTTCGGAAATGGTCACGTGGGCCCACGGGAGAAATTTACGGTTTTGTGGGGCCCGTTTTGTTTTCGAGATTTTGGATATTTTGGATATTTTCGGAAGATGAAATATTTTGGACGAGTATGGGGCAACACGTGTCACCCACATGTGGCCAAAGGTGGCCGAAATTTGTTGCCAAGTGGCTATGGCCGATTTGGGCCAACATGTGGCAAGCCAAGTGTCTTCTTCTTTGTGTAGCCATTTGGAGGGTGGGACCCACACACACTTGTCCCAAGATCTCACCACACACTTGCCTTGATCTTGACCATTGATTTCTCTATAAATACCCCATGAATGCAAGACTTATTCTTCATCCCACACTTAGATTTTCCAAGGCAAAACTCCCTCCCCTTTCCTTGTGAGCTCTCGGCCATGGGCTGTTTTGGTGAGCTAAAGTGGTCCAAAAATTCTTAAAGTTTTAAGTGTTCTTCCTTAGGGTGTTAGGAAGATTGTGTACCAAGAGTTGGAAAAGATTTCACACCCCTAGCCTTAGATATACCCCTTGGCCGAAACATTGCCAAATTGTAGCCTAAGTGTTCTTCACTTTTTGGAGTTGGATCTTGAAGAGGAGTTGGTTAGGAGCATCTAAGGGTCGGTAGAGGATTGGGCGTAAGGAATTGGAGCTAAACGTTGCTCAGGATCGACTTATTAATCTTGGATAATTTTGGGCTTATCGAGGTAATGATCTATGTCCCCCTATTGTAATTGGATATTACATGTTGTAGTAGTTATACTTGAGTATATTATATTGGAAAGAAGATTGATAGAATTGAACTGTATTTACATTGGACTGTATTTACAGTAGACTTGTAGTATTATTGTGGGGCAATGTTGTACACGTCCGGTTAGACGTGTAACCCCCTTGGAGTTGTTGGCTTGGTAGCGGGCCTTGATAGAGGAGGAGATTTATGTGATTGCGGGGAGGTCTTTGCCGAATTTTCCGTAGAATAAGGAACCTTGTACTTAGAATTGTTCTACGAAGAGATCTAGAGGTTGATAGACGTTTTGTGGCCTTTATAGGTTGAAGTACTACGAGTAGCGTATTCTACTTGAAGGGTGGAAAAGGCTAGCAGGGTTATAGTACTTTGGAGCTGTCACGACCCGACCCCGGGCCGCGACTGGTGCCCTACCTGGGCACCCTTATACTCATACAACATAATAAACTGCGGAAGATAAATAACACTCTTTTTTTAAAAAAAACTAAGGCCAAGCCGATAAGGCTGCCATAACATAAAAATTACCCGAAAGGGTCTACACTGTTTAACAATATAAAAACAACTCTGCATCCACCCACAGATGAATACAGACCTCTAAGATTTGGACCAATGCTATGACGGGACAGGGCCCCGTCGTACCCCTGAATATACATAACCATGACGACAAGCTCCGGAACATTGGAGCCATCTCAAAATGTTGAACCGAGATCCTAAGCTCGCGGATCCTGTTGTGTACCTAAACTGCGGACATGAGCGGCCCCGAAGAAGTCGATCAACAGTGCGAATATGGAACGAAAAATAAGGTACAGTAACAAATCATAACCGTACAAAAGAATGACAGGGGCAAGTATAAAGAAAGGGTAAATACCAGATCATACCGTGTCATTTCCATCTCGTGAACTTAATCGTACCTTATTATCTTTTCCCATTTTTCCATAAGAGTATAGTCAAATTCTTACGTACATACTTAAGAAAACTCATCAAGTTCATAAACATATAACTTACGTATCTTGCATAACCTAATCCGTCCCTTTATGGAGGAACACCTATCTTGTCATTGATGGGACGCGATAAATCACATAAGTGCGCCCATAAATGTATCTTGCCGACCCAACTGGGACGCGATAAAATCACATAAGTCTGCCCATAAGGTATCTTTGCGTAAAAATAGGAGGCTCGTGATCAAAAGCGGGTCCCTGCGCGTAGTATCGATAAGCAATCCTACTCGCGGGACTATTTCACCCGCATGGAGTCCCTGTGAACCCGCATGAGGATTCCTCGCATAGGTACCGCCCGTATGAGACTATTTCACCCGCGTAAGCCCATAAGGACTCGCGTGAGGTATTCGCCGCGTCATGGGTAGCAAATCCACGGAACATGTGGTATAACGTCTTGGGGGTTTACCCCTCATTTATACTCTTACCCTGAAGAAGGTGGTATAACGTCTTGGGGGTTTACCCCTCATTTATACTCTTACCCTGGAGAAGGTGGTCTAACGTCTTGGGGTTTACCCTCATTTATACTCTTACCCCTAACTCAACCGCCATCATACATAACATAAGCTCTACCGCTTATCATACATAACATAAGCACTACTGATTTATCATACATAACATAAGCACTACCGACTTATCATACATAACATAAGCACCATTTACCATAAATAACATAAGCACCACGGCTTATCATACATTACATAAGCAAGTTAAGAAATCCCTAACTTCTTATTAGCTTGTTCATATACACTCTCATTTTGTTTACTTAATGCACTAACATGTCATTATAAAATCTGGGAATTTAACCCAACGTACTACGTGCCTCTACTTCTTTAAAATGATTCTCTTTCAAATAAAACTTCCAAGATACTAATAACCGTAGTATCAAGTCATATCTACTTTTCAAGACAAATCACAATACCTTTTAGAAATACATATATAGGCTTCTAAATTGTTATACCCGTATTTCAGTATGTACGTGGGGCGTGCGTAGAAAATTTGAACTTGAGAATTAGGCTTGGCCGAATTAACTTTGTTCACAACACCCGGTTAGAGTCGGTTTTCGACGAAACGTTTTCACAGCTTTCGTAGGGGAATTTCCGGCTATGTCATTTTTAATTTTTGCGGATTTTTCAGAGACGAAACATTTTGGACAACAAGAGGCGACACTTGTCACCCTCTCATTGGAACACCTTGGGCGGTAAAGGGGTTGGCGAATGGCCATTGTTTAGTCAAGGGTTGGTAGGATATTTTGGTGGTAGATGGATAAGGTGCACTTGGCAAGATCTTGGCCCTACACTTGCCTTGCACTTGGCAAGATCTTGGCCATTGGTTGGCCTTCACTTGACCTATAAATACCCACCCCTTTGAAGACTAATTCATCCACAAAATTGCCTAAGTCTTGAAAGCTCTCCTTCTCCCTCCTCAGTGTTGAGTTCGCGAGGCCTCCCCTCAGGGCAGAGCACCCCTCTAGGGGTGCTAGCCAGAGTGTACCCCCTAGCCTAGTTGTCTTCGTATAATACCCCCCCTCTTGTTAGAAATACTCTCAAAAGTATTGTTATAATGCCCAAATTACCTTAGCCATATACCTTGTTGTATTCTAAGGTTATACCTTTACAAAAAGCCCAGTTATACTATTATACTTCCCGTCAGTCACAAAACCGAACCCTAAGTAAATCTTCACCCGTAGTTGAAGTTATAAGTAGAAGTTGGTTAGAACTTCTAAGGGTTGTTGGAGCGGGTCGGAGCGCGCGGAGTAGGAGCTAAACCTTGCTCAGGATCGACATTTAAACTTGGATAATTATGGGCTTATCGAGGTAAATATCTTGTCCCCCTATTGTAATTGGAAATTACATGTTGTTAGATTATATAGTTGAAGTATACTATATATAGTACTGAACGTTGTTATCGGCAATGTCTTTTGACTTAAGCCTGAATAATAAGAAACCTTTTCGAAAGAAGAGTCTTGTCAGTATTTACATAGGATTAGACATGAGACTTGTGTAGCTTTTACGTGAGGTAGAATTGTGCACGTCCGGATTAAGCGTATAACCCCGGTTGGCTTGGTAGCCGGCCCGATAGAGAGGAGATTTACGCCATGTGCGGGAGGTTGCGAATTTTCTCGAGAATGTTCTACGATAAGATCTAGATGTTAATAAGCGCTTATGGCCTTATAGGTTGAAGCATCGCGTGTGGCGATCTACTTGGCTTAAGGAGTAGCCGACGGCTTGAGGTACTTGGAGCGTTTTGCTATTAGTCGATACTCGTCGCGAGGTATGTGAACCTCTTCCTATCTCTTCTAGCATGATATGTGTGAACTATGTAGTACGGTAGACGTACATGTGCTAAATGTATTTGATTGGTTTAAAACATAAAGTGTTATAACGGCTTTATGGGAAGTTGGTTATAACAGCTTTATGTAGGTAAGAAAATACTTGTGATTTTTAAGAGGTAACTGATTTGAACTATAACTGGCTGGCTATGTGATAATAAAGAACTTGAAGTATTTCAAAAGATTTTCGAATCATTTTGAGAGAAGAAGTAATACTTGGTTTTCGGAAACTTGAGAGTTATACTAGCTTTATGGGAAGTTAGGTATAACGGCTTAAAAATGTTTTACTGATTTCGGAAATCAGAATGTGTATCGACAAACCACTGCAGCGTTAATAAAAGGAAATGTTTTGGACAGATTTAGTATTATTAAAACCAGTAGAAACTTCCATCTGCATAGAAGCTAAGATGAGACAAAATGACATTTCCTAGATCATGGCTGCTTAATAAGATTGATTATAAACAAGAATAACCTACTCACTTATAAGACATAGGTTTCTCAAAACGTTTAAAGGAGAATTATGTTTTAAAGGATTTAAAACTATGAACTACGAAACCTTTTCTAAAATGAGAAACTTGAGCATTTGAAATTAGGCAAACTTGAACGTTTGAAAAAAATAAGGTTGTTACTTGATTTTACAAAGGAAAGCATTTTGGTTTACTTAACAATGTTAATCACTCTAATTTTATTCTACGGGTATCGGGTGACCTTTGTAAAAGAAATGGATCTTAAAAGGAATTTAACGGACGTAGTACTTTAAGGTTAAAAATCCGGATTTTGACATAAAATGAAAGTACCTTGAGTTGTGTGTAACTTGCTTATGCTTGTTGTTATGAAACTTGACCATGTTACGTGTGATAGCCTTGTTGTGCAAGTATTGTGTTCTACTCGACACGGTTCATCCGAATGTATTTCACTGACACGGCTCATCCGGAGTGTATTTCACCGACACGTTCATCCGGAGTGTATTTCACTGACACGGTTCATCCGAATGTATTTCACGATTCACGGTTCATCCAGAATGTATTTCACTGACACGGTTCATCCGGAATGTATTGCACTGACACGGTTCATCCGGAATGTATTGCACGATTAGGTTCATCCGAATGTATTTCACTTGATGACCGGTTCATCCGAATGTATTTCACTTGACTACGGTCATCCGAATGTATTTCACTCGACTACCGGTTCATGGGATGAACCGGGAATGTATTCCACACGTTTCTATATTGGGTCCATAAGATGGGCCGAGACCTGTTATACGTATCACATGATTTGTACCTAGACTGCCGGCAGTGAGGAAGAAGTTCCACGGGCATGAGGGATGACTTTGAGGGCGTGAGTCCCTGACTTGACATGACTGCTTTTATGTTGTGAACTGTAGTTTGGTTATCATACATGTCTCCTGCTTTATATAGACTACTATGATTTCATTTACAGTATTTATTTCCAGTTTCACATACTTGGTACCTGTTGTACTGACCCCCTTCGGGGGGCTGCGTTCATGCCGCAGGTAAAGGTACACCAGTCGTTGATCCTCGCTCTTAGGGTCACAGTTCAGCGTTTGGGAAAGCTCCGTTTCTCCGGAGGCTTATCTTGGTATAGTCCCCTGTCGTTGTAGGTATTTACATTCAGGGGTATGGCGGGGCCCTGTCCCGCCATTGTTGTCGTATCATTTCTTAGAGGTCTGTAGTACTGTTGTGGGCAGGGTTGTAAAAAGGATTAAACTGTTCATTTGTAGGAGTTGTTATTTATATATATGCCGAAAGACAAGTTTTCCTCAGATTACTGTTTTGTACTTCATTTGTTTCATGTATGTGTTTTATGTTCCGCTGATTACTCTGATGTTGTATCACTAGGGTGCCCGGGGTAAGGCACCAGTCACGGGCCCAGATTCGGGTCGTGACAAAAGTGGTATCAGAGCAGTTAATCCTCGGAAAGTGTCTACAGACCGTATCCAGTAGAGTCTTGATTATCGGTGTGTTGTGCACCACACCAATAATCAGGAGGCTATAGGATATTTAGGATTGGTTTCTATTTCTTCTCACTCTGAGATCGTGCCTTAGAGTTGTGTTGTAAGTTGGACCCTCTAACGTATTTCTTTCCCTTACCGTTATGCCTCCGCGTAGGGCAACCCGGCCCAGGAGGGCAAGGCAGCCGAGGGAGCTGCGAGTAGAGTGCAGAGGGTTACGTGGGCACAGGCCCAATTATCACCTTGGGTGGTGCTTCATTCGGGGAGTTCTGCGACGTCACTAGCCCCAGCAGAGTTTAGCACGGCGGCAGATTCCTCTGCGCGCCATGATATTTGAACCTTCGCCTACCACGGGAAGAGAATATAGATTTCAAGGAGGCGACCCTGTTACTAACTATGGATTTGACTACCAGAGAGTATACCGATGTACCGCGAGTCTTGATGAATATCAACGAGAAGGTTGTGCAAAAGTAAGTTCTTCAGTTAGGCTTGAGCATGGCCTGTGTACGGGCTTATGAGCAGCAAGGCCCTTTGGTAACTTTCGAGGCGAGTCGCCTCACCAGCAGATTAGATTATGCACATCCACCAGTGCAGAAAGGTCCTCCACAGGGTTCAGGACGTTCGGGGTATGCAGGAGTTGGTCAGAGCTCCAGAGCTTCCGGTTCACAGTCACACGAAGGTTCCAGCCATCTGGATTCAGTTTTTCTCAGTGTTCACAGTGTGGCAGGCGTCATCTCAGGGAATGTCGTCTTTTAGTTGGTACTTGTTGTACCTATGACCGCCGTGGTCGATGTCGAAAGAGTGTCCTGCGGAGGACTTAGCCTTCGTGATCGGTGGGTAGTTTGTCATCTTCCTTAGCTATGCTACCTGCGGCAGGTTTGATTAGAACGACTAAGGGGAGTGAAGCAGTAGATATAGATATATCCTTAACTCTCTAGAGATCTGTATGTGTGTTAAGGTGAGTATACCTTAAGTGTTATATTCTGATAAGCATTGTGTAAATGGTGATTAGAAATCTTGGTTAGTTAACCAAGTAAGATTTGGGGGATAGAGAAAGTGTGAGCCTTAGAGTGTTATACGTAGAGACCTTAGAGGCAAGGCCATCTCGAGTAAAAGATGTATTGTTTATGTTTGACCTCATGGAGTGCATAGTGCACGTGAGTTATGTTTGTGGGATTAGTCCCGGAGTAGTGTGGAATGAGAGAGGGTAATTGAGCTAAGAAGACCGCTAGGTTTTCGTAACGTGATTAGTGAGAGTTTTCCTTCAGGGAGCTAGCGTTTTGCGCGTTGCTGGGTCGGGTTGAGGCCACGTTGCGGGTCAACCCGCGGCATGTATGGTGGTGGGGCCGGTTGTGGTGGTCCCGCTTGTGGTAGGCCACGAGGGTGTTAGGCGAGTTTAGTTAACCACGTCACGATTTCGAGGATCGTTCGACCGAGTTGGGCCGGAGAGGTCACCGTCTTGTCTTCTAGCAAAGACCGTTTACTCGGCAGGTTATGCGAGATGATATATCAGAAAGGTTGTAAGGCTGCACGAGGTGCCTACCTTCACCTTATGTCAGACAGTGGAGCCCAGTTGTTGTTTCTTTTACGGAGGTTTTACGAGCAAGGTTAGGAACTCAGTAAGTCTCGAGAATCACATTCGCCTCGGGGCGGTGTTTGGATTTCGAGGATAGTTGCGAATTGTTGTCTCCTGAAGGAGTGTTTAAGCTACCATTTCGGTGTTCGGATGTCGCCTTATGAAGCCTTGTGGGCGGAAGTGTGAGTCGCGGCCGATTGGTTCGATGTCGGCAGATTCGATAGTTAGTTCGAGCTTGTTCCAGCGGACTGTGGATAGAGTAAAGCTTGTCTAGAAGAGGTTCTGGCAGCTCAGAGAAATCGTGCGGATAATCGGCGACGACGCTTAGAGTTCAGGTTGACGGTCGGTCTTCTTGAAAGTACCACCCCGGGTTGGGTGTGACGAGTTTTGGAATACAGAGGGAACTTAGCCCGAGTTACTTTGGGCCCTTGAGTTCATGTGAAGAATAGGCCAGGTTGCCTATATGTTAGCATTTGCCGTCCGACTTATGAGGCAGTGCGTCCAGTCTTTCGTGTTATGTTCGAGAAGGAAATCGGAGATCCATCCAGAGTATTCCCAGCTAATGATGACCAAGTTGAAGATGATAACCCCGAGTTTTGGATATCAAGCGATGCTAAATGTGGTAAGAGTTCGAATGTACGACATCTTCAGTGATCGCATGCAGCCCGGTACCATTTGTTGGGTCGCCGGAGTGACACTAGAACCTCGCGGCAAAGTGACAAAAGTGGTATGCTTTATGATGTTAGAGGTGCTTCCCCGTGGACTTGGATGTAAGCATTTTGCGCAGTTGTTTCGGTGGCCATGTGTGACAGGTTTGTCCTCGTAAGTATAGTAGTGAAGACTATACTGGCGCGCGTTTGTTTTGAGACTTAGAAGGAACATTCGGGACGAATGTTTCTAAGGAGGGGAGAATGTTATACCCCGTATTTCGGAGTATATACGTGGGACGTACGTAGAAAATTTGAACTTGAGAATTAGGCTTGGCCGAATTAACTTTGTTCACAACACCCGGTTAGAGTCGGTTTTCGACGAAACGTTTTCACAGCTTTCGTAGGGGAATTTCCGGCTATGTCATTTTTAATTTTTGCGGATTTTTCCGAGAGACGAAACATTTTGGACCAACAAGAGGGCGACACTTGTCACCCTCTCATTGGAACACCTTGGGCGGTAAAGGGGGTTGGCCGAATGGCCATTGTTTGGTCAAGGGGTTGGTAGGATATTTTGGTGGTAGATGGATAAGGTGCACTTGGCAAGATCTTGGCCCTACACTTGCCTTGCACTTGGCAAGATCTTGGCCATTGGTTGGCCTTCACTTGACCTATAAATACCCACCCCTTTGAAGACTAATTCATCCACAAAATTGCCTAAGTCTTGAAAGCTCTCCTTCTCCCTCCCCTTGTGTTGAGTTCGGCCGAGGGCCTCCCCCTTGTGGCCGAGAGCACCCCCCCCCTCTAGGGGTGCTAGCCGAGAGTGTACCCCCCCTAGCCTAGTTGTCTTCGTATAATACCCCCCCTCTTGTTAGAAATACTCTCAAAAGTATTGTTATAATGCCCAAATTACCTTAGCCATATACCTTGTAGTATTCTAAGGTTATACCTTTACAAAAAGCCCAGAAATACTATTATACTTCCCTTCAGTCACAAAACCGAAACCCTAAGTAAATCTTCACCCGTAGTTGAAGTTATAAGTAGAAGTTGGTTAGAACTTCTAAGGGTTGTTTGGAGCGGTCCTGAGCGCACTGAGTAGGAGCTAAACCTTGCTCAGATCGACATTTAAACTCGGATAATTATGGGCTTATCGAGGTAAATATCTTGTCCCCTATTGTAATTGGAAATTACATGTTGTTAGATTATATAGTTGAAGTATACTATATATAGTCGAACGTTGTTATCGGCAATGTCTTTTGACTTAAGCCCAATAATAAGAAACCTTTTGAAAGAAGAGTCTTGAATCAGATTTACATAGATCAGACATAGCTTGTCACGACCCGATCCGGGCCGTGGATCGTGCCTTACCGGGCACCCTATTGATACAACATCAGAGAAAATCAGCGGAAATAAAACATGAACATGAAATGAGAGATATAATAAATAACCAGGCCAACCAAAACAGTTGCCTTCAGCATAAATATATACAAACCCTGAACAGTTTAATCCTTTTTACAACCTCGCCACAACAAAGATTACATGCACCTCTAAGATTTACAACAACTATGACGGGACAGGGCCCCGCCATACCCCTGAATGTACAAGGACCTACAACTCAGGGAACACATACCAAAAGATAAGCCTCCGAAGGAACGGAGCTTCCCAATACGCTGAAAGGTGATCCTAAGCGGGGATCGACAAATGTACTTCTACCGCTGATGAACGCAGCCCCAAGGAGGTCAAGCATAACAGTACAGTATGTGAAAGCAGAAATATCAGAATGAAATCATAGCAGTCTATATAAAGCAGGAGACATGTATAATAACCAAACTACAGTATACAACATATAAACAGTCATATAAAGTCAGGGACTCACGCCCTCCAAATCATCACTCGTGCCCGTGGAATTCCTTCCTCACCGCCGGCAGTCTATGATATGATATCAACAAGACAGCAATCCAAATGGGAGCATACCCGTGCGCTACGCATCGTGTCAGTATGTCCAAAAGGAAACAATAAGACAGCATTCCAAATGGAAACATACCCGTGCGCTACGCATCGTGTCAGTATGCCCACAGGGAAACAATAAAGCAGCATTCCAAATGGAAACATACCCGTGCGCTACGCATCGTGTCAGTATGCCCACAGGGAAACAATAAAGCAGCATTCCAAATGGAAACATACCCGTGCGCTACGCATCGTGTCAGTATGCCCCAAAGGGAAACAATAAAGCAGTATCAAAATGGAAGCATACCCGTGCGCTACGCATCGTGTCAGTATGTCCAAAGCGATTAGCAAAAGTAACACAATCAGAACGCACGTGCGTGGAATTTCTCCGCACGCCAGACGCCCAAGTAAGTTCTCAACAAGTCAACCGACCCTCCATCGAGAGGCGCGGTAGTATAGAAACACAATTCTTGCACAACAAAGGCTATCACGACAAGCATAGGCAAGTTTCACAACAACAAGCATAGGCAAGTTTCACAACAACAAGCATAGGCAAGTTTCACAACAACAAGCATAGGCAGGTTTCACAACAACTCCAAGTACTTTCATTTTATGCCAAGGTCCGGGTTTTAACCCTAAAGTACTACGTACGTTAAATTCCTTTTAAGAGATTCATTCTTGTTATAAAAGTCACCCGATACCCGTAGTATAAAATAGAGTGACTTACATCTTTTAAGTAAACCAAAACAACTTCCATACTTTCCTTTTTAAAACCAAATTAAGGCAACACTATGCCTTATTTTTAGACCAAAACACTTTTCCTTTTAAAGTCAAGTTACCACATTAAAACCAATGATAAAAACCCTTCTTTTGTTTTCATAAAGTCGTTATAACCAACTTCCCACAAAGCTGTTATAACACTTTATGTTTTAAACCATTTTAAGACAACACAATGCCTTTCTTTTCCCTAAAGTTCCAGTTTGCCTAATTTCAATTACACAAGTCTCTTTTTAGAAAAGTTTCATAGTTCAATGTCTTAATCTCTTTTAAAACAATTGAGTAACATATGCCATAGTAGTAGGTTATTCTTGTTCATAATCAACCTTATTAGCCATGATCTAGAAAATGTAATATCATTTTGTCTCATCTTAGCTTTATGCAGATGGAGGTTTCTCGTTTTAATAATACTTCATTAGTCAAATACATTTTCCTTTATTAACGCCGCATGGTTTGTCGATACACATTCGATTTCCAAATCGGTAAAACATTCTTAAGCCGTTATACCTAACTTCCCATAAAGCTAGTATAACTCTTAAGCTTTCAAAACCCAAGTACTACTCATTCTTTCAAAACGATTCATAAATCTTTTGAAATACTTCAAGTTCTTTATTAACACATATCAAGCCGCTATTATTCAAATCCGCCACCTTTTAGAAACCACAAAGTATTTGTTATCCACATAAAGTCGTTATAACCGACTTCCCATAAAGCCGTTATAACACTTTATGTTTTAAACCAATCAAATACATTTAGCACGTATGCGTCAACCGTACTACATAGTTCACACATATCATGCTAGAAGAGATAGGAAGAGGTTCACATACCTCGCGACGAGTATCGACTAATAGCAAAACGCTCAAGTACTTCAAACCGCCGGCTACTCCTTAAGCCACGATCGCACCACACGTAGTACTTCAACCTATAAGGCCACAAGGCGCTTATTAACATCTAGATCTCAATGTTCCATATTCTACGTAAAATTGAAGACCTCCCCGCAACAACAGAAATCTCCTCCTCTATCGAGGCCGCTACCAAGCCAACCAGGGGTTTGCGCCTAACCGGACGTGTACAATTCCACCCACAGTAATACTACACAAGTCTACTGTAATACAGTCCTATGTAATTACAGTTCAGCTCACCTTTAAATTCAGGCTTAAGTCGCAAGACATAGCCGTAAGTATTATTCAGGCTTAAGTCAAAAGACATTGCCGCACAATTATAATGTTCAGAACTATATATAGTATACTTCAACTATATATTCCTACAACATGTAATTCCCAATTACAATAGAAGGTCAAGAGTGTTTACCTCGATAAGCCCAAAATTATCCGAGTATAAATGTCGATCCTGAGCAAGGTTTAGCTCCTACTCCGGGCGCTCCAACCCGCTCCAACCAACCCTTAGAAGTTCTAACCAACTTCTACTTATAACTTCAACTACGGGTGAAGATTTACTTAGGGTTTCGTTTTTGTGACTGAGGGAAGTATAATAGTATTTTCTGGGCTTTTGTACAAGTGTAACTTTGGGAAAACTACAAGGTATTTGGGCCAAGGTATTTGGACATAACAACAATACTAGGAAAGTATTTCTATACCACAACAAGGGGTATTATACGAAAAACAACTAGTCTGGGGGTACCCTCGCCAAGGCTTCACGAGGAGGGTGTGGTGGCTCGGCCAATATCAACGAGGAGGGGGGGGAGTGGGACGAAAAGCTCAAGCTAAGAGGGTGGGCGGATTTTTAACACTTAGAACAATTTAGGATGAAGAAGTTCATCAACTTAGAGGGGTATTTATAGGTCAAGTGAAGGCCAACCAATGGCCAAGATGAAGACAAGTGTGGTGCAAGTGTAGGGCTAGATTTAAGCCAAGTGCACCTTATCCATCTACCACAACAACTTGCACAAAAATATCCTACCTAACCCCACTCACCATTTTCGTCCAAAATGCCGCCCACTCCTTCCAATTAGAGGGTGACAAGTGTCGCCCTCTCGTTGGTCCAAAATGTTTCGTCTCTCGGAAAAATCCGCAAAAATAATTAATGACATAGCCGGAATTTTCCTCACGAAAGTGGAAACGCTTTAAAAAAACGACTCTAACCGTGTTGTGTACAAATTTCGAATCTTGCCTATCTTAAGGCTCAAATTTTATACGCACGCCCCACGCATATACTGGAAATACGGGTATAACAACAGACTTGTGTAGCTTTTCCGTGAGGTAGAATTGTGCACGTCCGATTAAACGATAACCCCACTGGTTGGCTTCGTAGCCGGCCCGATAGAGAGGAGATTTACGTGCATGGGGAGGTGCCGAATTTTCTGTAGAATGTTCTACGATAAGATCTAGATGTTAATAAGCGCCTTGTGGCCTTATAGGTTGAAGCATCGCGCGTGGCGCGATCTACTGGCGGCCGAGTAGCCGACGCGAGGTACTTGGGCGTTTTGCTATTAGTCGATACTGTCGCGAGGTATGTGAACCTCTTCCTATCTCTTCTAGCATGATATGTGTGAACTATGTAGTACAAGAGACGACATGTGCTAAATGTATTTGATTGGTTTAAAACATAAAGTGTTATAACGGCTTTATGGGAAGTTGGTTATAATGACTTTATGAGGTAAGAAAATACTTGTGATTTTTAAGAGGTAAATCGATTTGAACTATAATCGGTCGGCTATGTGATAATAAAGAACTTGAAGTATTTCAAAGATTTTCAATCATTTTGAGAGAAGAAGTAATACTTGGTTTTGAAACTTGAGAGTTATACTAGCTTTATGGGAAGTTAGGTATAACGGCTTAAAATGTTTTACCGATTTCGAAATCGAATGTGTATCGACAAACCACCGCAGTTAATAAAAGGAAATGTTTTGGACAGATTTAGTATTATTAAAACCAAGAGAAACTTCCATCCGCATAAGCTAAGATGAGACAAAATGACATTTCCTAGATCATGGTCGCTTAATAAGATTGATTATAAACAAGAATAACCTACTCACTTATAAGACATAGGTTTCTCAAAACGTTTAAAGGAGAATTATGTTTTAAAGGATTTAAAACTATGAACTACTAAATCTTTTCTAAAATGAGAAACTTGAGCATTTGAAATTAGGCAAACTTGAACGTTTGAAAAAAAAAAGGTTGTTACTTGATTTTACAAAGGAAAGCATTTTGGTTTACTTAACAATGTTAATCACTCTAATTTTATTCTACGGGTATCGGGTGACCTTTGTAAAAGAAATGGATCTTAAAAGGAATTTAACGGACGTAGTACTTTACGGTTAAAAATCCGGATTTTGACATAAAATGAAAGTACCTTGAGTTGTGTGTAACTTGCTTATGCTTGTTGTTATGAAACTTGACCATGTTACGTGTGATAGCCTTGTTGTGCAAGTATTGTGTTCTACTCGACACGGTTCATCCGGAATGTATTTCACTGACACGGTTCATCCGGAATGTATTTCACCCGACACGGCTCATCCGAATGTATTTCACCTGACACGGCTCATCCGAATGTATTTCACCGACACGGTTCATCCGGAATGTATTTCACCGACACGGTTCATCCGGAATGTATTGCACTGATTATCGCTCATCCGAATGTATTTCACTTGATGACCGGTTCATCCGGAATGTATTTCACTTGACTACGGTTCATCCGGAATGTATTCCACTCGACTAGGTTCATGGGATGAGCCGGGAATGTATTCCACACGCTTTCTATATTGGGTCCAAAAGATGGGCCGAGACACGTTATACGTATCACATGATTTGTACCTAGATCGGCGGTGAGGAAGAAGTTCCACGGGCATGAGGATGACTTTGAGGCGTGAGTCCACGACTTGACATGATCGCTTTTATGTTGTGGAATCGTAGTTTGGTTATCATACATGTCTCTTGCTTTATAGACTACTATGATTTCATTTACTGATTTATTTCCGCCACATACTTGGTACTGTGTATCGACTTCTTCGGGCCGCGTTCATGCCGCAGTAAAGGTACACCGCCGTTGATCCTCGCTCTTAGGGTCACAGCGTTTGGGAAAGCTCCGCTTCTCCGAGGCTTATCTCGTATAGTCCGCCGTTGTAGGTATTTACATTCGGTATGGCGGGGCCCGGGCCCGCCATTGTTGTCGTATCATTTCTTAGAGGTCTGTAGTACTGTTGTGGGCAGGGTTGTAAAAAGGATTAAACTGTTCATTTGTAGGAGTTGTTATTTATATATATGCCGAAAGGCAAGTTTTCCTCAGATTACTGTTTTGTACTTCATTTGTTTCATGTATGTATTTTATGTTCCGCTGATTACTCTGATGTTGTATCACTAGGGTGCCCGGGGTAAGGCACCAGTCACGGGCCCAGATTTGGGTCGTGACATAAATCAAGTGACTTCTTTCTTTAAAACCTTAAGCAATTGGTACCTTTAAAACAATTTGCCCTTCTTTATTTCAAATCATTTCTTTGCTTACATTACTGAAGAAAACCATTCTTTTAATCTTCCATAAAGTTGTTATAACCAACTTCCCATAAAGCCGTTATTACTCTTTATGTCTTAGACAAATTCATTCCTTTTATGACCAAGAAACTTATACTTTCAATTCAAATCACATAGCTTTCAAAATACTTCAAGTCTCTTAACTTTTAAGAAAACAAGTTTCTTAACTTTAGAATGGCAAGAAATCAATACTTTCCAACTCAAGTATTCTATACTTTTAAATCAATTCATTTCTTCCTTTAAGAATCAAGTCCCATAACTTGAAAAATAAAGTCCCTTAACCTTTTAAAAATTTGAGGTTCATAGTCTTAAAACTTCATACGTAAATTCTTATAAATTAAGTAACATATACTTTGGTGCGTTGTGTATAAGTTATACTTATTTATAACGATCTTAATCGAGTAGCCATGATCTAGAAAATGTAATACAATTTTGTCTTATCTTAACTTCTATGCAGATGGAGAATTCTACTCATTTTAACTTAATTGATTGTCATTACATTTTCCTTTATTAACGCTGCAGTGGCTTGTTCGATTCTTATTCTCATTTGTGTCGTAACTTAGTCAAGTCAACTTGGCTCCAAATACCTCCTAACGACTCTTACCAACATCCCCCATAAGACTTGGTAAGAACTTAGGATAACTTAGACATAACCTTTACGTAGAGTAAATCAACATACATACCTCTTAACTTCTAAGAGTAGAAGGAATCATGAAATAGTACTACATGTATATTCCATACATAGAATCATGTCAAAAGAAGGAAGAGGTTCACATACCTTGCGACGATTATCGACAAATAGCAAAATGCTCCAAAGTACTTCAACCTTGATAGCTATTCCATCCTTCAAGTAGAATACGCTATACTTAGTACTTCAACCTATAATGGCCATAATACGTCCATTAACCTTTAGCTTCGAACATAGAATATTCTAAGTGCAAAGTCACTAAATTCTACGGAAAATCGGACAACACTTCCTTTGTTTCTACATACTTTGCCACCTTTTTCAAGGCCGAATTCAATAACCAAACACGCCACATTTAAGGCCCAACAATTCAGCTAACCAAAGGGGATTACACGCCTTAACAGGACGTGTAAAATTCTGCCCCAAAACCATACCAAAACAGCCCCTAAAACAGTCCATAATTACTATAACGAGGGTGGAATGTGAGACCTTTCAACGCCTTTCCACACCCTTATTCCTTCGGGGTTTTCATTAGCAATCTACTACATTAAACATGAAATATAGGGGCTGATTTTCCAGCATACAACACGTCTAATGCAGTCCCTAAAAACTGCACGACAATATCCAACAATTTTATAGATTCTACGGCAACAACTAAAATCCGATAACTCTTTCCTTAATCCTTTTTATTCCAATTCGAGTTCCAAAACATCTACATAAGTTATAACAACTTATTAACAACAATATTAATCCATTATAACATGCAATAGGTGAAGATAACAACGACAATAACCAACGAATTCCATTTACACCAAATCTGTCCCAAATCGGTTTTAGCCCCAAAAAATGGCTCAAACGCTTTTTATTCTTCATTAGTTTTAACACAAGTTCATCCATACATTATAACAATAAGTAATATCCAATTACTTTAAAAGAAGAAGGACTTTTACCTCTTTTTTTGCCCAAAAACGCCCCAAAACAGTCCGGTCTTTATTGGTCCGCAGTTTTCATTTCGCTCCACTTCTTCAAGTTCCAATCACATATATGTATCCCCTACAACCTTAGGATCAACTTCTCTTCACGTTTCGCTTCCAAAAAGTCGACGGAAAACCCCTAGGGTTTCATTCTATTTTCGGCCCAACCTAGATTTAGGGGTTAAGGGTGCTTAATCTTGGAAAGAAAATACTTTGATCTTGATCTTGTCTTTGGATATGGGGATTTCGAATTGCTCTAGGTTTTTGGAGAGATGAGGGTTTGTATGGATGAATATCTTTTGTTCTAAGTCTTCAAGACTTATCTATATAAAGGTGTGTGGAGTCTTCACAAGACAAGTGGGGAGGGAACTTGCTAACCTCCTATTGGCCAAGTATTTCTTCACAAAATATTTCATCCACACTTAGTTATTTTTCATCCCATTTCGATGGACATGTAACATAGTATACCAAGACTTAATAAATCCACTAAGTCCATAATTCTAATGAAAAATAATTCCATTACAAGAATAAATTCTTGTCATCACATTAAACTCAAAAAATTTCCGTATAAGGAAATGTAAAAATCCTTTCCTTTCGACATTCCAATATTAATTCTATAATCATGTTCTTGAATTACGGGGTGTAACATGAGCGTTTTGCTAATTGTCGATAATCGTCGCGAGGTATGTGAACCTCTTCCTATCTTTTCTAGCATGATTATTGTGAACTATGTAGTACGATAGACGTACGTGTGCTAAACGAGGTTTGGTTGGTTTAAAACATAAAGTGTTATAATAGCATTATGAGAAGTTAGTTATAACGACTTTATGTAGGTAAAAGAATGGTTTATTGATTTTAGAAGTTAAGAGACTTGATCTTGAAAGATAAGAGACTTGACTTATTTGACTTGATATGAATTTTGTTAAAAAGTTGTGAAACCTCATTCGTGAGTAATGAGTACTTGGTTTTTAAAGAATAATGTTTTACTGATTTCGGAAATGAGAATAAGTATCGGACAAACCACTGCAGCGTTAATAAAGGAAAATGTATTGACAAATAATTAATTATATTAAAACCAAGAGAAACCTCCATCCGCATAAGCTAAGATAAGACGAAATTGTATTACATTTCCTAGATCATGGCTGCTTTAATAAGATTGTTATAAACAAGTATACCCTACTCACACATAGGCACATGTTACTCAAATTGTTTTAAAAGAGATTACGTTATAAAGTGATTAAGACTATGAACTATGAAATGTTTCAGAAAAATAAGAGACTTGAGTATTTGAAATTATGCAACTTGAACTTTTGGAAAAGAATGTTGTTACTTGATTTTAAAAGGAAAGTGTTTATTTAAAGGAGGGCATGATATTGCCTTAGTTTGATTTAAAAGGAAAGCATGGTATTATCTTAATCTGTCTTAAAAGAGAGTTTAAATGTTATGGCCGATTCTACCTCGAGTCCCATGAGATGGGCCGAGACATGTATACCACCCGATTCTACACCGAGTCCATGAGATGGACCGGGAATGTATTCCACACGATCCGACACCGAGTCCATGAGATGGACCGGGAATGTATTCCATACGATCCGACACCGAGTACATGAGATGGACCGGGAATGTATTCCATACGATCCGACACCGAGTCCATGATATGGACCGGGAATGTGACCATGCGATTCCACCTCGAGTCCCATGGGATGGGCCGAGACATGTTACGTATCACACGATTTATACCTAGACTGCCGACAGTGAGGAAGGAGTTCCACGGGCATGAGGGATAACTTGGAGGGCGTGAGTCCCTGACTTGACATGACTGCTTTTATGTAGTAAACTGTAGTTTGGTTATCATACATGTCTCCGGTTTTATATAGACTGTCATGATTTCATTTACAGTATTTTCAGTTTCACATACTTGGTACCTGTTGTACTGACCTCCTTCGGGGGGCTGCGTTCATGCCGCAGGTAGAGGTACATCGGTTGTGGATCCTCGCTCATAGGATCACAGTTCAGCGGTTTGGAAAGCTCCGTTTCTCCGGAGGCTTATCTTCGGTATAGTCCCCTGTCATTGTAAGTACTTGTACATTCAGGGGTATGGCGGGGCCCTGTCCCGTCATAGTTGTTGTTACATTCTTAAGTTCAGAAATCTTGTTGTGGCGGGGTTTGTAAAGGATTATAACTGTTCGGTTTTATGTATATACATGAAGGTAACCGTTTTGGTTAGCCTGTTTTCTTATGTTGTCTCTTGTTTCCTGATTAAATTTTATTTCTGCTGATTTTCTCTGATGTTGTTATCACTAGGGTGCCCGGGGTAAGGCACCAGTCGCGGACCCGAGATCGGGTCGTGACACTACGCCAGTGGGGGATTCGGTGGTAGCTGAGCGGGTATATAGGGCTTGCCCAGTGACTATATGTCACAACCCGAACCCGGGCCCGTGACTGGTGCCTTACCCCGGGCACCCTAGTGATACAACATCAGAGAAAATCAGCGGAAATAAAAACATGAACATGAATTAAGAGAAAAGATAAATAAACGAGCAACCAAAAGCGATTGCCTTCATCATATATACATAAATACCCGAACAATTATCCTTTACAAACCCTTCCAACAATAAAGTCTGCACTCTAAGATTTTTTTACAACGGCTATGACGGGACAGGCCGCCATACCCGAATGTATAAGAAACTACGACTGTGGTAACATACCAAAGATAAGCCTCAGAACGAGCTTCCCAACACGCTGAAATGTGATCCTATAAGCGAGGATCGACATCGATGTACCTTTGACTGCGGCGTGAACGCGGCCCGAAGAGGCCAGATACAACGGTACCAAGTATGTGAAATCAGAAAATCAGAAATGAAATCATAATAGTCTATATAAAGCGAGAGACATGTATGATAACCAAACTACGATTCACAACATAAGCGATCATGTCAAGTCGTGACTCGCCTCAAAGTCATCCTCATGCCCGTGGAACTCCTTCCTCACCGGCGATCTAGGTACAAATCATGTGATACGTATAACATTTCTCGGCACATTTTATGGACCCAATATTTTAAATTGTGGAATACAGTCCCGGTTTTTCACATGAACCGGTAGTCGAGTGGAATACATTCGGATGAACCAGAGTCAAGTGAAATACGTTCGGATGAACCGTCATCAAGTGAAATACATTCGGATGAACCGGTAACCAAGTGAAATACATTCCCGGATGAACCGTAATCAAGTGAAATACATTCCGGATGACCGTAATCAAGTGAAATACATTCCGGATGAACCGTAGTCGAGTAGAACCAAGATTTGCACAACAAGGCTATCACACGTAACATGGTCAAGTTTCATAACAACAAGCATAAGCAAGTTACACACAACTCAAGGTACTTTCATTTTTATGTCAAAGTCGGATTTTAACCCTAAAGTACTACGTACGTTAAATTCCTTTTAAAGATCCATTTATTTTACGAAGGTCACCCGATACCCGTAGTATAAAAATAGAGTGACTAACATTGTTAAGTAAACCAAAATGCTTTCCTTTGTAAAATCAAGTAACAACCTTATTTTCCAAACGTTCAAGTTTGCCTAATTTCAAAAGCTCAAGTTTCTCATTTTAGAAAAGGTTTCGTAGTTCATAGTTTTAAATCCTTTAAAACATAATTCTCCTTTAAACGTTTTGAGAAACATATGTCTTATATGTGAGTAGGTTATTCTTGTTTATAATTAATCTTATTAAGCAGCCATGATCTAGGAAATGTAATATCATTTTGTCTTATCTTAGCTTCTATGCAGATGGAGGTTTCTACTGGTTTTAATACCATACTTCGTTATTCAATACATTTTCCTTTATTTACGCTGCAGTGGTTTGTCGATACTCATTCTGATTTCCGAAATCAGTAAAACATTATTCCTCTTAAAACCAAGTACTCATTACTCACGAATGAGTTTTCACACTTTTAACAAAATTCATATTAATACCATTAAGTCAAGTCTCTTATCTTCTAAAAATCAGTAACCCATTCTTTTTATCACTCTTAAGACGTTATACCTAACTTCCCATAAAGCTAGTACAACTCTTATGTTTTCAAAGCCAAGTATTACTACACATCAAATGGCCATAAGTCAAATCGATTACCCTTTGAAACCACAAAGCATTTTCTTACCTACATAAAGTCATTATAACCAACTACCCATAAAGCCGTTATAACACTTTATGTTTCAAACCAATCAAATACTTTAAACACGTATGCGTCTCATTACTACATAGTTATACACATATCATGCTAGAACAGATAGGAAGAGGTTCACATACCTCGCGACGATTATCGACTAATAGCAAAACGCTCCAAGTACCTCAAACCGTCGGCTACACTCTCAGTCAAGCAGGTCACTCCATACGTAGTACTACAACCTATAGAGGCCACAAAGCGCCTATTAATATCTTTAAATCCTGACGTAGAATATTCTACAGAAAATTCGGCACCTCCCCCCCCCGCAACAGCGTAAATCTCCTCCTCTATCGAGGCTGGCCAAGCCAACCAGGGGTTTGCGTCTGACCGGGCGTGTACAATTCTACTCACAAAGAATACTACACAAGTCTCATGTCTGATCCTAAGTAATCACAGATTGATTCACTTTAAAATTGAGCTTAAGTCGCAAGACATTGCCGCACAATTATAATGTTCAGTTCTATATATAGTATACTTCAACTATATATTCCTACAACATGTAATTTCCAATTACAATAGAAGGTCAAGAGTGTTTACCTCGATAAGCCCAAAATTATCCGAGTTTATATGTCGATCCTGAGCAAGGTTTAGCTCTACTCATGCGCTCAGGCCCGCTCCAACCAACCCTTAGAAGTTCTAACTTCTACTTATAACTTCAACTACGGGTGAAGATTTACTTAGGGTTTCGTTTGTGGTGAGGAAGTATAATAGTATTTTACGGGCTTGTAAAAGGGGTACCTTGGAAAGTACTACAAGGTATTTGGCTAAAGTATTTTGGGCATTATAACAATACTAGGAGAGTATTTCTATACCACAACAAGGGGTATTATACGAAAACAACTAGGCTAGGGGGGGGTACCCCACGGCTAACCACTACAAAGGGGGGGTAGGTTTCGGCCAAGGGGCCTTCAAGAGGGGAGGGTGTGGTGGACGAGAGAACAAGAGGGAGGGAGTGTTTGAGACTTAGGTAGATTGCTCAAGTGAGGATGAAGAAAGTCTTCAACTTAGAGGGGTATTTATAGGTCAAGTGAAGGCCAACCAATGGCCAAGATGAAGACAAGTGCATAGCAAGTGTAAGGCCAAGATTTAGCCATGTGCTACCTTATCCATCTACACAAAATATCCTACCTAACCCTTGACCAAAAAATGCAACACCAAAAACGTGCAAAGGCTAGCTTTTGCCGTCCACTCCTTCCAATTAGAGGGTGACAAGTGTCGCCCTCTCGTTGGTCCAAAATGTTTCGTCTCTCGGAAAAATCCGTAAAAATTAAAAATGCCATAGCCGGAATTTTCCCTACGAAAGCTGTGGAAACGTTTCGTCGAAAAACGACTCTAATCAGGTGTTGTGTACAAATTTCGAAACTAGCCAACTTTAAGGCTCAAATTGCATACGTACGCCCTCACGTACATACTCTGGAAATACGGGGTATAACACTATATGCAGTCGTCAGACCCTAGCCGACTTGATAGAGTTGGATATGACCGATTTTGATGTGATCATGGGTATGGATTGGTTAGATTCTTGCTACGCCAATGTAGGCGTAGGGAGGCGGTTAGTGCAGTTCGGTTTCTGGAGCCGTTTATAGAGTGGGAGGGGAACACTGTGTCGCCGAGGGGTAAGTTTATTTCTTACCTCAAGGCCAGGAAGATGGTTCAGAAGGGGTATATCTACCATCTCATTCGGGTATTTGATACTGAGGCTGTGATACCAGACCTTGATCGATCCAAAGAGTCGAGAGTTCCCAGATGTGTTCCCAGACGACCTCCCGGGTATCCCTCCTGAGAGGGAGATAGAGTTTTGCATTGATATTCTGCCTGACACTCGACCTATATCCATTCCGCCATACAGAATGGCACCTGCCGAGTTGAGAGAGTTGAAGGACCAGCTGAGAGATTTGCTGGAGAAGGGCTTCATCAAGGCCTAGTGTTTCTCCCTGGGGAACGCCGATATTGTTTGTGAAGAAGAAGGATGGGACGCTGCGCATGTGTGTTGATTACAGGCAGCTGAACAAGGTGACTATTAAGAACAGATACCCCTTTCCCAGGATTGATGACTTGTTCGACCAGTTGCAGGGTGCGAGGTGTTTCTCCAAGATGAACTACGATCCGTTACCATCAGTGCGAGTTAGGAGGCGGATGTCCCTAGATCGCATTCGGACGATGCGCACTATGAGTTCAGGGTCATGTCTTTCGGCTTGACCAATGCTCCGGCAGTATTTATGGATTTGATGAACCGAGTATTCAAGACATTTTTGGATACGTTTGTGATAGTATTCATTGATGACATCTTGGTTTATTCTCGCTCGGAGCAGGAGCATGCGGCGTTGAAGCGGTCTTGAGAGTTCTCGGGACCAGCGATTGTATGCCAAGTTTTGAAGTGTGAGTTTTGGTTCGCCGGTGGCGTTCTTAGGCCACATTGTCGGGCCGATGGTATTCGGTGGAATCTGGCAAAGATCGGCGATCGAGACTTGGCCTGAACTCTTACCGGCAGTGCACAACTTCTCGGCGCGGGTATTATTGGAGGTTCGTGGCGCTGTTTGCTTCTATTTCAGCACCTTTGACTAAGCTGACTCAGAAGGCAGCTAAGTTTCAGTGGACGGATGCTTGTGAGGAGGGCTTCCAGTTACTGAAGGAGAGATTGACGACCGCCCCAGTTCTTACTCTTCCAGAGTGTCCAGACGGCTATGTGGTTTATTATGATGCGTCGGGCATCGGTCTTGGATGTGTGTTGATGCAGCAGGGCAAGGTTATAGCTTACGCATCTCGACAGCTCAAGAAGCATGAGAAGAACTACCCCACACATTACTTAGAGTTGGCATCAGGGATTCACGCCTTGAAGATCTGGAGACATTATTTGTATGGAGTTCATGTGGATATTTACACAGACTACAAGAGCCTCCAGTATATCTTCAGCCAGAGGGAGCTGAACTTACGACAGAGACGGTGGTTAGAGCTACTCAAGGATTATGATGTCGATATCCTATACCACCCAGGGAAGGCCAATGTAGTGGCAGATGCCCTTAGTCGTAGGTCGATGGGTAGTCTATCAGATGTGCAGCCAGATAGGAGGGGCATGGTCCGCGAGTTACATCAACTAGCGAGCCTTGGAGTCCGATTGATTGATTCTGATAGCAGTGGGGTTCGGATTCGAGAGGTTGTCGAGTCTTCCATCGTCGAGGAGGTGAAGAGGCGAAAGTATGAGGATCCGATTATGACACGATATCGAGATACGACTCTTCGTGAGGGGAAGGGTCCTTTTGAGGTAGCACCTGATGGGGTGCTAAGGTTTGAGGGCAGGTTGTGTGTTCCAGATATTGCAGGACTTCTACAGCAGGTTCTAGGGGAAGCACACATCGCGCGTTATTCTTGTCACGACCCGACCGGGCGCATGGTGCCTACACAGGCACCCTTTTGGTAAACATCAGAGAATAGCAGCGGAACATACACAACTAAAAAAAATACTTAAACATAAATTAACAACAAGCTAGCCGATAAGGCCACCTTCCGTAAAAATATACTCAATCCAGAAATAGAACAGTACATTTTTTTTTCTTTACAACCCAATCCACAATGTGACTACAGACCTCTAAGAATAACAACTCTGGCGGGACAGGGCCCCGCCATACCCCTGAATGTACAATAAGCAGACAATACCGAGGATAAGCCTCGGAATAAAGGAGCTTCTCAACGGTGAGCAGTGATCCTAAGAGCGAGGATCACCAACTGCATTTTACTGCGGCGTGACGCGGCCGAGAGTCGATAACATGTACCAAATATGTGGCCCGAAATCTTGTAATGAAATCATAAGTCTAAAATAAAACTGGAGACATGTATGATAACTCAATTAACAGTACACCGTGCCTTACTAACAATGAGAGTAAATAGGGGTATACTTACAATATAAAGTAGGAAAGCTCACGATCAGCGGGACCACCGCGCAATGTTATTAAGCAATCTATTCGGGACTATTTCACCGCGTAGATCCGATGGACCCGCGTGAGGTATTCCTCGCGTGGGACTATTTCACCGCGTAAGCCCTTACGGACTCGCGTGAGGTATTCCTCGCATAAATTTGGACCGCCGCGTGGGACTATTTCACCGCGTAAGCCCTACGGACTCGCGAGGTATTCCTCGCGTCGTGGGTAGCAAATCCACGGAAATATGCAATGCCACAAACCGGAATGACCATGACGAATAATATATTACTAGCACAAATCCATATCACACATAACATAAGCACTACCGGCTTATCATACAATACATAAGCAAGTTAAGAAATCCCCTAACTTCTTATTATTCTTGTTATACATATATACACTCTCATTTTAGTTTACCTAAGGCACTATCATGTCTTTTATAAAAAATCCGGGAATTTAACCCAAAGTACTACGTACTTCTATTCTTTTTTAAAATGACTCATTTCATTATAAACCTTCCAAGACACTAATAACCGTAGTATCAAGTTACAATTTCTTTTCAAGACAAGTCACAATACTCTTAGAAATAAAGTTAGGTTTCTAAATCAAGTGACTCCTTTTCTTATAAAACTTTAGGCAATTGATGCCTTAAAATCGAATTGCCTTCCATTAAATCAAGTCATTTATCTTTCCATAAAGCCAATATAACCAACTCCTCATAAAGTCGTTATATTCACTTTATACCTTAGTCAAGTACAATTTCCTATCCAAGGGACTTATACGTTTAAAACGAAACAAGTATCACAATACTTTAAAACTCTTGAGTCCCTTAACATGCTTAAATTACTTAGAGTAAACCACTCTTTAAACTTTCCATAACAACAAGTATCAAGATACTTTCAACATACTTAAAGTCTCTTAGCTTTTGAAAACCAAGATATCCTTAATATTTAAACAAGTGAGTTAATTCCCTAACTCAAACAACTTGGGCATTCTTAAAATAAGCCAAGGATATCAAATAAACTAGATTGTCAAAATCTTGACGTCTACCGTACTATACATTTACACTTGATCATGCTCAAGAGATAAGAAAGTTCCACATACCTCTTGGTTTAATCCACTTGCTAAGTCCAATCGCCGCGTAGTATGTCAACTATAATGACCATAGTGCGTCTATTAACTGTAGTTTCAAGCGTAGAATATTCCAAGTGCAAGTCACTAAATTCTACGGAAAATCGGACAAAGACTTCCTTTGTTTCTACTCACTTTGCCACCTTTTTCAAGGCCGAATACAATAACCAAACACGCCACATTTAAGGCACAATCCAAGAAATTAATCAATAGGGGATTACACGCCTACTAGACGTGTAAAATTCCGCCCCACAAACGATAACAAACTAATACAACTACTAGTCCAATTTCGCCACAATGTATATAACAATACCAATTCTTATTCAATTTCCAATTCAATCCAAATTGGTAGCATAATATGATATCAAGCGCCATTAATTATAGCTACTACATTTTCCAAGTAGGTAACATCGACAATTCAATTTATCGATCAAATTGGATTTCAATTTCAAATGGCTTAATATGTCATTTTCGTATTTTGAGCTTCCAATTCCATAACACTTATCAAACTTCAAAACACATATCACATGACCACTTATAACTTATCATAACATGAAATCTTCAATTACAAAAGTAAAACGAAGATTATACCTCAATTAGCCCAAATATGATCCAAGAGTACAAGTCGATCTCTAGCACCTTTATCTCCTCCTTTCGACATTCCAATCCACCCCAAGCCACCCGAAGCTTATGAAAAACTCATCTTCAAGTTTCAACTTCAAAGTTGAATAACCCTTTAGGTTTTCGCCTTGCGACTAATACGAAAACACCATTTTTCCGGAATCTTTCTATTGAGAAACACTTACAATACCCTTAGGTACCTTGGTTTAAAGTATGGGAATTATTGGACAAAAATTGCAAAATTTTCCTTTGAAACCCTAGGTTGGTAGGAGCACTCTTCAAGTTCATCAAATATTCTTGAAAATTTTCTAAGTGTTTAGCCATGTCTTGCTACTAAGGAGCTTATATAAATATATGGAGGGTCAAGATTAGAACAAATGGGTGGTTTGGATGCATTTCACAAGGATCAAGCCAAGTGGCATTGACTTAGTCAACAATGTCAAGCTAATTGTCTTTGCAAGACTTGGTCTTTTAAATTGTGGTCAAATGACCATTTCCTCCATGTCATTTTCGTCCAAGACCATTAAGGGGGGGTGACACGTGTGTCGCCTCCCGTTCGTTAATATTTCATTTTCTGACAAATTCCAAAATTCTGATAAATTTTTACTCGTCTCAAACCTTAACATTTTTTAGTTCTTATGTACGTTCTTAGAAACATATCCTGAAATTTCCGGGGTGTAACAATTCTATCCATCCGGGGTCGACAAATATGTACCACGACCTCAGATCTGTGTATTGGTGGGATGGCCTAAAGAGTGTTACACCCCGTAGTTCTAGGGTATGTATGTGAGGATGTACGTACGAGAATACGACAGCAATTTTGGAAAGAAAGAAAGATGTGATTTTTCGACGGAAAAGTTTCCGGTTTTTGTGAAGAAAAAGGTTCGTTAATGGGAATTGGATTCCCAGATTTGGTATTTGGACTTCTTGGATTATATTAGAATTTTGAGATTTTATTTTCGGAAATGGTCACGTGGGGCCCACGGGAGAAATTTACGGTTTTGTGGGGCCCGCTTTGTTTTTGAGATTTCCGGTATTTTGGATATTTTCGGAAGACGAAATATTTTGGACGAGTCGGGGGGCGACACGTGTCACCCCCATGTGGCACCTTGGCCGAAATGGTGGGACAAGTGGCTAGCCACTTGTCCCTTGGCCGAAATGGGCTAACAAGTGGCAAGCCACTTGTCTAGCAATTTCGTTGGCCATGTGGTGTGGTGGGACCCACACACACATGGCCCAATCTTGACCCTACACTTACCTTGATCCTAACCCTTGAATTCTCTATAAATAGCCCCTTAGGTTGAAGAGTATTTCATCCACACTTAAGAGCTTTCCAAAGAAAAATATTTTTCCCTCCCTTTGTAAGTTGATTTCGTCCCCCTCCCCTCTTGTGAAGAAAATACTTGGAGTATTATTGTATAATCCCAAATACCTTGGCCTAGTATCCCTAGTAGTATTCCAAAGTTATTTCAATACTAGGAGCCCGGAAATACTACTTTATTCCAATAGCCGTAAAGTGAAACCCTAGAAAAATCTTCCTAGCTTGGTTGAAGTTGTCACGACCCATTCCGGGGCCCGTGACTGGTGCCTTACCGGGGCACCCAAGTAGTCATACATCAGAGTAATCAGCGGAAATATAAAACAAGACATGAAACAATTTATAAAATAAGACACAGTTTATGTGAGAAAACATCGCCTTTCGGCATATATATATAAACATGGTTTAGCAGTTACATCCGATACTGTACAACATGACTACAGACCTCTAAGGAAATATACAACTATGGCGGGACAGGGCCCTGCCATACCCTGACTGTACAAAACTATCTACAACAGGGAGATCATACCCAAAAGTAGAGCCTCCGGAAAGAGATGGAGCTCCCGCACCAACGTAGAGATCCTAAGAATGTGGATCTAGCACTGCTTGCCACCTGCGGCATGACGCAGCCCAGAAGGAGGTCGATCTGACAGTACTAAGTATATGAAGCGTAAAATACTTAAATGAAAACATATCATTTTAAAATCAGTTTTGCAAGTATGTATGAAACAACCAGGGGACCGCATAGTGCCACATCATAAACAAGAGCAACAATAGGTAAAGCGTAGCGGTCTTTTCTAGGCTGCGAATGATCGAGCGAGGGCGATTGCGTAGTATCACCATGCAAGCCTAATCCGGACTCCGTAGTCGCATAGGCCACCCATATAGGCCCGCGTAGGGTATGTAACCCGCATCGAGGGTAGCTACTCCTCGGCGTATCTGGACTCGTAGTCGCGTGGCCACATAGACCGCGTGAGGTATAACCCGCATCACAAACACGGAACTCCGTAGCTCCGCGTAGGTCCCAGACCGCGTGAGGTATTCTCGAATCATGGTCCTGCATCACTTGAGTCTACCCGCGTCGGAGGCGGCTTAACCCCGTGAATATGTCAAGAGGTGAGTGATAGTACACTAACATAACAACTTATCTTTAAACAATGAAGCCAACAAGAATACTCTCTTATACAAACGTTACAAGACACTAACACACATAGCATCATATCATGTCTACTTATCAAACCATCTTATTATTCTTTTCACAATTCAATATAAATCTGTTATAAACACATAGGCAAACTGTTTCTTTTATCAATCTTAAGTGGTTATACTTAACTTCCCATAAAGCTAGTATAACTCTTAAGCTTACATTTAAAACCAATTAGTTCTCTTACATTAAAAATGATTGAGATTCTTTTGAAATGCTTTGATTCTTTATTATTGAGCTTAAGCGCGTGAGGCATTGCGTAAGTATTATTCGGGCTTAAGCGTGAGGCATTCAGTAGTTATTATTCGATTAACACGTATGCGTCTCCGTACTACATATATATTGTAAAATATCATGCTTTTAGGAAGAATCACATACCTTCTCAGCGAAAACCACCTGCCAAGTTGGATATGTCGCGCGCAGAGAATCAGCCTATAATAGTCAGACACGTCTATCAACGTTCAGACTACTTTGTAAACGATTCTAAGCAGAGGGTTCTATATCCTACGGAAAATTGGGCGTACTTCCCTACCGGTGAGCTACTCAAGTCTCTTGTGAAAGCAGTCATGTAAGTACAATTTGATTAATCTTCTTTTAAACCGCCTTCATTGTGATAACAGTTCAATTCTATTGTGATATTCTTCTAAGTATTTAATACTTATTCTTATACTACTACTGATGTAATCTCTAATTCAAAAGAGGTTAGGATTATTTACCTCGGTAAGCCCAATAATATCCCGGATAAAGTCGCTACGAGCAAGGTTTAGCTCTAAGTTATGCGCTCAGGTAGCTCGAAACCTTAGAAGTTCTTCACAACTTCTACTAAGGACTAAGGGATTTGGGCTAGGGTATTTTGGGCATTATAACAATACAAGAAGGCAACTTTCCTACCAAGGGAGGGGGGTAGATTTCGGCTAGGCTAGGGGGGGGAGGCCTCGGCCAACTTCAAAAAGGAGGGGGTAGGAGGCTTTGGACGAAAAGCTTTAGAGAGAGGAGGGATTTTCAAGCCTTGGAAATTGAGTGGTGGCTGAAGAACTCTACATCTAAAGGGGGGTATTTATAGGTCAAGAAGTGGCCAACCAATGGCCAAGATTAAGCCAAGTGCTAGGCAAGTGTAAGGTCAAGATTAGGGCAAGTGTCCTTGGCCAACTTGCACACAAAATATCCTACCAACTCCTTGACTTGTGCCAAGGCACAAAAAACGTGCAAATCTATCCCCAATTCGTCCAATGGACGATTTCAAGTCCACCAATTGGAGGGTGACAAGTGTCGCCCTGCCGTTGGTCCAAAATGTTTTGTCTCTCGGAAAAATCATAAAAATTAGAAATGGCATAGCGGAATTTACCTACGAAAGTTGTGGAAGCGTTTAGTCGGAAAACTATTCGTTTTGTGAGTTGTGCCCAAAAAAAAGCGTCTTGTGCCTAAACTTTAAGGCTAGACTTTTATCGTATTCCACTACGTACATACTCAAAATCAGGTATAACATTCTCCCTTAGAAACATTCGTCGAATGTTCCTTCCCAAAACGATTAACGATAAGATTCTTCATAACTTAAGCGATTTGCAAATGCCACACACGGCCACGTAACAACACTTAGGCATAAGCGATAATGAAGATTTACAAGTAGGAAAGTGAATTACGGAGGTGTGGGAATAGGTGAGGATACTTCTGCCTCATGTCTTCCTCGGCTTCCCGAGTCATCTCTCCTGAGCTTATTCCGCCACAAGACTTTGTGAAGCCACGTCCTTGGTCATGACGCCTAACTCGACGATCGATTATCGCTATGGGAACCTCTCATACGATAACCCCTCGATCACTGGACATCGTCGATCGGTGCACCTAGATGGATCCCGATACATCTCGGCGTAGATCGTGAAAAACCGGATGTCTTGCCTCCGGATCGGACGACGGATCAACTCATAGGCAACCTTGCCTACCTGCGGACAATCGAAACGCCCGATGTACCTTGGTGAGTTTCTTCTTCCCGAATCTCATCACACCGCCGTGGGTGACACCTTGAGAAAACCCAATCATCAAGTGCGAACTCGGATCACGACGGCGATGATCTGCGTCATCGACCATCGACTGCGATTTTATCGATAAGCGCTCTCGGATAAGCTTCACCTTATCCACTGCTTTGCGCCCAAATCTGGTCCCACTAGCGCACCTCGCCCACATCGAACCAACCTATAGGCGTCTGCACTTCCTCCCATACAAGGCCTCGTAAGGCGCCATCGAATCTTGGAGTGGTAGCTATTATTGTACGCGAACTCAACTAGAGGCAAATGATCCTCGGCTACCCACGAAGTCGATAACACGGGCTCGCAGGCATATCCTCAAAGTGCGGATAGTGCGCGGCTTTGTCCGTGCATGCGTGGATGGAATGCGATTACTCGGGCTCACTGCGTCCCTAAACCTCTGGAAAGACCTCGAAGTTAGCGTAAGCGGGCTCCTCTGCGATATGATTGAAATAGGGACTCATGCGATCGACGATCTCTCGGATGTAAAGTGCCGCATAATCCTCAGAAAAAGTCGTCTGGGGAAGAAAGTGGGCTGATTTCGTCGACTGTCAACGATAACCCATATAGAATCATGTCTCCTCCGAGTGCGAGGTAATCCGTGATAAAGTCCATGTTGATTACCTCCCACTTCGGTCGGGATCTCGATAAATGCGTAACAAACCACGGGCCTGCGGTGCTCTACCTTCACTGCGACAACACGGGCGAGCTACGAACTCTGCAGCGTCCTCTTCAAGCCATCCCCAATACATAGATCTAAGGTCGTGGTACATCTTGGTCGACCGGATGGATGAAGTAACGCCGTTGTGTGCTTCCCCAAGAACTCTGCCGAAGTCACGAAACATCTGGAACACAATGCCCTCAAACCTTAGCACCCCATCAGGTGCTACCTCAAAAGGGCCCTTGCCCTCACGAAGAGCTATATTACGATATCGAATCAAAGCTGGATCCTCGAACTGTTTCCTCTTCACCTCCTCGACGATGGAAGACTCGGCAACCTCACGAACTCTAACCCCACTGCTATCAGAATCAATCAAACGGACACCAAGGCTCGCTAACTGATACAAATCACGAACCATGTCCCTCTGCTCTGCACATCGATAGGCTCCCCGTGACCTACGACTAAGGCATACGCCAACACCGGCCTTCCCGGGTGATACGGGATATCAACATCGTAATCCTTAAGCAACTCTAACCACCGTCTCTGCCGTAAGTTCGGCTCCTCCGGTGAAGATATCTTTGGAGGCTCTTGTGGTGCGTAAAAATATCCACGTGAACCCCATACAAATAGTGCCTCGGATCTTGGCGTGAATCACGGCCAACTCCAAATCATGGGTGGGGTAGTTCCTCTCGTGTTTCTTGGTGTCGGGATCGTATGCTATAACCACCGCCATGCTGCGTCAACACACATCCCAACCCGATGCACCGCATCACAATACACGACATAACCATCTGGACCTGCGGAAGAGTAAGAAGCGAGGCGGTCGTCGGTCTCTTTCGGCAAGGAAACCACGCCACAAGCATCGATCCGCTGAAACTTGGTTGCCTTACGAGTCGACCTAGTCAATAGTGCGAGAGATAGAAGCAAACTTCTCCACGAACCGCCGATAATATCCCGAGGCCCGAGCTGCGAACCTCAGCCGGAGTAGTAGGTCTAGGCCAAGTCTGTCGCCTCGATCTTGGCGTATCCACTCGAATGCCATCAGCCGACAATATGCCCAGAAACGCCACGAAGTCAACCAAAACTCACATTTGGAAAACTTGGCGTCAAGCTGGTCTGGAGAAGCTGTCGGCCTGATCGCCAAATGCTCGCATGCTCTGCTCTGGCGAGAATAAACCAAGATATCATCAATGAACACTATCACAAGCGTGTCAAAAATGGTTTGAACACTCGGTTCATCAAATCCATGAATATCTGCGGAGCATTGGTCAACCCAAAAGACATGACCACGAACTTATAATGCGTCTGGGTCGGAATGCGATCTAGGGACATCCACCTTCTCGACTACTTTGATGATAGCCCGATCGCGGATCAATCTTGGAAAACATCTCGCACCAGTGGTCGAACAAATCATCAATCACGGGAAGGGTATACGTTCTTAATGGTCACCTGTTGGTGCTGTAATCAACACATGCGCGGCGTCCGCCCTTCTTCTTCACGAACAATCTGGCGCTCCCACGGAGAAACACTAGGCACGATGAAGCCGCTTCTCCGGAAATCCTAAGCTGATCCTTGACTCTCTCAACTCGGCAGTGTCATTACGTATGGCGGAATGGAAATAGGCGAGTGTCCGCAATATGTCAATACAAAACTCAATCTCCTCTCGGGAGGATACGGAGTCGTCGGAAACACGTCGGGAACTCTGCGACTTTGGGGCGGAAAATCTGGTACGCGACTTGATTATCAAACACGAGCGAGATGGTAGATATACCGCCTGCACCATCTTCCTAGCCTGAGGTAGGAAATAAACCGACCCTCGGCGATCTGGTGCTCCTCCCACTCAACAATGGCTCCTCGAGCTGGAACCGTACTACTCTCTGCGATCTACATTGGCGTAGCAAGAAGCTAGCCAATCCATCCCGTGATCACGTCGAAGTCAATCATCTCCAACTCTATCAAGTCGGCTAGGTCCGACGGTGTAAATAGTCACAAGACAAGCCCTATATACCGCCGAGCTACCAGAATCACCACTGGCGTAGCTACCTCGAAAGGGTCTATGGACTCGGGCTCTATCCCTATCCTACTAGCAACAAGGGAGATATATGGGGCCAGTAGAACCGGATCTATCAAAGCATACACATCAAACCCGAAGCGATAAGGTACTGTGGCGACATCGGTGAGGCCTCACGATCTGTCGGTGGACAAAGCATAAACGCGGTTACGAGGACCGCTAGAACAGGACGCGCCACGACCTGCCGCGACTGGGTCCATGAGTACCTTGCCCTCGGGCGGTAGGCTGTCGAGGATGAAGAAGACCGCGAAAGAACTTACATGGTGACCACCCTACCATCAAGATCGCCGCCGGACGGTTCCTCGCATAGTGACCTGGCGCCCTGGCCAATCAAACAAGCTCGTAGCACCACAACTCCGAAGTGGGATCTGCGCATCGGCCACACCGGGGGTGGTCCCGTCGGCGGTACCTCTGCTCTAGGCGTCAAGTCCGGGGCCTGGTGCGCTCTCGAATATCCTGGTGTCTTGAGGGCGGTCGCGAGTGCTCTGGTGGCGTGGTGCAAATCTCGGCCGCTGAGGCCGCCCACCACGATAGCCACCAAAAGACCCTGCCGTCCTGGTCTTCTGCTGCTGCTGCCTGTCAACCCGTCGGTCTCTACGCTCCTCACATCTAAGAGCATGAGCCTGCATGCGGGTAATGTCCATACCCAGCTGAAGAGAAACACCCGCACATGACTCAGCCATATAGTCATCTAGCCGGTGGCGTGGCGGTGCACCTATCCTCCATATCTGCTACAACGGCCGGGACATATCGAGCCAATGAATCAAACTCGACATTGTACTCACCGACGGTCGTCCTCTGCGCCTCAGCGATAAAAATCTATCACCGCGCCCTCGCCATCTGTGGAGGCAAGAAGTGAGTGAGAAAGCCTCGAGAACTCATCCCAGTAGGCTGAGGGCGCGTGCTCTCCCGGGATAACTCCCATGAATCAAACCAATCATTGCGGTATCACGCAAAGCTATGTGAACCAAAGATCACGGACTCGGTCTCGGCCACGATCACTCTCGAATCCTCTATAGGCGACGGATGAACTCCTGCGGATCATCCTCCGGCCTCGACCGTAAAACTCGGCGGGCTCTGACTCGAAGTCTCGTAGCCTCAAACTCTGCGCCTCGGGTGAACCACGGTACGGCCGGGGTGGAAGCTGCTGCGTCGGCTGTCCTCATGTGCGCCACGATCACGGCGATGGTGGGCCATCTCCTTGTACCCTAACTCCTCCGCCCGGTGTGGGGCGGGAGGTGTGGAGTGCCGTGGTCTCTCTTTGGGGCGGCGGCCGTAGAACTCGCCGTCTCGGTATAGGCCCGGGCGAGCCCTCGTGACTCTAGGTGTCCCAGCGACTCCGCCGGGCCTTGCCATACGGGCGGGTTGCCTTACGTGGAGGCATAACTGTTACAGAAAAAGAATACGTTAGAGGGGTCCAATTTTAACACAGCTCTAAAGCACGATCTCAGAGTGAGAAGAGTGGAAACCAATCCTAAATATCCTATAGCCTCCTGATTATTGGTGTGGTGCAACACACCGATAATCGACTCTACTAGATACGGATGTAGACACTTTCCAGGATTAAGCGCTCACGATACCACTTTTGTCACGACCCATTCGGGGCGTGGTCGTGCCTTAGGGGCACCCAAGTAGTCATACATCAGTAATCGGCGGAAATATAAAACAAGACATGAAACAGTTTATAAAATAAGACACAGTTTAAGTGAGAAAACATCGCCTTTCGGCATATATATATAAACATGGTTTAGCAGTTACATCCGGTACTGTACAACATGACTACAGACCTCTAAGGAAATATACAACTATGGCGGGGCAGGGCCCCGCCATACCACTGGCACAAAACTATCTACTGACAGGAGATCATACCCAAAGTAGAGCCTCGGAAAGATGGAGCTCAGACACCAACGTAGAGATCCTAAGAATGTGGATCTAGCACACCTTGCCCTTACCTGCGGCATGAACGCGGCCCAGAAGGAGTCGATACAACAGTACTAAGTATATGAAGCGTAAAATACTTAAATGAAAACATATCATTTTAAAATCAGTTTTGCAAGTATGTATGAAACAACCAGGGACCGCGCATAGTGCCACATCATAAACAAGAGCAACAATAGGTAAAGCGTGAGTCTTTTCTAGGCTGCGAATGATCGGCGGGGCCAATTGCGTAGTATCACCATGCAAGCCTAATCCGGACTCCGTAGTCCGCATATGCCACCCATATAGGCCCGCATGGGTATGTAACCCGCATCGAGGGTAGCTACTCCGGCGTCGTCACGGACTCGTAGTCCGCGCCACATAGACCGCATGAGGTATAACCCGCATCACAAACGGAACTCCGTAGCTCGCAGGTCCCTTGGACCCGCATGAGGTATTCTCGAATCATGGTCCCAGACCGCCTGAGTCTACCCCGCATCGGAGGGCAGCTTAACCCCCGATAATATGTCAAGAGGTGAGTGATAGTACACTAACATAACAGCTTATCTTTAAACAACAGAAGCACAACAAGAATACTCTCTTATACAAATGTTACAAGACACTAACACACATAGCATCATATCATGTCTACTTATCAAACCATCTTATTATTCTTTTCACAATTCAATATAAGTCTGTTATAAACACATAGGCAAACTGTTTCTTTTATCAATCTTAAGTGGTTATACTTAACTTCCCATAAAGCTAGTATAACTCTTAAGCTTCGCTTAAAAACCAATTAGTTCTCTTACATTAAAAATGATTGATTATTCTTTTGAAATGCTTTCGATTCTTTATTATTCAGCTTAAGCGTGAGGCATTGTCGTAAGTATTATTGGGCTTAGCGTGAGGCATTGCCGTAGTTATTATTCGATTAACACGTATGCGTCTACCGTACTACATATATATTGTAAAATATCATGCTTTTAGGAAGAATCACATACCTTCTCGTGAAAACCACCGAGTTGGATATGTCGCGCGAAGAATCGACTATAAAAGTCGAACACGTCTATCAACGTTCAGACTACTTTATGTGATTCTAAGCAGAGGGTTCTATATCCTACGGAAATTGGGCGATCTTCCCTGCGGTGAGCTACTCAAGTCTCTTGTGAAAGCGGTCGCATGTAAGTACAATTTGATTAATCTTCTTTTAAACCCTTCTACTGTGATAGTTCAATTCTATTACGTGATATTCTTCTAAGTATTTAATACTTATTCTTATACTACTACGGTATGTAATCTCTAATTCAAAGAGGGTTAGGATTATTTACCTCGGTAAGCCCAATAATATCCCGGATAAAGTCGCGCTGAGCAAGGTTTAACTCTAAGTTGTATGCGCTCAGGTAGCTCGAAACCTTAGAAGTTCTTCACAACTTCTACTAAGGACTAAGGGATTTGGGCTAGGGTATTTTGGGCATTATAACAATACAAGAAGGCAACTTTCCTACCAAGGAGGGTAGATTTCAGCTAGGCTAGGGGAGGCCTCGGCAACTTCAAAAGGAGGGGGTAGGAGGCTTTGGACGAAAAGCTTTAGAGAGAGGGGGAGGGATTTTTCAAGACTTGGAAATTGATTTGTGGATGAAGAACTCTTCATCTAAAGGGGGGTATTTATAGGTCAAGAAGTGGCCAACCAATGGCCAAGATTAAGCCAAGTGCTAGGCAAGTGTAAGGTCAAGATTAGGGCAAGTGTCCTTGGCCAACTTGCACACAAAATATCCTACCAACTCCTTGACTTGTGCCAAGGCACAAAAAACGTGCAAATCTATCCCCAATTCGTCCAATGGACGATTTCAAGTCCACCAATTGGAGGGTGCCAAGTGTCGCCCTCCCGTTGGTCCAAAATGTTTCGTCTCTCGGAAAAATCCGCAAAAATTAGAAATGGCATAGCCGGAATTTACCCTACGAAAGCTGTGGAAACATTTCGTCGGAAAACTATTCGTTTTGTGAGTTGTGCCCAAAAAAAACGTCTTGTGCCTAAACTTTAAGGCTAGACTTTTGTACGTATTCCCTTACGTACATACTCTGGAAATACGGGGTATAACAGAAGTATTTAGAGAAGTTGTTTGGAAACTTCTAAAGGTCGCTTGGAGCGGGTTGGAGCGTAAGGAATTGGAGCTAAACGTTGCTCAGGATCGACTTATAAACTTGGATAATTTTGGGCTTATGGAGGTAATGATCTATGTTCCCCTATTGTAATTGGATATTACATGTTTTTATAATGTATAGTTGAGTATACTATATATAGAATGGAGATTGATAGAATTAAACTGTATTTACATTGGATTTGTATTCTGATGAGACTTGTTGTATATTGTGGCGAGAATTGAACACGTCAGGTTAGACGTGTAATCCCCTGGGAGTTGTTGTCCTGGTAGCGGGCCTTGGTAGGGGAGGAGAGTTGTGTGATTACGGGGGGAGAGTCTTGCGAATTTTTACGTAGAAAAAGGAATCTTGCAGTTAGAATATTCTACGAAGAGATCTAGGAATTGATAGGCGTTTTGTGGCCTTTATAGGTTGCAGTACTATGAGTAGCGTATTCTACTTGAAGAGTGGAAACGGCTAGCAGGGTTACAGTACTGGGGAGCGTTTTGCTAATTGTCGATAATCGTCGCGAGGTATGTGAATCTCTTCCTATCTTTTCTAGCATGATTGTTGTGAACTATGTAGTACGGTGAGCGTACATGTGCTAAGTGATTTGGTTGGTTTAAAACATAGGGTGTTATAATAGCTTTATGGGAAGTTAGTTATAACGACTTTATGTAGGTAAAAGAATGGTTTATTGATTGTAGAAGTTAAGAGACTTGATCTTGAAAGATAAGAGACTTGACTTATAACGACTTGTTTTCGGAAAAAGAGGAGTAACTTGATTTTAAGTATAGGTTACTTGTTTTGAAAAGAGTAAGTTATGTGGGTTTTAAAAGAATACTTGTTGTTGTTTTAAAAGAAAAGAGACTTTTGGAATTTAAGAGTTTTTGGTTTAGAACATAAAGTGTTATAACAGCTTTATGGAAAGTTAGTTATAACGACTTTATGAAAACAAAGGAATGGTTTTTATCATTGGTTTTAAAATGGTAACTTGACTTTAAAAGGAGAAGTGTTTTGGTCTAAAAAGAAGGCATGGTATTGTCTTAATTTGGTTTAAAAAGGAAAGTCTGGAAGTTGTTTTGGTTTAATTAAAATGTTAGTCACTTTATTTTGATTCTACGGGTATCGGGTGACTTTTGTAAAAGAAAGGGATCTTCTAAAAAGAATTTAACGTACGTAGTACTTGGGGATTAAAAACCTGGACTTGTCATAAAATGAAAGTACCTTGAGTTGTGTGTAGCGTGCCATGGTTGTGTGTGATAGCCTTGTTGTGCAAGTGTTGTATTCTTATGTTACCGCATCTCTCGATGGAGGGCCGGTCATGTTATTCTTGATTGATGGACATACTGACACGATGGGTGGCCCACGAGTATGCTTCCATTTTGATTTCTGTCTTGTTGTTTCCTTTTGGACATACTGACACGATGGGTGGCCCACGGGTATGTTTCCATTAGGAGTGTTATTTTGTTAATCACTTTGGACATACTGACACGATGGGTGGCCCACGGGTATGTTTCCATTAGGAGTGTTATTTTGTTAATCACTTTGGACATACTGACACGATGGGTGGCCCGAGTATGCTTCCATTTTGATTTACATCTTGTTGTTTCCTTTTGGACATCTTGACCACGATGGGTGGCCGGGTATGGTTCCATTAGGATTGTTGTTCCATGGACTAGCTCTCCATGAGGTTTCTTGATCGGCCTTGGTATCGGTGGTTGGCTTTCGTACTTGCCCGTCTCGTGGTGATTCGGCCTTGGTACACAGTAGTTAGCCTTCGCACTTGCCCGTTCGGTGTAGTGGCGAAGTCTCGTGATCTGACCTTGGTATCGGTAGTTAGCCGTACTTGCCCGGCCATGCGTGGCGCGAGCTTGGTATCACAGTAGTCGGCTTTCGTACTTGCCCCGTGTCAGCTTCGTGGTTTGGTTGTATAGTATTGTTAGTACAGTTGTTATGACACAGGTGGGACCTAGTGTTCATGTGTACTTCTTGGTGTGATTATATCATAGACTGCCGGCAGTGAGGAAGGTATTCCACGGGCATGATTGATGTTGTGGGCGTGAGACCCATTGTTATACTTGAGTAATGACTTTGAGGGTGTGAGTCACGACTTGACATATTTGTTTATACATTATGGTATGGTTGGTTATCATACATGTCTCGCTTTATATAGACTATTATGATTTTATTTCTGATATTTCTGATTTCACATACTTGGTACTGTTGTCTGACCTCGCCCGGTGCGTTCATCTGCGCGGTAGAGTCGTCGGTTGTGGATCCGCGCTCTTAGGATCACTGTTCAGCTTTTTGGGAAGCTCCGTTTCTTCGGAGGCTTATCTTTGGTATAGTCCCCTGTCAGTGTAGTTACTTGTACATTCAGGGGTATGGCGGGGCCTTGTCCCGTCATAGTTATGGTTACATTCTTAGAGTGCAGTAATCTTGTTGTGGGCGAGTTTGTAAAAGGATTTAAGCGTTCGTTGATATATATATGTATATATTCGGGAAGGTGACCGTGTTAGTTGCTTTGTTTCATACTTTAACTCTTGTTTCATGTTTAAGTTTTATTTCGCTGATTTTCTCGATGTTGTATCACTAGGGTGTCACGACCCGACCCGGGGCATGGCCGGTGCCTACCGGGCACCGTTCAGGTATACATCAGAGAATAGCAGCGGAACATACACAACATAAACACATGTGTAAATAAAAACGTCACAGGCTAGCCGATCAGGCCGCCTTCCATAATATAACATAATCAAAAGTACAACTCAGTTCTTACAGCCCAACCACATATGTGAATACAGACCTCTAGGAATAACAACTGAACAACTGTGGCGGGACAGGGCCCCGCCATACCCCTGAATATACATGAATCTACTACCTCAGGGAAACCGTACAAGAGATAAGCCTCCGGAGCAAATGGAGCTTTTCTCAAAACTGAACCGAGATCCTATGAGCAAGGATCACCAACATGGGTACCTAAAACCTGCGGGCATGAACGCAGCCCCCCGAAGGGGGTCAGTACAACAGGTACCGAATATGGAACAGAAATAACGTCTGATGCGATCATAATCAGACAAAAGAATGACAGGGACAAGTATAAAAAGTACATACCAGATCCTGCCGTGTCATTACCACTTATGAACTTAATCGTAGCTTATTATCTTTTCCCATTTTCAATAAAAGTTATAGTCACATTCTTATGTACATGATTAGGAAAATCATTAAGTTCATTACCATATAACTTACTTATCTTTCATAACACAATCCGGCCCTTTATGGAGGGACGCATATACTACGACCCAATTCGGGGCGCGATCAAGTCACAAAATAGCAAAGTGTGGCGTGGAATCCCCATCACCGCCGGCTATAAGTGTCAAATATAACCATGTGGCGCGTGGCATCCCACCTCACCGTCGGCGTACATACACAATACATATATATATCTCTGCCGTGGAATCCCACATCACCGCCGATGACTATAGGTGTCAAATATAACCATGTGACGCGCCGTGGCATCCCTCACCGTCGGCGTACATACACAATACATATATATCTCTCGCGTGGAATCCCATCACATCATGGCACTATAGGTGTAAAATATAACCATGGGTCTCACGCCCGTAATATCAATCAAAGCGGTGGTATAACGTCTTGGGGTTACCCGCCATTTATACTCTTACTGGAGAAGGTGGTAAGCGAGGTATAACGTCTTGGGTCTTGCCCGCCATTTATACTCTTACTGGAGAAGGTGGTATAACGTCTTGGGGCTTGCCTCATTTATACTCTTACCCTATCTCGTAGGTCGTCAAACAACACATAAAGCGGTGGTACAGCGTCTTGGGGTTTACCCGCCACTTATACTCTTACCACGGAGAAGGTGGTATAACTTCTGGGCTTGCCGCCATTTATACTCTTACCCTATCTCGACTGACCATCAAACAAGACATAAGCACTACCATGTCTTTTATAAAAATCCGAATTTAACCAAGTACTACAAATAACGGAAGCATACCGTGGAATCCCACATCAGCGCCGATGCGTCAAGTAACTTACAACAAGATCGGACCCTCCAAGAGACACGGCAACGTAATAAAACATAATACTCGCACTCAAAGGATATCACCAGCACATATAGGCTAATTCTCAATTAACCAAGCCAAAGTACTTATCAAGGCACACATAGAATAATTCTCATTTAACAAGCCAAAGTACTTATCAGGGCATACTTAGACAAATTCCCAATAAATCAAGCCAGAGTACTAATCAAGGCACACTTAGACAAATTCTCAATTTATCAAGACAAAGTACTAATCAAGGCATCACATAGAATTATTCTCAATTAAACAGGCCAAAGTACTACGTACGTATTCTTTTTAAGAGACTCCTTTTTGTGTAAAACCCCAAGATACTAACACCCGTAGTATCCAGGCTTGTGTACATTTCACATAAGTCACGATACTTTTAGAAATACATTTCTCGGCTTCTAAATCAAGTAACCCATACATAAAAGCTTTAAGCAAGTGATACCTTTAAATCACATTGCCCTTCCTTAAAACAAGTTAATTCTTTGATTACTTTATTAGAAAACCATTCTCCTAACTTTCCATAAAGCCGTTATAACCAACTTCCCATAAAGCCGTTATAACCCTTTATGGTTTTAGACAAAACTCTTTCCTTTTGTAACCAAGAGACTTCTACTTTTTGAAACCAAGTATTATATACTTTCAAATCAATTCTCTTAACTTTCAAAAATACAATTAGTCTCTTAACCTTAGAAATCGAGTGACTCCTTTTATTATAAAACCTTAGGCAATTGATGCCTTAAAATCAAGTTGCCTTTTTACTAAAATCAAGTCATTTATCTTTCCATAAAGCAAATATAACCAACTCCCCATAAAGTCGTTATATTCACTTTATGCCTTAGCCAAAAATATAATTTCCTATCGAGGACTTATACGTCTAAAACGGAACAAGTATCACATACTTTAAAACTCTTCAAGTCCCTTAACTTTAAATAAAACTTAAGACATCCTTTATACTTTCAAAGAAGCGAGTTAATCTCCTAACTCACCCGACTTGGCCATTCAATAAACTAGTAAAGGATATCAAGGTGTTGTACGTCTACCGTACTACACACGTGCAACTAGTCATGCTCAAAGATAGGAAAAGTTCTACATAGAGTAAATCACCCAACTACCTCTTAACTTCTAAGAGTAGAAGGAAACATGAAATGATACCACAAGTATATTCCATACATAGAATCATGCCAAAGGAAGGAAGAGGTTCACATACCTCGCGACGATTATCGACACGTGGCAAAATGCTCCAAAGTACTTCAATCTTGATAGCTATTCCATCCTTCAAGTAGGATCGCTATACTTAGTACTTCAACCTATAATGGCCACAATACGTCCATTAACCTCTTACTTTAAACGTAGAATATCCTAAGTACCAAGTCACTAACCTACGGAAAATCGGACAGACCTCCTTTGTTTCTACTTACTTTGCCACCTTTTTCAAGGTGAATACAATAACCAAACAGCCCCAAATGGCTCACCACAATCTATAAGGTAGTCGATACAAATAAATAACCATACATTGATTGGCTCACCACAATATAGAAGGTAGTCGATACAAATGAATAACAAACTATTACAAACTACAAGTACAAATTCGGCCATCTTGAGTTCAACAATACCAATTCTTATCCAATTTCCATTTCAATCCAAATTGGTAGCATAACATGATATCAAGTCGCATTTGATTATAACAATCCATAATCTTTAAGTAGGTAACATGCGACGATTTCTAATAAACGACCAATTAGTAATCCAATTTTCAAGTGGCTTATATAACATTTGGTTAGCTACAAGCACTCCATAATACTTATAACTTCAACATATCAACTTCATGCTAGCAACAAGTAAAGCTAACAACAACAATATAAATATATAATCTTGTAACACCTTTAAAAGACAAGATTATACCTTAACGATTCTTAATCCAATTCCAAATCCGAAGTCGCTCCCTAGTAGTTTAGAGCCTCTCTAAAACACTTCAATCCGCTTGTTGAGACCCTTAGAACAACACCAACAATTATCCTTCAATTCTCCAAACAAAACCTAGAAAGACCATTAGGTTTTCGTTTTGCGACTAACCCGTAAACCATCTTTTTCCAAGATTTTTCTATTGAGATATGTTTACACTACCCTCAAGAACCTTGGTTTAAAGTGTGGAGTCAAATGGACAAGAAACAAATTTTTTTCCTTTTCTTAGTGCTAGAACCCGAGAGCCTTTGCTATGGTTCTTCAATTTTTTGTGAAATTCTTCTAAGTGTTTAAGCTTGTCTACTACTACTAGTATTATATAGTGCAATGTAGGGTCAAGATGCAAACAATTGGGTGGTTTGGATGATCTCTTATAAAATATCAAAACTTTTGGGACCTTTGACTTTGGTCAAGAAACTCAAGCTCATTAATAGGAAGACTTTGTCATCTTAAGACTATGGTCAATGACCATTTTGGCCATGCCTATTTTCGTCCAAGGCATCAATAAGGGGGGTGACAAGTGTCGCCCTCCCATTCTTCACAATATTACGTTTTCCGACAATTTCACAATTCCGATAAATTTTTACAAGTCTCAAATCTTAACACTTGCGAGTTATTACGTACGTTCTTAAAGCATGTCCTGTAAATACGGGGTGTAACATTCTTCCCCCCTTAGAAACATTCGTCCTCGAATGTTCTTTCGGAGTCCAATCTAATTAAAACGCGACATAGTCTCCTTATACTACACCCTTCTTACGACATATGCCACCCATGGCCACATAACAATTTTATACTAAGATGTCATCTTTGGCACTCACGAAGCCAACCAGCCCATACTTATAATGACCTCAAAGTCTGTCATAATCCCCTCTACTAGGTCTACTAGAATTCCGACGATCGTATCATCACCGAAAACCTCGTATTCATTTCGGCTACCACCCACCACACTCACGGGTGTAGTTACCTCGAAAGGTTCTTATGGATTCAGGCTCTATTCCTTTACACTTGGTTGTTATCTTTCTTACTGGTCGCGCTCTTTCCGTACTTCCAACTCATACTAGTATACATAACTTCCATACCAATTCTGGCCTCTAATCTTTGGAGTCACTCTATAATATAATATACGACTATTTAGGCTTTCGCGACTGGTTCGGTGGAGCGTCCACGAACGTAAAACCATTAACTAGACTTGGGCCTTGCGCCGCCGTGACCGTCACGTGGCGGAAATACTACCAACTGATCCCACTCCATTCCGGTCCATGGGAGACCGTATGCAGTCCTCGGCGCGACTTAACTCTTATTCTTGGTCTATAATAAATCTTTCTGCAGAAGACCTTGTATGCGTCTAAGGTCTCGTGATCGTGATATTCTTAGGCTCGCAATTTCCATGCTCCAAGCCTACCTTATTAGTCCCCGTAGCGGTACAAAAACTTCTCGTAATACCATGAACATGTTGTCTCGATCCACAACAACCATTGCTTACTCTATCTGGACCTCGTCAGTATAATTCTCTTAAGCTTTAGCGACAATCTATTAACATGACATTCCTTTAAGTTCCTTAACATGGCTTCTTAAGGGTTCACTACCCTATCAGACAACTCATCCCTTCCCAACTATCTCAAAACAACACATAAGATCTTGCGAGAATTCATTAACTATTCCATACCTTCCCGGTATCTAGTTAGTCTTTACCACTCTTGGTAAATCTAAAACCATTCTAGGCAACCCATAAATGACCCTCAAACATAACTCCGTATAGATGTATGTCACAATACCAACTATACTATATCATTACCAACCTGGATACGAAATCCACATAGTCCTTCCTGGGTCACTGTTGCCTTTCTCGTAGCTGCAATCAACATAACTCGTTAGGGAGGGACGACCCTAACAACACTGACTGTCGCGCGATCTCGGGTGAGAAGAATGAAAACCAATCCTAAATGTCCTGCGACCTCCTGATTATAGATGTGGTGCACAACACACCGATAATCAAGACTCTACTAGACACGGTGCATAGACACTTTCAGGACTAAGCGCTCACGATACCACTTTTGTCACGACCCGACCCCGGGGCCGCGACTGGTGCCCTACCTGGGCACCCCGTTCAGGTATACATCAGAGAATAGCAGCAGAACATACACAACATAAACACATGTGTAAATAAAAACGTCACAGGCTAGTCGATCGGGCGCTTCCGTAATATAACATAATCAAAAGTACAACTCGGTTCTTACAGTGACCACATATGTGAATACGGACCTCAAGGAATAGCAATCGAACAATGTGGCGGGACGGGGCCCGCCATACCCACGAATATACATGAATCTACTACCTCGAAGCCGTACAAGAGATAAGCCTCGAGCAAATAGAGCTTTTCTCAGCGAGCAGAGATCCATGAGCAAGGATCGCGAACCTGGGTACCTAAAACATGCGGGCATGACGCGGCCCCGAAGAAGTCGATAACAGTGCAGAATATGGAGCAGAAATAACGTCTGATGCAGATCATAAGCATACAAAAGAATGGCGAGGACAAGTATAAAAAGTACATACGGATCTGTAGTGTCATTACCAACATGACTTAATCGTAGCTTATTATCTTTTCCATTTCAATAAAAGTTATAGTCACATTCTTATGTAGATGATTAGGTAATATCATTAAGTTTATTACAATATAACTACTTATCTTTCATAACACAATCCGGCCGCTTTATGGAGGGGCGCGTATACTACCCAATTCGGGCGCGATCAAGTCACAAAATAGCAAAGTGTGGCGTGGAATCCCCAATCACTGCGACTATAAGTGTCAAATATAACCATGTGGCGCGTGGCATCCCACCTCCGTCGGCGTACACATACACAATACATATATATATCTCCTGCGCGGAATCATCCGTCATCGTGACTATAGGTGTCAAATATAACCATGTGGCGCGCGTGGCATCCACCTCAGCGTCGGCGTACACATTACACAATACATATATATCTCACGCCGTGGAATCCACATCATCGTCGGACTATAGGTGTAAATATAACCATGGGTCTCACGCCCGTAATATCAATCAGCGGTGGTATAACGTCTTGGGGTTACCCGCCGTTTATACTCTTACGGAGAAGGTGGTAAGCGAGGGTATAACGTCATGGGTCTTGCCCGCCATTTATACTCTTACCTGGAGAAGGTGATATAACGTCTTGGGGCTTGCCTCATTTATACTCTTACCCTATCTCGTAGGTCGTCAAACAAAACATAAGCGGGTGAGTACAACGTCTTGGGGTTTACTCTCACTTATACTCTTACCTGGAGAAGGTGGTATAACTTCTTGGGGCTTGCCCTCGTTTATACTCTTACCACTATCTCGTGAGCCATCAAACAAGACATAAGCACTACCATGTCTTTTATAAAAATCAGAATTTAACCGAGTACTACAAATAGCGGAAGCATACGTGGAATCCCACATCATCGATGCGTCGAGTAACTTACAACAAGACAACCGCCTCCAGGAGTCACGACAGCGTAATAAAACATAATACTCGCTCAAAGGATATCACGTACATATAGGCTAATTCTCAATTAACCAAGCCAAAGTACTTATCAAGGCACACGTAGAATAATTCTCATTTAACAAGCCAAAGTACTTATCGGGGCATACTTAGACAAATTCCCGATAAATCAAGCAGTACTAATCAAGGCACTTAGACAAATTCTCAATTTATCAAGCCAAAGTACTAATCAAGGCATCACATAGAATTATTCTCAATTAAGCGGGCCAAAGTACTACGTCGTGCATTCTTTTAAGAGACTCTTTTTGTGTAAAACCCGAGATACTAACACGTAGTATCGGGCTTGTGTACATTTCACATAAGTCACGATACTTTTAGAAATACATTTCTCGGCTTCTAAATCAAGTGACCCATACATAAAAGCTTTAAGCAAGTGATACCTTTAAATCACATTGCCGCTTCCTTAAAACAAGTTAATTCTTTGATTACTTTATTAGAAAACCATTCTCTAACTTTCCATAAAGCCGTTATAACGACTTCCCGTAAAGCCGTTATAACCCTTTATGGCTTTAGACAAAACTCTTTCCTTTTGTAACCAAGAGACTTCTACTTTTTGAAACCAAGTATTATATACTTTCAAATCAATTCTCTTAACTTTCAAAAATACAATTAGTCTCTTAACCTTAGAAATCGAGTGACTCCTATTATTATAAAACCTTAGGCAATTGATGCCTTAAAATCAAGTTGTCTTTTACTAAAATCAAGTCATTTATCTTTCCATAAAGCAAATATAACCAACTCCCATAAAGTCGTTATATTCACTTTATGCCTTAGCCAAAATATAATTTCCTATCGAGGGACTTATCGTCTAAAGCGGAACAAGTATCACATACTTTAAAACTCTTGAGTCCATAACTTTAAATAAAACTTAAGACATCCTTTATACTTTCAAAGAAGCGAGTTAATCTCTAACTACTTCGACTTGGCCATTGATAAAATAGTAAAGGATATCGAGGTGTTGTCGTCTCTGCGTACTACACACGTCGCAACTAGTCATGCTCGAAGATAGGAAAAGTTCTACATAGAGTAAATCACTGACTACCTCTTAACTTCTAAGAGTATAAGGAAACATGAAATGATACCACAAGTATATTCCATACATAGAATCATGCCAAAGGAAGGAAGAGGTTCACATACCTCGCGACGATTATCGACACGTAGCAAAATGCTCCAAAGTACTTAAATCTTGATAGCTATTCCATCATTCAAGTAGGATACACTATACTTAGTACTTCAACCTATAATGGCCGCAATCGTCCATTAACCTCTTACTTTAAATGTAGAATATCCTAAGTGCCAAGTCACTAACCTACGGAAAATCGGACAGCACCTCGCTTTGTTTCTACTTACTTTGCCACCTTTTTCAGGGCGAATACAATAACCAAACAGCCCCAAATGGCTCACCACAATCTATAAGGTAGTCGATACAAATAAATAATCATACAGCCCCAATTGGCTCACGCAATATAGAAGGTAGTCGATACAAATGAATAACAAACTATTACAAACTACAAGTACAAATTCGGCCGTCTTGAGTTCAACAATACCAATTCTTATCAATTTCCATTTCAATACAAATTGGTAGCATAACATGATATCAAGTCGCGTTTGATTATAACAATCCATAATCTTTAAGTAGGTAACGTGCGGCGATTTCTAATAAGCGACCAATTAGTAATCGATTTTCAAGTGGCTTATATAACATTTGGATTTAGCTACAAGCGTTCCATAATACTTATAACTTCAACATATCAACTTCATGCTAGCAACAAGTAAAGCTAACAACAACAATATAAATATATAATCTTGTAACACCTTTAAAGACAAGATTATACCTTAACTATTCTTAATCGATTCCAAATCCGAAGTCGCTCCCTAGTAGTTTAGAGCACATCCAAAAACTTCAATCCGCTTGTTGAGACCCTTAGAACAACACCAACAATTATCCTTCAATTCTCCAAACAAAACCTAGAAAGACCATTAGGTTTTAGTTTTCACGACTAACAGTAAACCATCTTTTTCCAGATTTTCTATTGAGATATGTTTACACTACCCTCAGAACCTTGGTTTAAAGTGTGAGTCAAATGGACAAGAAACAATTTTTTCCTTTTCTTAGTGCTAGAACAGAGCACTTTGCTATGGTTCTTCAATTTTTGTGAAATTCTTCTAAGTGTTTAAGCTTGTCTACTACTACTAGTATTATATAGTGCAATGTAGGTCGAGATGCAAACAATTGGGTGGTTTGGATGATCTCTTATAAAATATCAAAACTTTTGGGACCTTTGACTTTGGTCAAGAAACTCAAGCTCATTAATAGGAAGACTTTGTCATCTTAAGACTATGGTCGATGACCATTTTGGCCATGCCTATTTTCGTCAAGGCATCGATAAGGGGGTGACAAGTGTCGCCCTAAATTCGTCCTGATATTACGTTTCGACAATTTCACAATTAGATAAATTTTTACAAGTCTCAAATCTTAACACTTGCGAGTTCTTACGTCGTTCTTAAAGCATGTCCTGTAAATACGGGTGTAACATTCTTCCCCCAGAAACATTCGTCCTCGAATGTTCTTTGAGTCGATCTAATTAAAAGCGCGACATAGTCTCTTTATACTACACCGCCTTTACGACGTATGCCACCCGTGGCGCATAACAATTTTATACTAAGATGTCATCTTTGGCACTCATGAAGCCAACCAGCCCATACTTATAATGACCTCAAAGTGCATCATAATCCCTCTACTAGGTCTACTAGAGTCGGCGGTATCATCGCGGAAAACCTCGTATTCCGCTCGGCTACCACCACCTGCCTCGCGGGTGTAGTTACCTCGAAAGGTTCTTATGGATTGAGCTCTATTCCTTTACACTTGGTTGTTATCTTTCTTCTTGGTCGCTCTTTCCGTACTTCAACTCGTACTAGTATACATAACTTCCATACCAATTATGGCCTCTAATCTTTGGAGTCACTCTGTAATATAATATCGACTATTTACGGCTTTCGCGGCTGGTTCGGTGGAGCAGCGTCCACGAACGTAAAACCATTAACTAGACTTGGGCACTTGCGCCGCCAGACCGTCGCGTGGCGGAACTACTACCAACTGATCATCCATTCCGGGCCATGGGAGACCGTGTAGTCCTCGGCAGGCTTCGTGTCGCACTTAACTCTTATTCTTGGTCTATAATAAATCTTTCTGCAGAAGACCTTGCGTGTAAGGTCTCGTGATCGTGATATTCTTAGGCTCGCAATTTCCATGCTCCAAGCCTACCTTATCAGTCCCGTAGCGGGTACAAAACTTCTCGTAATACCATGAACATGTTGTCTCGATCCACAATGACCATTCTTTACTCTATCTGGACCTCATCGTAGTATAATTCTCTTAAGCTTACTTGCGGCAATCTATTAACATGACATTCCTTTAAGTTCCTTAACATGGCTTAGGGTTCACTACTGTCGGACAACTCGTCCACTTCCCAACTATCTCAAAACAACACATAAGATCTTGGCGAGAATTCATTAACTATTCCATTACCTTCGGTATCTAGTTAGTTTTTACCACTCTTGGTAAATCTAAAACCATTCTAGGCAACCCATAAATGACCCTCATACATAACTCCGTATAGATGTATGTCACAATACCAACTATACTATATCATTACCAACTTTGGATCTGAAATCCACATAGTCGTCTGAGTCACTTTGCCTTCGTAGGCTGCAATCAGCATAACTCGTTAGGGAGGGGCGACCACAACAACACGACTCTGTCGCGCGATCTCGGAGTGAGAAGAATGAAACCAATCCTAAATGTCCTGCGACCTCACGATTATAGATGTAGTGCCGCGACAGCGATAATCAAGACTCTGCTAGACACGGTGCGTAGACACTTCGAGGACTAAGCGCTCGATACCACTTTTGTCACGACCGACAGGCGCGGCGGTGTCCTACAGGCACCGTTGGTATACATCAGAGAATAGCAGCGGAACATACACAACATAAACACATGTGTAAATAAAAACGTCCCAGGCTAGCCGATCAGGCCGCCTTCCATAATATAACATAATCAAAAGTACAACTCGGTTCTTACGGACCACGTATGTGAATACGGACCTGCAGGAATAACAATCGAACAAGCGTGGCGGGGCGGGGCCGCCGTACCACGAATATACATGAATCTACTACCTCGGAAGCCGTACAAGAGATAAGCCTCGGAGCAAATGGAGCTTTTCTCAAAGCGAGCAGAGATCACATGAGCAGGATCGCAGCATGGGTACCTAAAATCTGCGGGCATGAGCGGCCCCGAAGAAGTCGATTACAACAGTGCAGAATATGGAGCGAAATAACGTCTGATGCGGATCATAAGCGTACAAAGAATAGCGAGGACAAGTATAAAAAGTACATACGGATCCTGCGTGTCATTACCGACATGAACTTAATCGTAGCTTATTATCTTTTCCCATTTCAATAAAAGTTATAGTCACGTTCTTATATACATGATTAGGAAAATCATTAAGTTCATTACCATATAACCTACTTATCTTTCATAACACAATTCGGCCACTTTATGGAGGGCGCGTATACTCTACCAATTCGGGCCGCGATCAAGTCACCGAAAATAGCAAAGTGTGGCGTGGAATCCCCAATCACTGCCAAGCGACTATAAGTGTCAAATATAACCGTGTAATGGCGCGTGGCATCCCGCCATTATGTCGTACCATACACAATACATATATATATCTCACGCGCGTGGAATCCGCATCGCGTCGGCGACTATAGGTGTAAATATAACCATGGGTCTCGCCCGTAATATCAATCAGCGGTGGTATAACGTCTTGGGGTTACCGCCATTTATACTCTTACCACGGAGAAGGTGGTAAGCGGGGTATAACGTCTTGGGTCTTGCCCGCCGTTTATACTCTTACCACGGAGAAGGTGGTATAACGTCTTGGGGCTTGCCCGCCGTTTATACTCTTACCACTATCTCGGCCAGGTCGTCAAACAACATCAGCGGTGGTACAGCGTCTTGGGGTTTACCCTCCTTATACTCTTACCACGGAGAAGGTGGTATAAGCTTCCAGGGCTTGCCGCCATTTATACTCTTACTATCTCGTGAGCCATCGAGCAAGACATAAGCACTACCGTGTCTTTTATAAAAATCAGAATTTAACCCAGTACTACAAATAGCGGAAGCATGCGGTGGAATCCCACATCATCGATGCGTCGAGTAACTTCTGACAAGGCAGTGACCCTCGGCCAGAGTCACGCGACAGCGTAATAAAACATAATACTACGCTCGAAGGATATCACCCGCACATATAGGCTAATTCTCGATTAACCAAGCCAAAGTACTTATCGAAGGCACACGTAGAATAATTCTCATTTAACAAGCCAAAGTACTTATCGGGGCATACTTAGACAAATTCCCAATAAATCAAGCAGTACTAATCAAGGCGCACAGACAAATTCTAAATTTATCAAGCCAAAGAACTAATCAAGGCATCACGTAGAATTATTCTCAATTAAGCGAGCCAAAGTACTACGTGCGTGCATTCTTTTAAGAGACTATTTTTGTGTAAAACCCCGAATACTAACACGTAGTATCGGGCGTGTACATTTCACATAAGTCACGATACTTTTAGAAATACATTTCGGCTTCTAAATCAAGTGACCCATACATAAAAGCTTTAAGCAAGTGATACCTTTAAATCACATTGCCGCTTCCAAAAACAAGTTAATTCTTTGATTACTTTATTAGAAAACCATTCTCTAACTTTCCATAAAGTAGTTATAAACTTCCCATAAAGCCGTTATAACCCTTTTATGGTTTTAGACAAAACTCTTTCCTTTTGTAACGAGAAACTTACTTTTTGAAACCAAGTATTATATACTTTCAAATCAATTCTCTTAACTTTCAAAAATACAATTAGTCTCTTAACCTTAGAAATCAGTGACTCTTTTATTATAAAACCTTAGGCAATTGATGCCTTAAAATCAAGTTTCCTTTTTACTAAAATCAAGTCATTTATCTTTCCATAAAGCAAATATAACCAACTCCCATAAAGTCGTTATATTCACTTTATGCCTTAGCCAAAAATATAATTTCCTATCGAGGGACTTATCGTCTAAAGCGGAACAAGTATCACATACTTTAAAACTCTTGAGTCCATAACTTTAAATAAAACTTAAGGCGTCCTTTATACTTTCAAAGAAGCGAGTTAATCTCTAACTCACTTTGACTTGGCCATTGATAAACTAGTAAAGGATATCAAGGTGTTGTCTAAGTACTACTGCGTCTGCAAGTCGTCATGCTCGAAGATAGGAAAAGTTCTACATAGAGTAAATCATGACTACCTCTTAACCTAGAGTAGAAGGAAACATGAAATGATACCACAAGTATATTCCATACATAGAATCATGCCAAAGGAAGGAAGAGGTTCACATACCTCGCGACGATTATCGACACGTGGCAAAATGCTCCAAAGTACTTGATCTTGATAGCTATTCCATCGTTCAAGTAGGATCGCTATATTTAGTACTTCAACCTATAATGGACACAATCGTCCATTAACCTCTTACTTTAAGCGTAGAATATCCTAAGTGCCAAGTCACTAACCTACGGAAAATCGGACATCACCTCATTTGTTTCTACTTACTTTGCCACCTTTTTCAGGTCGAATACAATAACCAAACAGCCCCGAATGGCTCGCACAATCTATAAGGTAGTCGATACAAATAAATAACCATACATTTGATTGGCTCACTTTGATATAGAAGGTAGTCGATACAAATGAATAACAAACTATTACAAACTACAAGTACAAATTCGGCCATCTTGAGTTCAATGATACCAATTCTTATCGATTTCCATTTCAATCCAAATTGGTAGCATAACATGATATCAAGTCGCGTTTGATTATAACAATCCATGTCTTTAAGTAGGTAACATGCGGCGATTTCTAATAAGCGACCAATTAGTAATCCAATTTTCAAGTGGCTTATATAACATTTGGATTTATTCTGGCACTCGTAATGCTTATAACTTCAACATATCGACTTCATACTGGCAACAAGTAAAGCTAACAACAACAATATAAATATATAATCTTGTAACACCTTTAAAGACAAGATTATACATAGCGATTCTTAATCGATTCCAAATCCGAAGTCGCTCCTAGTAGTTTAGAGCCTGTCAAAAACTTCAATCCGACTTGTTGAGACCCATAGAACAACACAACAATTATCCTTGATTCTCGAACAAAACCTAGAAAGACCATTAGGTTTCGTTTTCGCGACTAACAGTAAACCATCTTTTCCAAGATTTTTCTATTGAGATATGTTTACACTACCTCAAGAACCTTGGTTTAAAGTGTGGAGTCAAATGGACAAGAAACAATTTTTTCCTTTTCTTAGTGCTAGAACGAGAGCACTTTGCTATGGTTCTTCAATTTTGTGAAATTCTTCTAAGTGTTTAAGCATGTCTACTACTAGTATTATATAGTGCAATGTAGGTCAAGATTCAAACAATTGGGTGGTTTGGATGATCTCTTATAAAATATCAAGACTTTTGGGACCTTTGACTTTGGTCGAGAAACTCAAGCTCATTAATAGGAAGACTTTGTCATCTTAAGACTATAGTCGATGACCATTTTGGCCATGCCTATTTTAGTCAAGGCATCGATAAGGGGGTGACAAGTGTCGCCCTCCCATTAAATCACAATATTACGTTTTAAACAATTTCACAATTAGATAAATTTTACAAGTCTCGAATCTTAACACTTGCGAGTTCTTACGTGCGTTCTTAAAGCATGTCACTGTAAATGCGGGTGTAACATAGGGTGCGGGGTAAGGCACGATCGTGGGCAGGATCGGTCGTGACAAAAGTGGTATCGAGCGATTAATCCTCGGAAAGTGTCTACTGCAGTGTCTAGTAAGTCTTGATTATCGGTGTGTTGTGCGCCACGTCTATGTCGGAGGCTGCGGGACATTTAGGATTGGTTCCCGTTCTTGCCTCACGAGATCGTTCCTTAGAGGCTGTGTTATAAGTTGGACTCCTCGGGCGTATTCGTTTGTACGATTATGCCTGCGAAAGCGACGAGGCCCGGAAGAGCAAGGCACGAGGAGGCTGCGGCGAACACGAGAGAAATGCAGCGCGAGCGGTCATTACGAATAGTACTTGACGGCGAGTTTTATGGCGCCGCTTGTGATTTAGAAGCGGTAGCGATTTCTCACGAGGCCACGATACACGAGCCTCGGATCCATGGCGAGGCCGAGGATATGAGTTTAAGGAGATAGCCCGATTACTAGCTAGGCTAGTAGGTGAGAATGAAGACGGGCGGGGCCGGTGGTTCCGGCGGTACGATGGTTCACCACAGATCAGATAATGCGAGACTTGGGATTTCTTGAGTTGCGATTCGCGAGTTCTATGGATGAAGGCGAGGATGATCCTCGAGTGTCGTGCTAGTTTGGGAGATTATTATACCTATGGCGTCGGGGCCATGTGATGGGAGGATGTCCTAGTAGGAGGATATAGGTAGGAGGACTCGGCCTCTGGGTTGGTGCGGATTCGGTGGTTCGGAGAGGAAGGGTGTTAGCGGAGAGGCCACCCGCTTTCGGTGTGGCGTTATTATCACGACCGAACCGGGCGTGACTTACCGAGCACCCTAGTGATACAACATCGAGAGAAAATCGGCGGAAATAAAAACATGAACATGAATTAGAGACATGATAAATAAGCAGGCCACCAAAGCGATTTGCGCTTGGTATATATACATAAATACGACGATTTATCCTTTTTCGGACTACGCCCACGTGATACTACGGACCTCAGAAGTGACAACAACTATGATGGGGCGAGGCCGCCGTACCACGAATGTACAAGAACCTACTGACTCGGGTAACATGCAAAGATAAGCCTCGAAGGCGGAGCTTCCAACCTTTGGAATGTGATCCTAAAGCGGGGATCGGCGATCGATGTACCTTTACTGCGGCGTGAAACGCGGCCCGAGAAAGTCGATCTGGCAATTGCGAGTATGTGAAAGCGTAAAATACTATAAATGAAATCTTAATAGTCTATATAAAGCGGAGACATGTATGATAACGAACTACGATTCGCGACATAAGCGATCATGTCAAATCGAGGACTCGCGCCTCAAAGTCATCCCTCGTACGTGGAACTCTTTCCTCAGCTTGGCGATCTAGGTACAAATCATGTGATACATTATAACGAGTCTCGGCCCATCTTTATGGACCTAATATAGAAACGTGTGGAATACATTCCCGGATGAACCGGTAGTCAAGTGAAATACATTCCCGGATGAACCGGTAGTCAAGTGAAATACATTCACGAATGAGTTTTCACACTTTTAACAAAATTCATATTAATACCATTAAGTCAAGTCTCTTATCTTCTAAAAATCAGTAAACCATTCTTTTTATCACTCTTAAGACGTTATACCTAACTTCCCATAAAGCTAGTACAACTCTTATGTTTTCAAAGCCAAGTATTACTCTTTGAAACCACAAGCATTTTCTTACCTCGTAAATTTGTTATAACCAACTACCCGTAAAGCGTTATAACACTTTATGTTTCAAACGATCGAATACATTAAACACGGTATGTCTACCGTACTACATAGTTATACACATATCATGCTAGAAACGGATAGGAAGAGGTTCACATACCTCGCGGCGATTATCGACTAATAGTAAAGCGCTCAGTACCTCAAACGTGGCTACTCCTTAAGCCAGTAGATCACGCCATCGTAGTACTTGACCTATAGAGGCCACAGCGCATATTAACATCTAGATCTCGATGGAGAATATCCTACAGAAAATTGGCGCCTCCCCGCCAGCGTAAATCTCCTCTCTGCGGTAGGCTGACCAAGCCAGCGGGGGTTAACACGTCTAACAGGGCGTGTACAATTCTACTACGATAATGTTACACAAGTCTCTTGTCTGATCCTATGTAATTCTGATTCGGTTCTCTTCTTTAAATTCGAGCTTAAGTCGCGAGACATTGCGTAAGTATTAATCGAGCTTAAGTCAAAGACATTGCCAACTATGTTCGATTCTATATATAGTATACTTAACTATATACTCACCTACAGCATGTAATTTCCAATTACAATGAAGGTTAAGAATGTTTACCTCGATAAGCCCAAAATTATCAGAGTTTAAATGTCGATCTGAGCAAGGTTTAGCTCTGCTCAAGTGCGCTCAGGCCGCTCAACCAACCCTTAGAAGTTCTAACCAGCCTGCTTATAACTTCAACTACGGTGAAGATTTACTTAGGGTTTCGTTTTTGTGGTGAGGAAGTATAATAGTATTTTACAGGCTTGTAAAAGTGTAACCTTGGGAAAGCTACAAGGTATTTGGGCCAAGGTATTTGGGCATTATAACAATACTTGGAAGTATTTCTATACCACAAAGGGGGTATTTATACGAGACAACTAGGCTGAGGGGTACCCCGGCAAAGCACCTGAGGAGGGAGGTGGCTCTCGGCGAGGGCTCTCAAAGGGGAGGGGTGTGGTGGGCCAGCTCGAGGAGAGGGTATTTTGAGACTTAGATAGATTGCTCAAGTTTTGGATGAAGAATGTCTTCAACTAGAGGGTATTTATAGGTCAAGTGAAGGCCGACAATGGCGAGATGAAGACAAGTGTGGTGCAAGTGTAGGGCTAGATTTCAACCATGTGGACCTTATCCATCTACCACACTTGCACAAAATATCCTACCTACTACGAAGACCCAATCGGCCAAGCATTACCGCCCCCTTCCAGTGTGAGGGTGACACTTGTCGCCTAAGTTGATCCAAAATGTTTAAATCTCTCGGAAAAATCCGTAAAAATTGAAATGACATAGCGGAATTTTCCTACGAAAGTATGGAAGCGTTTAGTCAACGACTCCAATCGGGTGTTGTGTACAAATTTCGAAACTAGCCCACCTTTAGGCATAAATTATTATACGTACGCTCTCGCTTACATACTCTGGAAATACGGGGTGTAACATTCTCCCCTCCTTAGAAACATTCGTCCGAATATTCGCTTCTGAGCGGATAAAGATGAAGTTCTTCTAACAAGTTTCCACTGCCGCACGTGGCCACAAACATAACACCCGTTCTCTTCCTTCTTTACTGCGTCGTGCCTCGCCGAACAACTTGAACTCTTCTAGTATCGCACCATACTTGATCATCGCTTGATTTCAAAACTTTGAGTCACCGCTCGAACTTGGTCATCTACCAGCCTCGATCTTCCTTAAGGCCATTCCGGCCTTCACGATCCGCCGGTCGAACATATCCACGAACTCATCGATGGTCATCTAAACTTGCCTAGCACCCTGCGTGACCCTACCACTGGCGGGACCACCTGGTGACCCAGCCTCATTCGGACTCTGGGTTGACACCTGACCGTCCTCGGCCGAGCCTCTGTCACGCGACTCTCGTTTCTCGATCCGGAACAACCTTGCTAAATCACACGTCGGGAAAGATACCACTTTCATTTACCCAACCAGGGGACTTATCACCGATACATTTATCGCAAACCAAGTATTTCAACGAGGACTAACGAAAAATCTTTTATTCAAGATGACGCACATCTAAGGTCTCAGCATGAAATATTTTAAAGTTCACTCTTTCCGTACCCCATACATATCCTTTCAACTAGCGAGCTTAACTCGTAACCAGCATGCTATCAGAGCGTAGTACGCGATAATAAGGTCATCAATCGTGCATACAAATCTCTAGAGGTTAAGGATATGCACGAAGCTACTGCTCCACTCTGTCGTAAATACGCCTGCGGTATGCGTATGAAAGCGATGAACTGCCAGCGTCCGGTGAGCTGCGCCAGCTGCCGATACCTCTCCTATAAGCACAATCTCTCGTCACATGTACGGCGACGCGGTGAAACTCGCGCGATAAAACGACATTCCGGGATGATGTTTGCCACATCGTGCCCCGAGGGGACATGAATCCTGGCTGCACTCGCGTATACAGTGAACGAAGCCACGGATCTCGGCCAGCTCGAATACCTGAACATCCGGCGGGGACCACTACTGCGGCGGTGGAGTACATAACTAGGCTAACAGGCGGTCCGCCTCGAAAGTTACCAAAGGACCTGCATTACGGCCTGCCTGCGATCTCGGTCATTCAGTCGACCTCTCCGTGCCTCGCGTCTGGTGCGTGAGCTTGCATGCGGGCAATGTCCGTGCGGTGAAGAGCTACTCGTACAAGCCTCGCGAAGTAATCATCCGGCCCGGTGGCGTGGCGGTGTACTCTGTCCTCCATATCAGCTACTCTGCGGGAACATCTGAGCTAATGAGTGAACTCACATTGTACTCTCTAGTCGCCCGATCCTGCCTCAGCGTCAAAAATAGCCGGCGAGCCCTCCTAAATGCGTGAGGCAAGAAATGTCTGAAAAGCCCTTGAGAACTTCGTCCCGTTCGGTGGGTGCATGCTCTTCGGGACAACTCCGCGAATCAAACGATCAGCTGCGATATCGCGCGGTGATCACGAACCAATACCACCGACTACGCCTGCGAGACTGCGATCACTCTCGCGATCGATTTGTAGGTATCGGATAAACTCCACGAGGTCGTCCTCGGCTCTCGATCCATAGAACGGCTGGCGGGCTCTGACTCGAGAAAGTCACGTAGCCTCAGAAGCTATGCTCGGGGGTGAACTACGGGTGCTCTGGAAGGCTAGCTGCGTCCGGCCTATCCTCATGTCAGCCCGACCACGGCGATGGCGCCGTCTCCTTGTACCCGTCTCATCTGCTCCGGTGTGGGGTGGAGGCTCGGTCTTGTAGTCTCGGCAGCCAGCTGCGACTCTAAGCTTCTTTGGTCTTTGGCGGCGTCGCGAAACCCGTCGGGCTTTGTCTCTCTTGGCCAGGGCTGCGCCTCGTACACCTCTGTATCTCGCTGACTCCTCATTTGCCTTGCCCATACAGGCTGGAGTTTGCCTTCTGCGGAGGCGTAACTAGTAAAGGAAAGGAATACGTCGGAGGTCCGATTTATCCACGGCTAAGGCGATCTCGGAATGAGAAGAATGGAAACCGATCCTAAATGTCCTGCGACCTCACGATTATAGATGTGGTGCGCGACCAGATTAATCAAGACTCTACTGACACGATGCATGCAGACACTTTCGAGGACTAAGCGCTCACGATACCACTTTTGTCGCGACCGAACCGGGCGTGGTGGTGCCTACCGGGCACCCTGGTGATCTGACGTCGAGAAAATCAGCGGAAATAAAAACATGAACATGAATTAGAGACATGATAAATAAGCAGGCCAACCGGTTGCGCGGTATATATCATAAATACGACATTTATCCTTTTTACGGACTACGCCCTGCGGTACTCAGACCTCTAAGTGACAACAACTATGACGGGACAGGGCCCGCCGTACCACAGAATGTACAAGAACCTCTGGACTCGGGGTAGCATGCAAGATAAGCCTCAGGAAGGCGGGCTTCAACACGCTGGAATGTGATCCTATGGCGGGGATCGATAGTCGATGTACCTTTACTGCGGCGTGAGCGGCCCGAAGGTGTCGATCTGGCATTGCAGTATGTGAAGCGTAAAATACTATAAATGAAATCATAATAGTCTATATAAAGCGGGAGACATGTATGATAGCAAACTACGATTCCACGACATAAAGCGATCATGTCAAGTCGAGGACTCGCCACCAAAGTCATCCCTGTACGTGGAACTCCTTCCGGCTGCGGCGATCTAGGTACAAATCGTGTGATCGTATAGCAGTCTCGGCCCGTCTTTATGGACCTAATATAAAGCGTGTGGAATCGTTCCGGATGAACGGTAGTCAGTGAAATACATTCGGATGAGCCGGTAGTCAAGTGAAATACATTCCGGATGAGCCGGTGATCAAGTGAAATACATTCCCGGATGAGCCGGTAGTCGAGTGAAATACATTCCGGATGAGCCGGTAATCAAGTGAAATACATTCGGATGAGCCGTAATCAAGTGAAATACATTCCGGATGAGCCGTGTAATCAAGTGAAATACATTCCGGATGAGCCGGTAGTTGAGTAGAACACAATACTTGCACAACAAGGCTATCACCACGTAACATGGTCAAGTTTCATAACAAAAGCATAGGCAAGTTATACCTGAATCAAAGATACTTTCATTTTATGTCAAAGTCAGGATTTTAACCACTAAAGTATTACGTCGTTAAATTCCTTTTAAAGATCCGTTTCTTTTCTGAAGGTCACGATACAGTAGTATAAAAATAGAGTGACTAACGTTGTTAAGTAAACCAAAATGCTTTCCTTTGTAAAGTCAAGTAACAACCTTATTTTCCAAGCGTTCGAGTTTGCCTAATTTCAAAGCTCAAGTTTCTCATTTTAGAAAAGGTTTAGTAGTTCATAGTTTTAAATCCTTTAAAACATAATTCTCCTTTAAGCGTTTTGAAACATATGTCTTATATGTGAGTAGGTTATTATTGTTTATAATCAATCTTATTAAGCGACCATGATCAGGAAATGTAATATCATTTTGTCTTATCTTAGCTTACATCTGGATGGAGGTTTCTCTTGGTTTTAATACCATACTTCATTATTAATACATTTTCCTCTATTAGTAGCTGCGGTGGTTTGTCGATACTCGTTCGATTTCGAAATCGATGAAACATTATTCCTCTTAAAACAGTACTCATTACTCACGAATGAGTTTTCACACTTTAACAAAATTCATATTAATACCGTTAAGTCAAGTCTCTTATCTTCTAAAAATCGGTAAACCATTCTTTTATCACTCTTGGGCGTTATACCTAACTTCCCGTAAAGCTAGTACAACTCTTATGTTTTCAAAGCCAAGTATTACTCCTTTGAAACCACAAAGCATTTTCTTACCTACGTAAAGGCATTTATAACCACTACCCGTGTTATAACACTTTTATGTTTCAAACTTGATCAAATACATTAAACACAGTGCGTCTACCGTGCTACATAGTTATACACATATCGTGCTAGAACGGATAGGAAGAGGTTCGCATACCATGACGATTATCGACTAATAGCAAAGCGCTCCAGTACCTCAAACCGTCGGCTCTCCTTCGCCAAGTAGATCACGCCATCGTAGTACTTGACCTATAGAGGCCCTGGCGCCTATTAACATCTAGATCTCGATGGAGAATATCCTACGAGAAAATTCGGCCTCCCCACATGAGCGTAAATCTCCTCACTCTGGCGGTAGGCTGCAAGCCAACCGGGGGTTTGCGATCTAGCAGGATGTGTACAATTCTACTACGATGTTACACAAATCTCTTTATGTCTGATCCTATGTAATTATCACGACCGAACTGGGCGTGTTGGTGCTACCAGGCGCCCTGGTAATCTAACATCGAGTAATCAGCGGAGCATAAACACATCATGAAACAAATGAAGTACAAAGCGATGTCGAGGAAAACTTGCCTTCGGCATATATATAAATAACAACTCTTTACAAATGAGCAGTTTAATTCTTTTACAAACCACACGCGATACTACGAGACCTCTACGAATGATATGACAACAATGACGGAATGGGGCCCGTCATACCCAGAATATAGCACCTAAAACAACGGAGACTATACCACGATAAACCTCGGAAAGCGGAGCTTTCCCAACGAAGCTGTGACCACAGGCGAGGATCAGCGGCGGTGTACGCTACTGCGGCGTGAGCGCGGCCCGAGGAGGTCGATCTGATGCAGTCACAAGGTATCTGGCCCGAAAATCGTAAATGAAATCATAGTAGTCTATATAAAGCGGGAGACATGTATGATAGCCAAACTTCTGATTCACAATAAATAGCGATCATATCGAGTCGAGGACTCGCGCCGAAGTCGTCGCTCAAATACATAAATATGGGTCTCACGCCCGCAGCATCAATCATGCGTGGAATACCTTCCTCGCCGGCGATCGATGATAGAAAAGCACCAAGGAGCACGCGTGCCAACGGGTCCACACGTGCCCGAATAAAGCGATGCGGGTGAAGGTGCTGTGCGATAAAAGGCATAGCGCTACTCGCCACCTGCGGTACTAACAAGGTCGTAAATTGAATCATGATATGCTGTCTGCAGCCGTCGTGATCAAAGTGGTCACTCGCGCGATATCAAATGTCGTGTCTAGCCTGGAACTCCAGCGACTCGCGTAGGCCAATCGTAGGCGCGTGAGGTATAACCCAGCATCGAGGGTATTACTCCGGCGTCGTCCTGGACTCATGATCCGCGTAGCCCACATGAACCGCGCGCTGACCATAAGGCCGCTACGCTAACACGGAACTCGTAGCTCGCGCAGGCCCCGGGACCCGCGTAGGTATTCTCGAATCATGGTCCCCGGACGCTGAGTCTACCAGCGTCGGGCGGCTTAACCCCGGAAACACGGTGGTGGTATAATACCAACATAACGGTTTATCGTTTAAACATCGTAAAGCACAATCGAGGAAAATCCTTTTACCACAAACGTCCAGAATACTAACACGCGTAGCGTCCCTAATATGATTACTTATCAAATCGACACGAAGGTATTACAAGGCTATCACGAACCAACGCAATCCGATTATACACCTGGTACGTTATTGTATGATTAACAAGATCAGTATCTATTCTCAAAGTACTTACGTACATTATCTTTTAAAAGATCGTTACGTTTACAAAAGTCACCTGATACGTGGTATATGAAAACTAGAGTGATTATCTTTTGAAGTAAAGCAAAACACTTCTCTTTGTGAAATCAAGTAACAGCATTATTTCTCAAGCGTCGAGTTGCCTAATTTCAAATGTTCCACGTTTCTTACTTTAGAAAGGTTTAGTAGTTCATAGTCTTATTCGTTTAAGAATATAATTCTCTTTTAAACTATCGAGAAACATAAGCCTTATATGTGAGTAGGATATTCTTGTTTATAACAATCTTATTCACAATGACCATGATCACAGGAAATATCATTTGTCTAAATCTTAAGCCACACGGATGGAAGTTTCTCTTTGTTTTAATAATATAATCTGTCAAAACATTTCCTTTTATTATGCTGCGGTGGTTTGTCGATGCGTTACGATTTCCGAAATCGATAAAACATTCTTAAGCGTTATACCTAACTTCCCATAAAGCTAGTATAACTCTTAAGTTTTCAAAAACCAAGTATTACTTAACTTTCGAAATGATTCAAAATCTTTTGAAAAACTTTAAGTTCTTTATTAACACATAACAAGCCGGTTATAGTTCAAATCGATTACCTTTTAAAAACCACAAGTATTTTCTTGCAACGTAAATTTTATAACTTCCCGTAAAGCGTTATAACACTTTATGTTTTAAACAATCAAATACATTTATACGTATGCGTCTCTACTACATAGTTCCCACGTATAAATGCTAGAAGAGATAGGAAGGGTTCGCGTACCTCGCGTGAGTATCGACTAATAGTAAAGCGCTCAATACTTCGACCAAGGCTGCTCCTTAAGCCAAGTAGATCGCGTCTGCGTAGTACTCAACCTATAAGGCCACAGGCGCTTATTAATATTTAGATCCTCGTAGAACATTACGAGAAAATTGGCGCTCCCCATGACGTAAATCTCCTCACTCTATCGGGGCGGCTACCAAGCCAACCGGGGGTTATAAGTCTAAGCGGGGCGTGCACAATTCTACCTCGCGAAAAGCTACAGTCTCTGTAATACGGTCACATGTAAATCTGATTCGATCTTCTTTCGAAAAGGTTTCTTATTATTCGGGCTTAAGTCAAAAGACATTGCGAAGCAACAGCGTTCAGATTCTACATATAGTATACTTCAATTATAGTCTAACAATCATGTAATTTCCAATTCTGATAGAGAACAAGATATTTACCTCGATAAGCCCATAATTATCCAAGTATAAAGTCGATCTGAGCAATCGTTTAGCTCGACTCGGCGCTCGGCCGCTCAAACCACCGCTTAGAAGTTCTAACCAGCCACACAATACTCACGGACTATGGAGATTTTCCTAGGGTTTCGGTTTTGTGGTGGGAAGTATAAATGTTTAAGACTTTTAGTATAGGTATAACCTTAGAATACTACAAGGTATCATTTAGAGTAATTTGGGCATTATAACAATACTTTTGAGAGTATTTCTACACCACAAGGGGGTATTATCTGGCACAACTAGGCTGGGAGCTGCCCAGCCTGCTACTAGGAGGGGAGAGGGCTCTCGGCCAGGGGGCACTTTTAAAGGGAGAGGGCTCTTGGGCGAGAGTCGACAAGGGAGAGGGAGGATTTAACACAGAAGATTTGTGGAAAGGATGAAGAATTCATCAAAGGAGAGAGGGTATTTATAGCACAAGCGAGGCGACCAATGGCCAGATCTTGCCAAGTGCATAGCAAGTGTAGGGCCAAGATCAAGCCGTGTGCACCTAACCTACTCCGAAAACACTCCACAAAACAAGGCACAAAAGGAAGGCCTGATCAAGGCCATAAAGTAGCATTCGGCGAGGTTGCGCCCTTGCTCAATGTGAGGTGACACATGTCACCCTCCGTTGATCAAAATGTTCGTCTCTCGGAAAAATCCATAAATTAAAAATGACATGGCCAAAATTCCCTACGAAGGCATAGAAGCGTTTAGTCAAAGCGACTCAAATCGGGTGTTGTGAACAAAAGAATTCGGACCTAAATCACAAGTTCAAATTTCTCGTGCGTCCTTGCGTCGTACTGAAATCACGGGGTATAACGTTCTCCACTCGCCCAAAAACATTACGTCGAATGTTTCTTCAAATCTCAAATCAAGCGTCGTCGATTATAGTCTTGCTCTGTACTTACGAAACAATCACCGCCACAATGGCCACGAAACAATGCGCAAAATACTTGCCCACATCAGTCCACGAGAATCACCTCTGCAATCGCACACCTTTTCTCAGGGTCTAAAATATACTTCACATCGCACTTTTTTCCAAACAAAGAAATGGTCACGTCTATGCTGCGCCATACGTGCTGCGCTTCTTCCGATACCACTTTTGTCGCTTTGCGAGGTTCTAGTGTCACTCGCGACCCAACAAATGGATGCAGGACTTGTCACGATCCACGAGGTTCGTGCCTGCTTCGAACTCTTACACATTTACGATGCCAGCGGTCTCCAAAACTCGGGGTTATCATCTTGACTTAGTGCGTCATTAGTGAGAATACTACGGATGGATCTCGATTTCCTTCTGAACATGCTCCACGAGCATTTGGGACATGCTTGCCTCTAAGTCCGGACGGCAAATGCTAACATATAAGCGACTGGCCTATTCTTCCACATGAACTCAAGGCCCAAGTAACTCGGGCTAAGTTCCTCTCGTATTCAAAACTCGTCACACATGACGGGGTGGTATTTTCAGAAGACCGGCCGTCGGCACGAACTCTGGCGTCGTGCGATTATTCGCACGATTTCTGGTGCGGAACCTCTTCTAGACAAGCTTTTCTCTATCCCACGGTCTGCTGGAACAAGCTGAACCAGCTATCTGAATCACGCCAGCGTGAACCAATCGGCCAGCGACTCGCGCGTCAGCCCCTGAGGCTTAAGCCAGAGCGACATCAGAACAACTGAAATGGTAGGCAAGCTTAAACACTCATTCAACGGAGACAACAATTCGCAACTATCCTGAAATCCAAACAGCGAAATGCGATGTGGTCTGAGACTTGCCAGAGTTCTAACCTTGCCGGTAAAACCTCGGAAAAGCAGTATGACACGAACATGACATGCTGCCCGTACCATAAGGTGAAGGTAGGCACCTCGTGCGGCCTTACAACGCTTTCGATATAACATCTGCGCAACCTCTGCCGGTAAGCGGTCTTTGCTAGGAGAGCAAGGCGGTGCCTCCTCGCCGAGCGCATTCTTTGGTCGAATCGTCCACGAATTGTGCGTTGGTTAACTAAACTCGGGCCTAACACCCGCATATTGACCCTATCACGAAGGCGGGACCACCATGGCCCGACCACCCCAAACCTGCGGCGGGTTGACGCAACGTGGCCTCAACCCGACGGGCTGCGCGCCTTGTGATGCTAACTCCGCGAAGAAAAACTCTCGCTAATCACGCTCACAACCTGGCGGTCTGGCCGCCAGCTCTCAACTACCACTTTCATTCCACACTTTCACTCGGGGACTAATCCCCTGAACTTGTAACGCTTCCGCGTGCGCATCGCGGCTCCTACATGAAGGTCAAGCATAAACAATATCTTTTAACTCGAGATGGCCTTATGTTATACCCGGTATTTTCGGGTATGTACGTAAGGGAATACGTCTGAAAGTCTT